>JAPPVO010000010.1:65421123-65924071 GCA_030407325.1 Camellia japonica | reverse complement strand
TACTTCTTTCGGCAACGCCTGGTTGATGCGCTTGATGAGGGATGGTGGTTCAACTGGATGTGCAATTTGTCTGCTGACCAATTGCTTGGCGCTGTCCTTGGCTCAATCTTCCGGCAATGAGCTATAGCATGTTCCGGCAGACTGGGGTCCAGCTGATTGGTCTGACTCACTGTGTGTTCTATTTTCCGTTCCGGTTCCGTTCGCCAGTTTGGCCATGATCAGACTTGCCCGCCAGAGGGGATGAGTACCCGGCTGCTTTTCCCGGTCCGAGGCGCACAGCTTGCCCGATATGCCACAGCATGGAGGACTAGAGAGCTCCTGGCCCCTGCTCCCACTTTCAGTTGCACTTTGTCTGACGAGTGCTTGGGATTGGCTCAATGAAGAGGCACAGATTGGGCCTAGCTTGGCATCAGAGGCTTCGACTAGCTCCGGGAGGGGGCGCAGGGACACCTGACTTGACTATGCCCCGATTTATTGCTTTATTAGTACTTTCAAGTTTTCTTTATGAGTGTAATAAAAAGCAACTTCAATTGTATGCAAGAGCAGAGAACTCTGTTTTGAAATCAATGAAATTGAAGGTTGTGGTACTGAAAATTTTCCGCTTTGGTCCAAAAATGGTCTTAGCTGTAAAAAGATTAATTTGAACAAAGTCAACTTTTATTAAAACTTTTCCAAAACTATTTTCGATATGGATCAGAACTGGACACGCCTGAGATCTGTCACTGAGATGCACAACCCCGGATCCTAGCAACTGGAAAGTTGCCCCTAGTTTGAATGGCGTCGCGGCACTGTGTGGCAACGGAAAGTTGCCCCTAGTCTGAATAGCACTGTACCGGAGATCACGATAAATGCTGATGAACAAAGATGACTGAGATGATCAAAATGGACAAAGTTGATCGGGGAAAGTTTATGGCTGAACTTCAGGATGAAGTTGCCTACGTATCCCAAGATGGGAATCAAGCCTTACGTAGTTCAGGCTCAGGTTCGCTCGGGTATTTTCACTCTCCTTTTACGCTCTAACTTTTGCCAAGGCCGCCCTTTGCGGGTTTTCAACCTTGCGAGCTCAGTTTTTATGATTTCAAATTTTCTGTGCTCTGAGTTTTGCCTAGGTCGCCCTTTCGGGTTTTCGGCCTAGCGAGCCTCTCAAGGGTAATATTTCTTCAACTTGTCCATATTGATCGGTTGTGAGAACTCCAAGCCATCTAGATCCATCAGAACCACAGCTCCACCTGACCAGATTGACTTGATGATGTAGGGACCAGTCCAATTGGGTCTGAACTTGCCCCTTGGGTCGTGGATGGGAGCTCGGTTGTCCTTCAATACCAAATCTCCTTCCTTTAGATTCCTGGACTTAACCTTCTTGTTGAAAGCCCGGGCAATTCTGCGTTGATAACCTTGGACATGGTACAGTGCTTTCAGCCTTCTTTCATCAAAGAGCATGAGTTCCTCAAATCTGCTCTGCTGCCAATCCGCTTCGGCTATTTGACACTCAGCCAATACTCGTAATGACGGGACCTCAATCTCAATAGGCAGAACGGCCTCCATCCCATAAACCAATGAGTACGGAGTCGCCCCAGTAGAAGTTCTGATTGAAGTCCGGTAGCCCCACAGAGCGAACGGCAGCTTATCTGGCCAGTCCCGGTAGGTTTCCACCATCTTCTGTAGTATGTGCTTGATATTCTTGTTGGCGGCCTCGACCGCTCCGTTGGTCTGCGGCCGATAGGTAGATGACTTATGAAAAGCCACATTGTATTTTTCCAACAAATCAATCACCTCTTTCTTGAAGTGGGAACCGTTATCCGAAATAATTTCATTTGGGACTCCGTAGCGACAGATGATGTTGTTTCTGATAAATTTTGCGACGTGCGAAGCCTTCAACACCGCATAAGATTGGGCCTCAACCCACTTTGTGAAATAATCTATCGCTACCAAGATGAACTCATGCCCATTCGACCCCTTTGGAGTGACATCTCGATTATATCAATTCCCCAAACTGAAAACGGCCATGGCGAAGTCATGTTGTACAGCTTCGACGGCGGAATGTTCATGCGATTTGCATGAATCTGACATTTGTGGCATCGCCGAACAAAGCCGATACAATCCTCCTCCATGGTGGACCATAGTAACCCTGTCTGAGGATCTTCCGTGCCAGCATTACCCCATTCATGTGCGCACCACATTCTCCCCGTGGATGGCTTCCATCAGACGCTTTGACTCTTCGGCATCAACACACAGCTTATGCATTCCCAGATGACCCCTTTTATACAGTTTACCCCCACAGATGATGAACTGAACGGCCATTCTTCTGATTGCCCTTTTGTCTTTGGCATTTACCCCTGGCGGGTATGCTTCTTTCTCCAAGAAGTTCCAGATGTCGTAATACCAGGGGTTTTCGTCCTGAACTTCATCTATAGCGGCAATCGACTCGTAGGCAGGTGCAAATTTCTGGTCGATGATGACTGGACGCATCCGGACTCCACACGGGATGTCTATCATGGAAGATAGAGTTGCTAAAGAATCTGCGAACCTGTTGTTCTCTCTTAGTAGATGAGTAAAACTTAGCTTCTCAAACCGAGGAATCAGCAAGTCCAAGGTCTGGTGATACATCATCATCTTTTCCTCTTTCACTTTCCAGTCTCCTTTAGCTTGAGACACAACAAGGTTCGAGTCCCCGATGACGTCCAACCGTCTTGCCCCTAGTTCCAGGGCTGCTTCTAGACCAGCAATGCACGCCTCATATTCTGCTTCGTTGTTCGAGACTTTGAATCGGAGTTTGAAGGCTAGAGGGATACGGGAATTGTCGGGTGCTATCAGCAACACTCCTATCCCATACCCGTATTGATTTGATGCTCCGTCAAAGTACATCGTCCAAGCTTCGTCGTCGATGTGCAAAATGGCCTCATCTGGGAATAAGTACTCGACTGCTTCACCCCCTTCCACTGGATGGTCGGCTAAGAACTCTGCTACTGCTCTTCCTTTGACCGACTTGCGTGTTACATACTTTAGATCAAATTCGGAGAGCAACAGCAACCAACGAGCTAGCCTACCCGTAAGTGCTGGTTTCTCGAAAAGATATTTGATGGGATCAAGTCGTGAAACCAACATTACAGAGTGAGCTAACAGGTAGTGCCGCAGCTTCCTGGTAGCCCATACCAAAGCTAAGCAAGCCTTCTCCAGCGGAGTGTAGCGGGTTTCGTACTCTAGCATCTTCTTGCTTAGATAGTAGATGGCTTTCTCCACCTTGTCTTCTGATTCTTGTGCAAGCATGCAGCCCATTGTAGTTTCAGTTACTGACAGATACAAAATCAACGGTTTCCCCGGTTCTGGCGGTGACAGCACGGGCGGGTTCTGTAAATATTCTTTAATCTGTTCAAATGCAGCTTGACATCGGCCGTCCCATTGGAACTTCTTGCCTTTCTTCAGGAGACCAAAAAGTGGTTCACAAGTTAAGGTTAATTTTGAGATAAACCGTCTTATGAATTGCACTTTACCCAGAAAGCCTCGCACCTCCTTTTCAGTCCTTGGTGGGGGCATTTCTAGGATGGCCTTGATTTTGGAAGGGTCGACTTCGATGCCTCTTTGTGTAATCAGAAACCCCAGCATTTTTCCCGCTGTAACACCGAATGTACATTTCTGAGGATTTAGCCGCAACCGGAATTCCCTGATCCTTTGGAAGAACTTCTGCAAGGCGGTGTAGTGGCCCTCTCTTTCTTTGGACTTGACAATCATGTCGTCCACATACACCTCAACCTCTTTGTGGATCATGTCGTGTAATATTGTGGTCGCGGCTCGTTGATAAGTAGCTCCAGCGTTCTTCAACCCAAACGGCATGACTCTATAGCAGTATGTCCCCCACGGGGTGGTGAATGCAGTCTTTTCCCGGTCTTCCGGCGCCATCACTATCTGGTTGTAGCCTGAGAAGCCATCCATGAATGAGAGCAAAGCATGCCCTGCTGTGAAATCCACCAACTCATCGATATGCGGCAAGGGAAAGTCGTCCTTCGGACTAGCTCTGTTCAAATCCCTGAAATCCACACATACCCGGATCCTGCCATCTTTCTTCGGCACTGGAACAATGTTGGCCAACCAAGTCGGGTATTCGGATACCAGCAGGAAGCCTGCGTCGATTTGCTTGGTGACCTCTTCCTTAATCTTGAGAGCCCAGTCCGGGCGGATCCTCCTGAGTTTCTGTTTGACAGGTCGGGCTTCGGGGTCAAGGGGGATCCGATGCTGTACAATCTCAGGATCGATTCCAGGCATGTCTTCGTAGGACCACGCGAAAACATCTTTGAAATCTTTTAATAAAGCGACTAAGCGCTCGCGTTCCTCCGAAGACAACGTGGACCCGATCTGGACCAGCCGCGGGTCCTCCTCAGTACCAATGTTCACGGTAGTGATTTCATCCATTAAAGGTTTGACAAATCTTTCTTGCTCTTGCTCAATTAAACGTTGCAAAACCGGAGGAACTTCGTCCTCGTCGTTTTCATCAAAGTTTTGAAAGTCTGAATTAATGCAATAAATCAAGGGCACAGAAAAGTCCTCAGAAACCACAGTCACCTGATTCTCATTAAGCACATCCAAATCGTCCGATTCATTTACAACAGACTCAAATGAAAAGGAAAAAGACGACCTAGACAGGACTGTGGTATCCGGGTTATCATCCCCAGGATTACCAGACTCAGACTCAGTCGAGCTGGAACCTGATTCCGACTCACAAGACTCGGTGGAATCAGATTCCGGCTCACTACCTGACCCGGTGCTGCTGGACAAAAATCCTTCCTCGTATTGCCAAGTGAGAGAGGGTGCGATAGATGCATCCAAGATAGTCGCTGGTAGGCCCGCAGCCGTTTCATCCCCAATCATGGAAACCGAGAAGTTATCCCCCAAGCACTTATGGTCGATCGGAGGATCTGAAAGTAGACTTGCCAGTGCTACCCCCATTTCAATTTCAGCGCCCTCGGCATCCCCTGCTTTATACTGCTCAACCTCAGCTGATGGGTCTGTCTGCTCTGTGGCAACGTCATCCCCGGATAGTTGCAGGTCGAAGAAGATCTCGAAACCTGGCACGCGCTTCTTCTCCGCGTTTAGCCACGGCTCTGGGAAGCCGCAAAATGGAAAGTCTTCCCCCTCCCGGACAAAGCGTCCGTTCAGGGTACCCTGGATGGGCCTATGCATTAATTCAAAAGGCTTCCCAGCCTGCTTTGCTCTGGCTCTTCCGGCCATTTCTTTTCCCTTCCTCACCCAGTCCTCTTTGGTGGGTAGATAACCCAAGCCAAAGGTATGAGGGTTGTGTGGCACTTCGGCCAATGCTGCGACGCCTTTTCGGCCGCTCCTTCCCAATCCCATCCCGGGGATGTGTTGTAGCTTGTTCATGAGGTAGACGGATTGAGCGCTGACGTACACCCCCTCATTCACAGCCATAATATTCTGTACCACCCGGGCCTCAGCTAAAGTGAACCCTGATAAGAATACATCCTCTGTGCCATGCTCGATTTCCAGGACTGGCGTAGATACCTCCAGAGGCGGATGGATTGATGAGTTCCCGAACACAATGGCTACTCCCTTTCCATAGGGGTATTTCACCATCTGATGTAGAGTGGAAGAGACTGCCTTCACTTGGTGCAACCACGGCCGCCCCAAGAGTAGATTGAAGGTTGCGGGAACGTCCAAGACATGAAATTCGATGTCGTGTTGTCCCGGACCAACCTGAGTCTGAACCTTGACAGTCCCCATCACTTCCCTGCTAGTATTATCATATGCTCTGATCACCTGAGTAGTTGGTGTGAAGTCCGCGGGCTTCAACCCGATTGCATACGCTGTTCTGGCTGGGCAGACGTTGATGGCGATCCGGTATCAACAAGTACCACCGGTATCCACTTGTCTCTACATTCCACGGAAACGTAGAGGGGTTTGTTATGGTTTGTGCCCTCAGGCGGTAGTTCCTTGTCTGAAAAGGTTAATGCCGGGGAACCTCCTCCCGGAAAAACCAACCCAACCAGTTGCTCCGGTGTAATATCTATAGAGAGTTTGGCCTTGTCCATGGCAGATAGGACGGCCTGTCTGTGTACCCGCGATGCCATAAGCAGTCCCCAGATGGAGATGTCTGCTTGTATCTTCTTCAATTGCTTAGGCACAGCTTCTTCTTCAATCTGTTTCTCTCTCTGTTTCTCAGCTTCTTTGTCTTTCCCAGACGTCTCAGGTTGGTCTAAGTGTTGGGGCTTGAAATACCGCCCACTTCTTGTCATATGAGCGACCTCGTCAATATACCAGGTATTATCTGGTTGGTTACCTCCCCAGTCGTCATCTATGTGGGCAAGACATTAGTCATCGTCTTCCCACCACATTCCGTCGGCAGCCGACAGACACCTGTCCGGCTCCGGTATGATCGTACTCGCAGCACCTTCAGTCTTCATGCCCGTAGCATTTCCTGTTCCCGTGCACACAGCACTCTCGACCCCCACATGGGCCTTAGCTTTTCTGATTCTCTCAGAATCCTCAAATCTTTGTTGTTCCAACTGCGTCAGTACAGCTGGTTGTTCAATATTTCCTGCATTTACAATCCCCAAATTCTGAGCGAAATTCTTAGTGCCGGCGCTCTCCGGCGATGTATTCTGACTCTCGGCCCTTCCGGCCACCATTGATACTCTCGCCCCTGCCGGGCCCTGTTCTGGTTGATATTCTACGACGTCTGGTTGATCATCTAACCATCCGGTAACTTCTGCCGACTCCTCATATTCGAACCAGTTGATTGCTGCATCCCCTGATTCTTGGTCACTGAAGAACTGGAGGTTGGCAAGTCCTCTCCCACAGCTGTTAGATCATCTGTTCCCCGTTCAAATCTGTCCCCCTGAATCACACATAACTCTGCTCTCTCTGGCAGCCCTACACTCAGCTCAGACTGGCCCACTGACTGGATGTATTCAGTTGGATCATAGGCTCCTTCAGCAAGATTCCCAGACTGTTCAATCTCAGACTCAACAACCCCACTTTCCTCTGAAATCTGCCCTGTCCCATCTTCGGTGGTCACCACCATTGGCTTGGATCGGGTTGTGGAGATGTCCATCATGCACAAGTCAGTGCAGACAGGAAGGATCACCTCCGGCTTAGGTAGGTGGGATGGGGTAATATAGATACTAGGATCGTAAGACACGACCCCAGTTTGGATGAAGTTGATTCTGTTGGGAGGAGGAGCTTGGTTATGTGGTGGGAGAGGATTTGTTGTGACGTTGGGTTTTTCGGGAGGCGCGATCACCTGTTTGTCAATAAGATCCTGGATCTCATGACGCAATCTAAAACAACGGTCAGTGTCATGACCGTGCTGTTGGTGATACGCGCAGTATTTTGCCGGGTCATGAGAGGGAGGGAGTGGATTTGGCAGTGGCCTCGGCTCTAGGGGTGTCAAATGCTTCTTCCTGATTAGTACCCCCAGAGCTTTGGACAGGGGCATATATAGGGGTGTGAAGGTTCTTTGGCCTCTGGGTTGATATTTGGTGTTTTGGGTATTGCTTCCAGATGCGCCAGAGAAAGGCGTGGCTGCCATGGGTCTTGGGGGAGGGGGAATGGTGGTGACCATGCTCACCTCTGAAGCTCGTGCAGTTGCAGCGCCACTCGGGCCTGCGTTGTTGTTACGGTTGAAAGTCCTTCTAGGTTGCTCCCTATCCTGGTCGATCAGACCTTGTTTCATTGCATCCTCGATCTGTACCCCCATCTCGTGTAAATCTGAGAAGGTGGGAAAGGGGAGTACAATCATCTTCTGCATCAATTTTGGTTGGAGATTGCGCACAATCATCCTGATTTGATCTTTGTCTAGGCCTCAAAGTCATCATCGATGCCTTCGCCCTCCATTGAGTTACGAAGTCTGAGAAAGTCTCCTTGGGTTCCTGCCTCGTCGTTTCGAGATCACGAGTTGTAATCTCGATCTGGGTATTGTACGAGTACTGTGCAACAAAGGCCTCAGCCATTTCATCCCAGCTTCTTTTTAGCTCATCCTCTAACTTCGCGTACCAGATGGCGGCCACACCTGACAGGGTTCGGCCGAACAGCGAAAGCTTTTGTGGTCGGGTTAGGCCCATTGGCCGCAGGATGTCTGAGAATAACCGAAGATGGACCATGGGGTCCCCGGACCCGTCGAAGCGGTCAATTTGCGGCATCTTGAATCTGTCTGGCAATGTCACGGCCACATCGGTATATCCATCTTCGATGTCCGGAATTGCCTTCACTCCTTGTGACTTCTTGAAAAGCTTCTCAAGCTTGCTCAGTTTTAGGGCTGTATGGTCCATTTCGAACTCAAAGGGAGAGTTCGAGTGGTTGAGTGTATGGGTCTTGGACAGTTGAGGCGGAAGCGGGGGCGGAGCTGGCCCCGTTGGAAGGTTTGTGTCCTCTTGGATATTCTGGATATTTGGCACGGTGTTCTGGGTGTTTGGCAGAGCATTCTGAACAGTAGGTGCCTGCTCGGGTAATGGGGGCCCTGGTGGAGGAGGAAACTGATGTGAAGCAGATGCCGCATTCTGCTGTTGTAGTCTAGTGATTAGCTCGGCCTGCTGGGCCATGATTGTAGCTTGTTGCTTGGAGAACTCTGCTTGGCGGGCAGCGTCCTCTTGCATCTGTCTCATGCTCTCCTGCATTTGGCGCATTAGTGCTTCCACCCCTGACGTATTTTACTGATCCATCCGACTGACCGGTATGTCTATTTCTATAGCAACAATTGGGATCTCAGTCCTACTGTCCTCTGATGGAGTAACCCACTGTTCTGGCAACCTCTGTTCTGACACACTGCGTTTCCTTGGCCTTCTCCTGACAACGGGGGGTAAGGAATGGAACACGGGCTGTCCGTCAACCAGATCCTCAGATCGATTGAGCCGGCGACCTCTTTTCCAAAGTGCTTGGGGAATATCTACTGGGTTGGAAGCAATTGTGCTAAAACTGCCCTAGCAAAAGATAAATAAAGCGAAAAGGAAATAAATAACCAGATAAATGAACAGCATGACAGCTTAAAATAAATACACAACACACAGTCGGGCATACAACACACAGTTGATAAGCTAAATATACACTGTCTCCAAATACTGATCACTGTCCCTGAATCACTGTTCCCCAAAGACTGAATCTGATACCCGCAGATAACTGATTCCCAAAATACTGAACTGGTGCCCGCAGGCCTGATGCCCAAACTCATACACTGATACATGCATTCCTGTAGAGACGCACTCTAAAGCACATAACAGATAAGTGAGAACCAAAACACCCCTATGTTGGGGTAGGGTTTCCCTGTCCTATTTTGTCAGGAACTAGGGTTTCACTACGCACGCAGCGGTTTCAAACAACCTATATCGGGTAAGCAACCTGTCCTAGTTTGGAATGGTCACTACGGATTTCGATATGCACTAGGTCGAATGGTCAAAGAGGGTGCCCCGGTAAAACCGGGGTTTGTGTTCCCATACTGGCAGAGCCCGTAACCGGTAAGCCTTATGGCACGCAGCCTCTGGCAAACCGCTCAGGAATAGCAGATGGCAAACACGGTGTCCTAGGCGCACCAATGCAAATGCAATGCAAAGAAACACACAAGTGTAGTCAAAACAAGATATCATGAGTTCGAGTCAAGTTCTCTAAATCCCCAGCAGAGTCGCCAGAAACTGTAGACAGGCCCGCGGGGGACCTCGCTACAGCTCGGACTCGATTTGTGTCACGGTTCGTAATCTGAACCAAAGAGTCCAAATCCGGCAAATCGTTTTGAGAAAACAGATTTTTGAAAGAAGTGCCAAACATGGACTGCTTTGCCAGATACAGAGTCGCCACCTAAATATTTTATTTTTGGGAAATTTAGGAAACCCTGACTCGTTGCCTAAGGCCACGTGTCCGTCATCACCAAAGTTGCCTCGGCTCGGGAACTTGGGTACGATTGGGGAAGGTCACTTCGTGAGCACCCCCGCTCGCCCGATCAAAGATCGGCCTCTACTAACCATGATATCTAGTTTTGAAAACATTATGCGTCCTTATTCCGGTTATTAGCCTAGATTTACTATGTGATGCGCGCAGCATACAAGTATAGACCGGGTCGCCTGAATTGGAACAAAACATTTCATGTTTGTTTGTTTGAAAATGGTTTGATGGTGCTACCCGCAGGTAGGCTAAGACGTGGATTTGCCACCCTCGAGTGGGCTTAGAAAACATGGTTTTGCCACTATCTAGTGGGCTTAAAACAAACATTTGATGGATTGTTCCAATCCAAATAACCCAACCTTCACCCACAGGCATTCAAGCAGTTATATCACATAAGCACATAGCCTCATGGTAAGCATGCTATTCATGGCAACACTCACACGCATGCAAGGATGCTAAAGCATAAAAACTCACCGAGTACTCCAAGCCAAAACAGAAACTGATTAGAAATCATGCATGATCCTAATTATACAGAATGCCTAATGCAACACATGCAATAATGCAACTATAGCAGGCTCGGCTATTCTAAATATGGCATATGAGATGCAACAGCTAACAAGTACTCAACTTGAAATTGAAATACAAATGCAGTTAGTATGATGCGCCGAGCCCGGTGCATGCAAAACAGATGAATGAATGCAAACATGCTATCATACTGTATGCTAATTGAAACATGCCCTAATCTAACCATCATAAGCTGGTAAATAAAAGGGAAGAAAGACCTGGGGTTGGAAGACATACATCACACTCACGCACGCTTATTACAACATCACCCTCGCGCAGAGGGTCTGAATAAATAGTACAGTCCAAATATGTACGAATCCCTAATTAACTTACAAATTAACTAAGAAAAATAATAAACTGGCATGCAAACCAGGGACTGTCTTGACTCTTCTCCAGATGATGAATGATGCATGTCCGGGTTGCCTTTGCGCGGAAATCCATGACGATGCCCCGATTAGCCTCTGTTTTGCAATGGTTTTTTGGAAAGCGCGCCAAGCCTCGGAAGACTGCTGATTCTTGATTTGCTGCAACAGAGAGCAGGAAGGGGGCATGGCAATGTATTTTCACAAATGTATGCATGCCTCGATCCTCGTGCCACCAATCACGCATATCGATGCATGATGGCCGAGGAATCGAATTGCACAACTCAATATAGAATGAATGCGCATGAAAACTCGACTAAAACCTAACTCCATCATGGATAATCCGGAGTGTCGGTGACTGGGAATTGAGACACGTTCCGCCACTCGAAGTACGAAACGCCCCTCGTTTCCCGTGCTCGGGCTAACCCCTATCCCGAACACAATGCAATATGCATGACATGCATGAAATGCAACTAAGATACATCCTAACATGCAACATGCTATGAAATGGCATACACGATGCACGAGGTAACATGGCATACACAATGCACTAACATACAATCCTAGCATACACAACGCTATGGAATGAAATGGCATACACAATGCGATATGGACTTACACTAACACAAGTGGACCTCAGCCACACTCACATAAGAGGCCATTAGGTGAAAATGAGACACTCGAAATGCGTGCACACGTGCACGCAAATCGAGGACCGACCCTAAGGCACGAATGCCACTCTAACATGACATGGCAAAGCATGGAATATGGCATACTATCATGCAAATTTCAGAGGCAAAATGAGATGCAAAACAGCCCCGAAACATGACAAAATGGTACCCGATGCATGGAACGAGTCCCGAAATATGAAATTTGGCGCATGAAATGGCCTATAGCTATGCACTGCATGCATAATTTGAACATGAAGTGTAAAGACAGAAGCAAGGCAGCCCCAAAACAAGCATGTTAACAGTTCAAAGCAAGGCCAAACAGTGAGCACGAATGGGGCTAAGCTAGCATACAAAAATGGCCCCGAAAGCAAGATATTGAAGCAACTCACAGATGCTGGCCCCGAACAGAGAAGGGGCCTTCTACACTATTGAAGAGGGGCCAAAACTATGATGTTTTACAGTTTATGACAAACCCCAAAAACAGATACAAGTATGCTCAAAATGCTATGCAAAATAAGGGCCAAAATGGAGATAAAGAAGCAACTGAGACATTCTGGTCCCAAACAGGTAAGGGCCCTTCAACAATGTTGAAGAGGGGCCCAAAATATGACTTTTTACAGTTAATGGTCGAGCCCAAAACAGTGTACAACTATACTCAAAATGCAATGCAAGATATGGCCTAAAAGAGAGGCTATAACACAAAGTATACAAATGATGCTCCAAACAGCAATAGACCCTTAATGAAACATGGAGAGGGGGTCAAAAAAAGGCCATTTTCAGCTCAACAGGCTAATAAATCATGCAAAAATGGGGCTAAAATATGGATATCAAAGCAAGTAGCACATAGAGGACTCAAACAGTGATGAGACCTTCTACAATGTTGAAAAAGGGCTCAAAATAAGCCTATTTAAAGTTGACAACATGCTTCAAAACAGATTACACATAAGCCTAAAATACTACGCAAGAAATAGGCATACAAGAGGGATAATGAAGCAAGTGCAAAATGGGGGCCTCAAACAGTGAGAGGCCCTTCATGAAACATGAAATAGAGCTCAAAAAAACACTACTTTCAGTTATGGCCGGAGCTCAAATGTACAAGAAAGAAGGGCTAAGAAATAGTACAAAATAAGCTCAAAAAAGGGGAAAATGGTGCTCACCCTTGTAAACCAATCCCTTGCTGCCTCTTGGACCAAGAAAAGCTTGCCTCCTAGCCTCTGAGAAGACCCTCTTAGCTGCTGGAATGGAGATGGTGGTGTGGTGCTAGGTGATGGTGTGAAAAAGGGGTGTGAGACTTGAGAAATTTGAGTGTTTGGAAGAGAGGAAAAGGGAGGGGTGTAATGCAAGCTTAAGGCAAATTTTCCAAAACCAAAACCAGACCTGGGGTGCTGGTTATATAGGCCAAAGAGGGGGAGAAAGAGGGGGAAAAAAGGGAGGGAAATCACTCCAAGTTTCCCTCCAAAAGTTGCCCCCCCGGATACAGAATCTGGGGGGAAACAAAGTGTATTTCTGTGATGTGCCAGGTGTAAGGATGCTGGCCGGCCAGGTATTGGGCTTGAAGGTGGCCGGCCGGCTCTCCCCATGGCCGGCCGGCCAAGGGTCAAAAGGGCCAAGTGTGATTAGTGGCCGGCCACCACAGATTGGTGGCCTCCCATGTGTTTTCAACACAACCCTGTGGTCAAAATAATGCAACAGTAAAACAGGAGAGAGAATAACCCATTTTTCAAGGGGGTTCAAAAGGTTCAAAGGGAATTACTGGCCGGCCACCAAATATTGGTGGCCTCCCAGATGTGTACATCACAAATATGGGGGGTAGGGTTGAAGAAAATGGCCCAAGGGTGGTCAACATTGGCTTTGAAGTGAGAGAAAACGGGCGACGGAGGGCGATGAAGGAATATAACTGGTTGCTAAAACAATTACTGGCCTCCCACCCTTCTATGTCCTTCCTGGTGATGAAACAGAGGTCCCTGCCAAAAATGAACGAAAACCGATGCAGAATGAAGGTTCGGGGGCCGAAACGCGCAGTCCGAGGCCTTGAAAACCGACTGTTAAGCACCGAGAGTGGTATTCGACCACGAAGCTGGTCTCTCGGACCTCAGTGTCCCTTAAAAGGGAGGAAATAAGATGCATGCCAAAAACCGGGGCAAACGGAGGTGGTTAGGTGGTCCCGAACCGAGGCACTCGGCCTAACGGCTCCGAAAACCGGGAACCGGGCTCCAAAATGGGCAAAATGGCCTACGACCACGAAATGTAGCCCACGGCCACTGAGAGATGGTCTACGAGACCTCTCCCTCCCTTTGGGAAGAGAAACAGAGAAAACCGAGCCTGGTTCGCAAACCGAGGCAAGGCAGAGAAAGTCCCGGAAGTCCGGAGGCAAGGCTCACGGCCGAAACTCTGAAACCTCTGAATGAGCACAATATGCAACATCACCAAGCGCTCAATCGGTGACGTCTGAGTCTTAAGGTCGGTCAAAAATGGGGTGTCTACACAAGGTTAAAAACCTAAATGTGCGACTTTAGCAAAAATTAGAGCGCAAAAGAAGAGAGTTAATACTTGAGTGAACCCTAAACGAACTACGTAAGGCCTGATTTCCATTTTTGGGATACGTAGGCAACTTCATCCTGAAGTTTGGCCATAACCATCTCCAACTCAACTGTCCTGTCCATTTGTTTGATTGGTCCATCTTTTTCCATCGTCTATCAGCTTGGTTGTGTTACCTCCGTTTTGGCAGAGGGGCCAGTTGAAAGGCCGAGCAACGATGGTGAATGCAGTTGTAGGCCATCATAGTTCTCTTGATTTGGTGTTGTACATCTTAAGGATTGATTCCATGTGTGTCAAGTAGTGACCGTTTCCGAAAATGTGTTTTGGAAAGTTGTAATGAAGTTGATTTTCTCAAAATTTTACCTTTTTCAACACAGACCATTCTTTGGACTAAAAAGGAAAGTTTTCAGTACTCACAACTTTAATTCCATGATTTCAACACAAGTACATTCTCTAACTCTCTGAATAAATCAAAGTTGTTTTTACATCATAAAAGCTTGAAAGAAAAGTCAAAGCAATTAACTAGGGGCACATATAAGTCAGGTGTCAGTCCTCTGCCTCCTGCTTGCACTCACGAAAGTCTCTACAGCCAAGGATGGCCCAATCTATGTCTCATCCTCGAGCCAAGCAATCGCCAGAGAGGGTATAACTGAAATTAGCAGCAGGGGGCAAAAGCTCTCTCATCCTCCAAGTAGTGAGGTATCGAGTCAAATGCGAAGCACGAACTAGAAATGGAGCAGGGTATTCCACCCCCTTATCTAGACAAGTCTGATCATGTCCAAATTGACATCTGAATCGGAATGGAAAGTAGAACACATAGTGTGTGAGGCCAATTAACTACATACTCGGTTGGCGAGACATGCTGTAGCTTATCTCAGCCAAGTCAAGCCAAGGGCAACGCCAAGCGATATCAACCGCAGATCTGCTGCACATCCAATCGCACCACAATCCCTCTATGGGAAAGTCCACTAGCCGCGGGCGAAAGAAGTAAGATATGGCCGAATACTCAGGACAAGGGTCCATCACCTTCAGCTTGTCCATCAACCATACCTGGAAGGAATGAAAAAGAAGAGAGATTAAAGAGTAGAGAGATGTATGTTGAGAGGAAAAAGTAAGGAAAGGGTTTTTGAGAGAAAATAGAGAGTAAGTACCAAGTGATGTGAGAAACCATAAATAAGAAAGGGTGGGAAACAATACCTGGAGAAGCAGTAGACTTCCTGTGAACCTAGAAGTCTCTCGTCAGTGCCAAACCTATACAGCTCTTACCTTTTTTGAGACATTGGGCCACTTCGATTAACCTAGTACTAGCTCCGCTGCGACTAGGGGCAAGAAGGAAGTGTGCAAGTAAACATAAGCAGAGGGCGTGTTGACGATAACCTCGCCAGAGAAGGTCACCTCTGTCTCCAATGTTGGAAAATCTATTAATCAAGCCGGGTATATCTAACTTCCCGTCATGAGCCAAGGACCGAGCCTCGTTTAAAGGAAGCCCGCACATCCATTCCAAAGCTCGTGCATGGCCAAAACGGGGTTGGGGTATAATCTCCTCATCACATCGGGATTCCATTAATGCTTAAAACTCTTCGAGAGTAGGACATATTTCTTGTGCCCCAAAACAAAACACATGTGTAACTGGGTTCCAGCATCGAACAGCGACATGAAGAAATGAAAAACAAAGCGAAGTATGGCTCAACGAAAAAAGCGTAGATACCCCATTTTTGACCGCCCTTAAGACTTAGGGGCCACTGATTGATCACTCGATGATGAAAGTTATACTGTGCAAATGTTCGATTTCTTCAACAAGAAGAGCTTCTAAATCCCAACCTTACACCCCATTTTTGACCAAAACTATTTTAGACCTTAAAACATTCTTTTTCAAAATATTTTTGAAAATGTTTCTACGATGTTTCAAAGCTCGCATTTCATTTAAAATATTGCACTTTTCGGTAAACTGAGCAAGGGCAAAGTGGAAATAAATGAAAGGGAGGTGAAATCTTTGAAAAAAAATCTTTAAAACCTCTTATTTATAGGTTTGGAGTTGAAGAAAATAGAAAGGGGAGGGAAGAAACCTAGTTGGGGGAGAAGTTGGGCATCAATTCGTTAGGATAGAAATAAGCAACCTTCACTAAAATAGGCATATCTCTTTCCAAACTTAAAATTTAAATGTGAGGCCACCACCATTGGAAAGTAGACTTTCGGGGCTTCAATTTAGACTCAAGAATAACCTAAAACTGAGTCTAGATGAGGGAGATATACCCATTTGAAATTGGGCTTGGAAACAGATTTTTGTAGCCGGCCACTAATGGTGGCCTGCCGGCCAATTATGCAAAATTTGGCCATTTTGAGTGTTTTGGCCTTCCAAGTGTCCCCCACTAGTGGCCTGCCGGCTAGAAGAAGTGGCCTACCAGCCACTTGTGTCAAAAAGCAAATTTTTGCAGATATTTTTTACCAACTGTTTCCATACTGCACCAGCTGTTTGTATATAGATATTTTTGACTTAGACACCTAGTTTTCTATATATAGAGGACCTCACCTCTTGCTTTCAAGGTTAGAAAAATTTAGGAGTGAGAAAATATTTTTGAAAAGCAAATTTTGAAAAATTCCTCTCTCTACAATTCTCTCTCTCTTGCAACTTGCATAGCCTTTAGCCTTTAGCCTTTGCCTAAACACTCTAAACCAAACCTACAGAGCTTCTTGTTAAGGTGATTTGAGCTTGAATTTGAGCTCTTAAGGCACTTGAGAGCATGAAATTGGTGGTTTGTAACTCAAGGGTTCATTCCTCTTCAAGAGGTTTCGGTTTGTAATAATTAGTTAATTCATTTTGTAATATCTAGTTAAATTAGCTTAGCTAGTTAGTTTATTCGGACCCTTCTGCGTGAGGGCAAACTTGTAATAATGTGTATGTCTTCCAACCCCACATCTTTCTCCCTTTTATTTACTTGCTTATGATGGGTAGTTTAGAACATCATGTTTCTTTTAGCATACTCCATGATTTGCATCCACTTGTTTTGCATGCACCGAGGCTCGGTTCATCATTCTAACAAGGCATTGTAGTTTACATACTTCGTTGAATACGTGTTAAACAGCATGCTTGATTCACATGTCATAATTAGTAGCCATCCTATTAATTGTATCTCGCATGTGTTGCATTAGTTAGGAGCATGCATGTTTTCTAAGTACTAGGTGAGCTTTTATTTGCTTTAGCATATCGCATGCGTGTGATTGTTTCCATGACTAACATGCTTACCATGAGGCTAATTGCTTAATCAATATAATTGCTTGAATGCCTATGAATGAAGGCTAATTGCTTGAATTGGAATAATTTGAATAATGTGCATATGTGATCACTTTTTCAAGTGGTACATATTCCAAACAATTTTCATACAAAACATGAAATCAAATGTTCCAATTTTTGCAAATTAGTCTATACTTGTGTACGCATCACATAGTAATGTTAGCCTAATAACCGGAATAAGAACATATAATGTAAATAAGATTCACATCATGATTAGTAGAGGCCATCTTTGATCGGGCGAGCAAGGGTGCTTAATTCATGACTTTTCCCTCTCGTACCTAAGTTCCCAAGCGGAGACAATCTTGGTGATGACGAACACGTGGCCTTCGGCACGAGTCATGGGTTTCCTAAATTTCTCAAAAATATTTAGGTGGCGACTCTGTATGTAGTAAGCAGTCCATTTTTGGCAATTTTATCAAAATCAATTTTCCAAAAGATTTGCTGAATTTAGACTCTTTAGTGTTTATCTATTTCACATTGCACTTATGAGATCAGATTCAGAACCGCGGGAGCCCGATACTGTAGGGCTTATTCGTCTTCCAAAAGAAGAGCAAAAAGTCAAGCTACACGCGTTTATGCCAAAATCGCAAAAATTTACCTTTTCCGAGCCATCCAAAGTGGTTGTCCAATCCTTGAGCCTCTTGGCAAGAAATATCTCCATTTTCAAACAAAACTTCAAAAAAGATGGTGTTCTGTCGAAGGAATGAGCAAGAGAAGACCTTTATAGATGATAGGGTTATGTGAGTGGTTGACAGCTGCTACCAGCTATCTAGCTACATGCCTCCGCTGGCCGGCCACATTATCTGGCCGACCATCCATTATCTTGGCCAGCCGTCTAAATGTGTTGGCTAGGTAGTTGGTAGCAGTGTTATGTTTGGTCGCTCTTTGTTTTTTAGTCTTGTTTTAAGTCTTTTGTTTCTAGCAAGTGTGTTTAGCTGTGTTTAGGTTGTTTTAGGTTTGTTTTTCCTTTTTTTGAGTTGTATTTTGTATTTTGGTCAGTTGAAGGCTCAATATCCAGTTACAAACATCATTCCAATACAAGCTTTTTCAGTTTCAAATTCAGTTCCAATTTTATGCAAGTGTGGTGCCATGCTCGAGATACAAAATAAAACTCATTTTATAAAACTGCAGTGTTCAACCCCGATCATAGTTTTTACAAAAAGAAAATACAAGTGTTTCCAAACAAAAAGTAAAGTCCTATCCATAGCTATACAAAGTGCTAAACTACAAAACAAAAGAAAAAAGCAAAAGAATACAAAATCATAATCAAGCTCGAGAGGCCCTCTTCGTCCTCTTTTGCAGAGGGGACTCAGGGGCACTATCGCCATTAGCGCCACTATCATCAGAAGAATGAGATGCTGAGCTAGTCTCGACCTGCTCTTCGCTCCCTGATCCAAAGTCAGCCTTGTCATCCTCGCCCTCGTACTCGAAGTGCCTGCTCACCGTCTCCTCGGTACCGCTAGTCTCATCAGCATCCCCACTCAAAACTAGCTCTGAGGAGGAGGAAATCTCCTCTACAAAAGACTCTTTGCTCTGACCCTGGGCATTGTCGCCTCGACCCCGACCTCGAATCTCGACCCTACCATGTCTAGGGGCCTGCCTACTCTCCTCCTGGCAGCCGGAGGAGGTGTCATTGGTGCTGCATGTGTCACAAGTGTAGGTGGAGCCTGAAAGCAAGAAGCAGAGCATCAGTACAGTATCAGGGTAGAATCAGTATGAGTATGGGCAAATCAGAATAGCATCAGTACAAATTTAGTATGAGTATGGCAAATTAGTACAGTATGGTGCAGAATAGTATGAATATGGCAAAAGAGAATCAGAGCAGTCAGATGAATAAGGAAAGGTAGAAAACCTAGTAACCTTGGAGAGTAAGCAATGTCTCCCTCCTCCGTACCATCTAGACTAAAGAGGCAATCAATCCAAGGAGGCTGTCCATGTACTCTACTGGCACCTACAAATGAGTTTGAACATTACTATATAGAAAAAAGGAATGTGAAATGCAAACTGTGAGGCAAAGTGCATACCTGCTGCACGTCAAGGTCCTTGACGTACCCATGTTCTTCCTTCAACGACTCGACCAGAATCTGATAGGTCGTCCTACTCGACCACCAACATTGGATCGCAATCAAGATCACCAGCAGACCCGCTACATGAACAGTGGGAGCAGTCCCTTCAACACCAAGCTCGGCAACGTGAGCAGCACCTCCAGCAGTGGGTGCACCTACAGCGTCTCCTGCATGAGTTCTGGTTAGGAGTGGCCTTAGATGAGTCCAGATGAAGCCCGCATAGTCTCCAACCCCACGAAATATGTCAGCATCCTATCTCGGCATATACTGCACGATGGCCTCGACTGGGAGACTGTCAGTTATCCTTATAGATAGTGGGGATGGAGCAGGAATAACGGGATCCGGTAGGCCCGGAGTCTGGCGCACAAATCTCTCCCCAAGATACCAAGTCCTACAGAAAGGATCCTCCAGCAGGATCCACATTCGGGAAGTGTCTTAGGACCCGGCATAATCATCCCTCGTACCGGTCGGCATCACCGCCCATGGCTTCCATGTGATCTGCAAATAGAGAATTCACAGTTGTTAGTTGTCGTTAGTTGTCAAAGTGTAGATCAAAGCAGTGTAATGGAATGGAATGGGTATGAGTTTCGGATTACCTCACGCATCGTCACTATGTTAAAAAAATGATTGTAGCAGGCGGAGGTGGTATCACCACGACACCGAGGATGGCACCGGTCGTCGTATCGCCGAAAGTAAGGCATAACAGCCTCTACCTCATCTTGTAGAACCGGGGCAAGGGCAAAAAAGTATGCGTGCACCTAGAGCTGCAAGGAAAGATCAGTTTGTGAGTCAACAGGCAGAAATACAGAGATAAAGATAGAAAGTGCAAAGCAAAAAGCATGATGTGCAAACAGAAATAAATATAGAAAATGCAAAGCAGAAAGCATAAATGAATAAATAGAAGTTGAAAGTAAAAGTGTAGTGTGTACTTCCTAGGCTCTCTAGTAGCCCCCATCGTTTTTTCCCTTCTTATGGGAACCGGAGCTCATGTAGCCATATAGGGTGGCGAAGCCAGCGTCGCCCTAGTCACAGAACTGGACCTGTGGCAACACCACCAGGGTGCTCAGCACGTACAGGCCTACGGTATTCCACCTGTTCGCAAATAAGGTGGTACCAAGAAGGTATATCAAGAAGCCCCGTGTGTACTATTCAATCTTTGCTTGGGTCTCAAGTTGGCTCCTGTGAAAGTGATCATAGAACCAGCTATATCTAACCATATCCGGTCTGTCTAGAGGAGGGCGTACGCCAAGAAGATGAATCCAGGCCACCTTTCACTGGCCCATATCGATATCAAAGAGGATTAGATTGCCCCCTACCCATAGCCCAGTGATCATGGAAAAATCGTAGGGTATCATCATCATCTCCCCGGTGGAAGAGAAGTGAAAGGAGTTGGAGGTATCCTACCACCTCTCCACCAAAGCCCCTAGTAAGGCTTGACCGGCCATTAGTCGCGCAAGCCTTGAGCAAAATAAGCTGAAGCCCACCTCGTCGACCAGCTCTTGGACTCAAGTGGGGAGCTTCTAGTACCACTCTCTGGCTGTCACTGGCCCATAGCCTCTTCAAGAGAGAGCATCACCCTGTGTTAAAAGAAGAATATGTCAAATGCATAATAGAATGAAAGACTATAATAGAATGTCAAAGCAAGCAAAATACAAGAAATGAGCAAAGTTTCATACCTCTGTGGCATCATGAGAAAGATAACAGGCACGCTCCCTCAGAAGTAAATCCTCGAGTACGCCCATAGCGAAGTCCTCAAAGCGCAACATGCCACCAGGGGCCATCACATGTGTTCGTAGATGGTAGGTGGCGGGGTCGAAAGGCCTCACCCCCAATGGTAGTAACTCAGGCTTAGGCCCCGGAGGGTAGATCTTCTCTGCTGCAATATCAACGGCGATGTCCTCCGCCTCTTTGATAGCCTCATCTAGCATAGGTACCTCGGGAAGAACCTCGTCATATGGAATGTCATCCAGTATGAGCAATGTAGTGCGTGGTGAGTGAAAATATGGAAAAATAACAGACATAGGCTAAAAATGTCAAAATAAAGCCCTAGGAGAGAGAAAAAGAGGAAAAAAAAATCAAAACCCAGGAAAACATACGGAAACCAAGAAAAACATGAGAGAAATGAGCCCAAAGCAATGAGACCCCACAAAACTCAACCAAATCAAATTTCAATTGGTTCAAAATGTAGAGGACTATGAGTGTTTTGCGAATAAAGTTTGCGTGGAGAGGTGGGTAATGCGAGTAAAGCGCAAATCTAGAGAGAGAAAGCACCTAGAAAGAGATAGAGGGTGTTTTTGGATGTGAAGGTGTGTGAAAATGAAGTCTATGTTGTGTTTTAAAGAGCCTTGAGCTGAATTGTCCAAACTGCCCCCGAAATCCATCAGATGGCCGTTCGGCCAATTAAGTGGCTAGCCGTCCCTGTTTTGTAGCCGGCCGACCCATCTTTTGGTCCAGAGTTGATTTTTGTTGTGCTCTTGCCCAATCTTTGTATGGGAGGTCCTATTTTCATCTTCAGAAGGAAAATTGAAGTGTTTGAAGTTGTTTCGGATTCCGAGATCCCCGAGATCGTGTTCCGGTTGCATCGTTCCGAGTCCCGCTGTGTCTCCGATGCCTAAATGTGCCCCGATCTCAAGGTGAGGTGTTTTCTAGAACAACACCGCTTTCTTTTACTTTTTTACAGCATTTTTTTAATCCAATTTATCACACATCGCACCCATTGCATACTTTTGCATCATGTGTTACCTTGTACTATCTATCCTTTCACGCTGAGGCGCGTTTAGGATCATTGTCCCTCGTTCTTTTCTCAAGACATATGAACCACATTCTCGAGTAGTTTTCTTTTCTCGGAACGTGTAAAACATGTTCCCGCGCAATTTTCTCTTCTCGAGATACATGAGACATAATCTCGAGAAATTTCTATCTTAGGGTATATGATGGCATATCCCTGTGTACGATAGGGTGTTCCCTGCCACTTTTCATGTAGAATGTTTTCGATGGCACCACTTTTTTGAATCTTTTCTATTACATTGCATGGAACATGCATTGCATCATATTTCATATCAATTACAGCAATTATGTTGCGTTTATATGCATCATACGATTTGGCATGCACCCTCTACCCTCTCTGCGCAAAGCGTAGTTTGGCTAGCACCCCTTCCCCTTATCGCGTGAGTGCGATTTGGCTTGCACCCTCCACCCTCTCTATTCGAATCATAGTTTGGAATGGAGCTTTTCCCCTCTCTGCACGAAGTGTAGTTTGTCTAGCACCCCTTCCCCTTATCGCATGAGTGCGATTTGGCTTGTACCCTCCACCCTCTCTGCGCGAAGCGTAGTTTGGAATGGAGCTTTTCCACTCTCTGCGAGAAGCATAATTTAGCTAGCACCCCTTCCCCTTATTGCGTAAGTGCAATTTGGCTTGCCTCCTCCACCCTCTCTGCGCGAAGCATAGTTTGGAATGGAGCTTTTCCGCTCTCTGCGCGAAGCGTAACTTGGCTTTCCCTTATCATGTGAGTGTGATTTGGCTTGCACCCTCCACCCTCTTTGCGCGAAGCGTAGTTTGGAATGAAGTTTTTCCCCTCTACACGAAGCGTAGTTTGGCTAGCACACCTTCCTCTTATCACGTGAGTGTGATTTGGCTTGCATCCGCCACCCTCCCTGTGTGAAGCGTAGTTTGGCTTGCACTCTCCACCCTTTCTATGCGAGGCATGGTTTGGCATGAAGCTTTCACCTTTTCGCGTGAAACGCGTTAGGTTGCTCTTTCCCTGGTTACAACTTTCCCTCTCTCTGTATGAAATACGATAAGATATGCCTGTTGGTTGCACCGTTTGTCCTCTTTTCGCGTGAAATGTGTTTGAATTGTTGTTTGCTCATATTTGTTTCAGTTTAAGCTTTTCATTCAAATGTTGTCATCTTTTCATTGTTTATCGCATTGTCTTGCATGATCATGGATTTTCAAAATAACCGGATTCACGCAGTGTGTAAGTCCAGCTTTTCAACTGTATTCTTTGTGCATATTATTGGCATCTTGCCCATGAACTATGTTGGTTTGATTCCTTGCAAAGGGATACGTAGGCAACTTTCGAGTTCAACCAATTGTATTTACATTTTGATTTCTTGTCCAAGTCTTACGGCCTTGTCAAAATGGGTCGTCTTCGAGCTTTGACATCACTCACGTCACTTCATGACTTTGAGCTCTGTCAAAGAAGGGCAACTGTAGACACCCCATTTTTTACCCCCCTTGAGACTTGGGCGCCTCACGGTGAACACTCGATGATGAAATAAAACACTGTATAAACGTTTAATTTCTTCAACAAAAGGCTTCAGTTTTCTAACTTTAGAGCCCAAACCTTGTATTCTCTTTCAAACAAAACCTAATTTTTTTTTCTGACCTGACCACTCAGAGGCCTGCTGGCCAACAGGTGGCCAGTAGGCCAAATTTTATTGGTTGGCCATCTCCCTTCATGGCCAGCCGACCATGTCCAGCGACAGGCAGATATTTGCTGCCAGTTGTCCTCCCCATGTACATGCCTTGCACCAACTAGCTCAACACAAATATTTCCAACAGGGGAACCTATTTTTCTATAAATAGATGACCATCCCTCTTGATGTTAGGTGAGAAAAATTTGCCAAAGGCCAAGAACTTGTCAAACACTCCCCCTCTCTATCTTGCAATATTCATACACTATACATACACTTCCTAAACTAAAAATTTTAGGCTCCTTGCTGAGATTATTGAGCCAAATTTTCAGCTTTTGAGGGTGATCACTTGGTGATTTGTGAACCAAAGAGTAACTTCTCTTCAAGAGGTACAACTTTTTCCATCTTTACCCTACTTCTTTCTTCTCTTTTCTTGCTATTTTTACACTATTTTTGGACTATTTTTGCGGGCAGAAACTTGTGATTTAAAAGCTACTAAAGGTAGAGGAGTTAACCACCATTCCTTAAACCTTATTCTATAGCTTATATCCTTGTGTTTCCCACTTATTTCTCTACTTTTAGCTACTGATTTTCAGAATTTTAAGAGGCTAAAACATGTGATTTTAAGGTCCAAAAAGTGGAGGGGTTATCCACCCTTCCTTTGGTTTACTTACTAGCTTTAATTCTCTCCCATTTTTGCTTAGTTTTTCTAGCTTTCCAAGATAATTTCAGCATTGTTTTTATTAATTTTCGGGCAATTTTAGTGTGTTTACTTAGTTTATGCTTTGAATATTATGCTTGTATTGCTGTAAGTCCTCATAGGTTTGGTGGTTTAGGCTTTAGACACCAATCTATTTGAGTTGATAGTTCTTATTCCATAGTTTTCATACATATACTCACACTTGTAATAATCATCTCCGCAACCTCTCTCCTTTCTTGGTTTTCTTTATTTAAGAGTTGTTTCAAACAACTGATTGTTGTTTAAGGCATAAGAAAGTGACCTTCCAAGTTTAATGGTTTAACCTCTTCGGAGATTCATTACCAGGGCATTACATCTCTCATATGCTAAGCACAACTTCTTGTTTGACACTTCTCTTCATTAGTGGACGTAGTTATCACTTTTGGACAAAAATGAATAAAGAATGACAAGGTAATGTAAAAGATGTGAAAATTGGACTAAAAGTGGTAAACAAGAGTAATAAAATTGGTTTGGGTTCAATCGGATGTTATATTAAACCTATTACGTCTCAAGTCATTACATACTCTTTAGTGATGTTAATGATTCAAGAAGCAATGTCTACCACTTCCCTTGAGGTAACTCCATGATAGGGAGAATATAGCAATTCCAGTTTGACTCGACCCATTTGATTTTCTGGACTCGGGTTTTATAGTTTCTGAATGTCATTCATGTCTTTCTCCCCTTATTCTTATTTGAGTTTGGCTATTGGGTTGCTATAGTTGTGTTTAGAACAGGTTGATTGCTTAGTTTCCAAACTTTTGTTGCCCAGATTTTTGCTCCTCCGCTCGAGCGACACTTCTTGCGCTCGAGCGGGCTTTGCAAACTCTCAGTACTTTTACAAATCTGCAAAACTACTGAGAGAATGTATTCTAAACTCGAGCGGTTCTTTCTGCGCTCGAGCGATCTTTCTTGCGCTCTAGTGTTGGTTTGTTGTCTATAAAACTACTGGGAGTGTGCATTCTGCACTCGAGCGTTGTTTCTTGCACTCGAGCGAAACAATTTATTGTGTCTGACGCTTGAGCGTCAACTCTTGCGCTCGAGCGAACTATGCGCATATCAGTTCACAACAACACCTTTTCACATCACTTTTTCACATCTTTTTTCACTCTAAACCCTAGATCAGGAACCCCTCTCTCTAAAACTTACACTCTCTCTCTATATTTTCACCTAGATCCTTTGGTTTCCTCACCCTAGTGTCTTGGGGAAGAAGGTAGAGCATTTCAAGAGCTCCATTTTGATCCGAATAGATCTTGATTTCGGCATTTTTGAAGTTCCTCCACTTCTTCCTTAGTCTTCTAAGCTTGCGGTAGGGACTTTCTACACTCTCCTATGATTTTTACCTTAGTTATTTGTTATTGTGTAAAGAAATGTCGGGATTTAGAGGATTTTAGACAAACCTAAGGTTTTGGTTTAGACAAACCTAGGGTTTTGGTTTAAAATCAAAAGAGGGGTTTTCAAATAAAGGTATTGAAAATGGTTATGGGTATAGATATAAGGATGTATTGTGTTGAATTTGTTAATTTTTACACATGGGTTGGTTTTGGGAGAGAATGGAGTTTTGCCCTAAAATGTTTAAAATAATTATTTTGTGTAAATAATGAAATTGGCTTTAGAAATCCGAAATTAGACGAATGCTGATATCAATGGTGGAGTTTGATGTGTGTTATCTCTCACCTATAGAAATTTAGATAATTTATTTGTCGTGGAGATTGTATATCTGTTTAGAAATATTTGTTTTAGGCTATCAGTGGAGGATAGCTATGATTGTTGTAGAAATTATATGAGGATTAGGTGAATTGAAACTAATCTCTTATTGGTTGTCATTGAACATGATTGTGTTTTAATACATTGTATATATCTGATGTTTGGGAGGAGAAAGGGGATGGACTCCAATGAATTAAGCTGGCCTGTGTGTCCAGGGTGAAAGTCCCAAAACTGCTTGTATACATGGATGCCGATCCTGTGGACGAAATTGTCGTAAAATGGCAAATGAATGTATTTGTATGATAACTATATTGATTTGAGACCCGATGAGTTGTATTCTCAGTATTGGGTGATTGAACGAAATGAATATGAACAATGAAATGAGATATAAATTTGGCATACTATGATCTTGTAAATTATGAATGATTTTATTACAGACATTGTATATGCACATTATAATTATTACTTTGTTAAGATTCATATATTGTGTTAGATTGTTTCTACTGGGTTTTGGCTCACCCTATTTAAGAAAAACCATTTTCAAATGTTGGTGATATGTCTCCTCCAAGGACTTAGCTTAGGAGGATTGTGGAGCTGAAGGCTCGCTTTTGTTTATTTTGTATTTACCTTTTGTACAAGCCTAGGGCTTTATTTGTACTGAGCTTATGACTCATTTTATTGTAACCAAGCACAGTCTTGGAAAGATGTAAGCCATTAGGGTATATGAATATCTGTTTAGCTTTCATTCTTTATTTACATCTTGTAACACATGTTGTAGATTCAGGATGAACGATTTATGAATGTATATCGCATGTGTCACCTTTTGTATATTAACTATGATTAATGGAAGCTTCTTATTGTGTCTATACCACTTTGTACTGGTGCTTGGAGTTAGATTATTGTAATTACGTTGGGGGCGTTCCAGAGGAGGTGTTGTTTCTTTTATTATTTCCATTTATTGATCTTTTGTCCTATTGGTTCATAAATCATCACGCAACAACTTTGTGACAATTGATGGTTTGTGAATCGAGTCTACTCCTCCCTTGATCAGTTTCATGATAGGGAGAGCCAGAAAGGACAAATATCTCCTGGAAACACTATGTTTTGCTTCGTTTCATTTCTGTGACAGCAAGGCAGTACCTAAAAGTAGTGGCCGGTCGGCCAACTTCTGCTCAGCCAACCACTTGCCAAGGTCGGCTGGCCACCCTATTTTGTGCAAGCAGTGTCATTTTCATGAAAGAATAGAGCAAAAGCTGAGGCAAAAACAAAATAATTTTCTGACTGCAAACAGAACATATTCTGGTAGCAAAACAGAGAGGTTTCTGGGAGGAAGTTCTCATTTGTGCACATGTGACGCTTCATTTCCTACGGTCCCTTTAAAATTAATGCTTTGATAGTAGTATGTTTAAATTAATTAGATTTGTTCGAAATGGTAATAGCTAGTTAAATTTAATTATTTGTAATAGCTAGTTAAAATTAGTTAATTTGGTGTTGTAATACTTAGTTTAAATTCGGACATTCAAACCCTCTTGTATGAGGGCGCACTTGTAATATTGTGCATGTCTTCCCACCTCCATTTTTTTCTCCCTTTTATTTATATGCTTATAATGGTAGCATCATGTTTTACATTTTCATATCATTGACGTGCCTTGTATCCATTTTTGCATACATTGGGTTCGGTTCATCATTCCAAACTTGTTGTTATTCCCTACTTAATTGAATATGTGTGCTATTGCATGCTTTGAGTTAAGCCATATGTCATGTTAGGAAACCGAACCTAATAGTTGTATTTTGCATATGTTGCATTAGTCACTTGCATATTAGAACATGCATTTTTCTAACTGTTTTCTCCTATTGTGGCTTGCCTCGGTTGAGTACTAGGTGAGCATTTTCGCTTTAGCATATTGTATAAATGTTTGTGTTGCCATAACAGGCATATTACTATGAGGCTACATGCTTATTTGATATACCTCTTGAATGTCGGTGGATGAAGGCTTTTTCGCTTAAGTTGGGATTATTTTATTAATGTACATATGAGCTTGCTTTTTCAAGTAACGCATATTCAAAACACATTTTTCCAAACAAAAATGAAATCAAAACATTCCAACATGAGTGACATAGTTTATACTTTGTGTGCTTCGCATAGTAAATTAGCATTAATAATCAGAACAAGAGCATATAATGTACATAAAAATCACATTATGATTAGTAGAGGCCGATCTTTGATCGAGTGAGTGGGGTGTTCAATTCATGACCTTTCCCTCTCATACCTAAATTTCCAAGCCGAGACACTTTGATGATGACGGACAAGTGGCCTTTGGCACGAGTCATGGATTTCCTAAATTTTTCAAAAATATTTAGGTGGCGACTCTGAAATCTGGTAATGCAGTCCATTTCTGGCATCTCTGATAATAAATGGATCTTCTAAAGATTTGCTGGATTTGGATTCTCATTTGTTTAAATCTATTTCACATTGCACTTTGTGAAACCAGATTCAGAACCACGAGAGTCCGAACTGTAGGGTTATCGTATCCGAGAAGACTAAACTCCTCCGAGGAGCACGAAAAGCCACCTATAGTGGTATCATTAATTAATTCCTAAAAGTCCCTTAAAATTTTGTATTATCCATTCTTATTATTACTCTCTTCATATTATCAAATAGAACTAATAGGATTGAATTAAATATTCAAAGAAGATCTAGTGACACATATAATAAGCAAACCTACTATTGAGCATACAAAATCTAAATTAAAAGTTGAAACCCCACATTTGAAAAACTAAAAAGTATTTAGATGCAAAAAAACAATCTACAACAATAATCAGTTCCAAACAAAACAACTATTCAATTTCAATCATAAGAAATGCAAACTCACTCTACAACCAGTATCAAGAACAGAGGCATATATAATATACACACACATATATATAACCTATAACATATATATATATATATAACTTGATACATATATATACACATATATAGAATCCGAGACCAAATTCCAATCAAAATCAAATTCATTATCAGCAAATGCAAACCTAAATCACTACAAAACAACTAAAAAATAAATAGATACACTAGATCTGCTCGAAGAACAACAATCTGAAGCCCTAGGTTGAGATGAGAGAAACAGTAAGAATACCTTAGACATTTTGGATCTCTCATAGGTCGTCTTCCTCGTCGTCGGTCGCCTTTCCAATCGCCGATTTTCAGTCCTTCTTTCGTCTATTCGAGTCCTCTGTTCCTTCTTCTCTTCATTTTTGTCGATCATGGAGTTTGGGACTGCTTCTCAAATTTCAAAATGCCTAACGAATACGGGAAAGAAAAAAAATAGCAAAACAACGTTGTTTCATTAACAGTATAGGGAGCACTACAAGGTAACCCTACAGAGGATCTAGACTCCATCCAGACAGCTCTAAATCCTTCAAGGTTGTTCCACCACGTTCTGGAATCTTCAAGGCCACTCCGGACCTTTCTACCACACTCTAGAGTCTTCCAGCATACTCTAGCACATTCTCATACCACCCAAAACCTTCTAGTGCTTGCCATAAATGTCAAACTCTCCTCCTTGTGTCACAAAAATTCTCGGGACATGACATTATTGCATGTTTGTTTGGCCCATTCAAATTATGATTAACCATTAATTGACACACCCACACACACAAAAAATAAAATAAAATAAAATAAAAAATTATTGGGCTAGCATATATTTTCAAATAAACTGAGACTTGGCTTGTATATAACCATTCAAATTATGATTAACCATTAATTGATAAACAATTTATGGAGCTAATATATATTCTCAAATAAACTTCCTAGACTCGTATATAATGAATAATTTTGAAGGGGATGTATGCACAAATAATAATAAATAAAAATGAAGAAAAGCATGCCTTTTAGTTTTAGAGAACTTTTATAGTTTTTTTTTTTTAATAACTATTATTGTTCCTTTTTTATTTATCAAAATAATAAAATTAGTTGTTGAGATTATCAAATTAAAATCATAATTGTGAAAATAATAAATTTCATTTCTTCATTTAAATTAATTTTTGAATTGCATTACCATGTATTAATATTTAGGGGTTGTTGTCAGGCTACTCAATCAACAACTCATCCTCTTCCTTGCGGCGACGGCGGCAGGGGGCCTTTGTTTCATACAATGCTATAATAATAATGACGAGTGCCTATACTTTTTCAAAATATTGGTTCATCGGACATAAGTATGCTTACAAACATCCCAAATCCCACCGTCAATTAGCGTCTATAATTTAACAGAAATTATTATAGTAGCATCCAGCCTTCATCTAAAATTTTATTTTACCGTCAAATTATTTTTAAAATATCAATTAGACCTTCAACAAAATGAAATTGAGAGTCTAATTGATATTTTGAAGATAATTTAGAAAGCAAAAAAAAAAATTTAAACAAAATTTCAGTGCCACATCAGTACCAAATTTCTAATTGATATTTTCAATTTTTATTCTTAAATTAAGCATTAAAAAAAAGATTTAGAAACATATCAAACTTAGAACCTATTATGGAAAATTTTGCGCACCGTTTAGCCATCGATTCTTAGTGCATTGGAATTTTTTTTAAATGTTACTCAAATTTAAAAAGAATATTTTACATACTAAATTAATTAACATTGTCTTAATATTTTTCTCCCTCACAACAATTTATACCTTTTTTTTATTATTATTATTATCTTCTTCTGGCTAATAGTTCTTTTTTCAAAGTCATCATCGTCCTACTACTACTGTGTTTGATTTCAATTTTCTAAATTTAATTTTATAAAATTGAGTTTTTTATTTTTCGTATTTTTTTAGTAAATATTTTTAAATTTTAAGCATTTTTTAAAAACTTTTCTAGATGTACCTTATTTAGATGTATCTAAAAAGTAAAATATTTGTAAAATATATATATATTTTTAAAAATTAATAAATACACAAGAATACGAAAAATATATTAAATTTTTGTTTTGTTTTTTTTTTTTTTTTTTGTATTTTTGGTACTTAGTGATTTTTTTTTTAAAAAAAATCATAAATATTATAGTTTTTAAGTGTATTTATGTTAGATGTATCTAAAAGTTTAAAAAATTACTTAGGGGTGATTTGGAAAGTTGGTTAAAAATTAACTTTTGACTTTTTATCTTTTTGTGTGTAAAAAATGTGAGGTGATATGACCTAAAACGAGTTAAAAGTTAAATGGTAATTCTAGTTACACAACAAAAACATCTCATTACACCAAATTTCTAATTTCACAACATATCAAAATTCAAAATTTTGATTTTATCTCTTTACCATCCTCATAATACCAACTATACCCTCTTATTTACACCCCAACTTACAAACCGTAATTCTATCCAATCCCAACCACCTCCTCCAGCAACCACTGCCATCTCTAGTAGTCGACCCACAACTTCTCCACCATCGCCGCCACCATCTAGATCCCCTCACAACTGCCATCTCCGACCATCGCGAGTCCATTCCCCCGCTGTGATCACCTTCCTAGCCTACCTCTGCTGCTGCATCTCCCATTTTACATTCTTCCTCCTCCATCGCGCCTCCCCTTCCAACCTTTTTCTTACTCGCGATCCTTCTCTCCGGTGGTGACTTATCTCCACCATAACCCATCTACACTACTGTCATGACCCAAACCTGCCTCTAAAAGTTTGGATCATAACTGGCCAATAATCACTTGATTACCTTTGGCCTCATACAAACATATGGAATAATTATAATAATGGGGTCAAAAGCAAAAGCATACAACAAATGAAGAAGTCCATTGAGTTATGTCAATATGAGCAAAATTATAAAGCTTACACCTTAACACATTCACACATTTACAAGCCCATGCAAAAATAAAGTACCGTAGGAAATTTATACATATTGTTTACATATCCCAAGACCATAATAGCAAAAACAAAATAAATTCAAAGCATAATGTGAGTCAAAGGCAAAACTCTATCTCGGAGACATGACTCGACAGGTTCACAAAATAGCTCCTGAAGTTGACTCTAAAGGTAGGCTCCATGGTGCGGATCACCTACATGTGCATACATAATATTGGGTGAGCGAAGCTCAATAAGTAATAATACAGTAAAGTAGTGTAAATAAATTAGCATAAGATTCTCACAATATCCATAATCATAATACAGAACGGCCTTGGGCCCAATATAACACGGAACGGCCTTGGGCCCATCATATAAGCAAAACGGCCTTACGCCAATTACATAAACAGAACAGCCTTAGGCCCATCACATGAACAAAACTGCTTTAGATCCATCAATATCAGAACGGCCTTGAGCCCACATATTAACAGCTGTTTAGAACGACCTCAAGCCCAATCACATATTATCATATCATTAACAGAATGGCCTCGAGCCCACATATGGCACAGAACGGCCTCAGGCCCAAACATATCATAACATAAGCGAAATGACCTTAGGTCCACATTGCACATGTCATATAACATTTACGAACTTCATTCATTTCGATCAAAACACAATGTTGGCACAAATCACCATTCATGACTCAAAGTAATCAATCAAGAACATATCTTTACAATACTATCACTCACAGTGCATTTGGTCTTGCGGCGTTGTCTCTGGCACACGACCTACACAAAATATTTCACATACACATTCGATAAATAATTCATTTCATTCATACACTTTTCATTTAATAATTCACAACCTCTTTCAATAGGTTTTTAACCATCATTTCATTTCCCGGGGGGTTTAAACAAGGTCAGAAATGCATACCAAAGGTCAGAGGGGTCAACACAAGAGAGTAGGATTTTCACCCCTGCTGGCCGCTCGTACGGCAGGTCCAATCGCTTGAGTGGTCACACTCCGCTCGTGCAGAAGTGTGAGCCGCTCAAGCGTGCAGAAAGAAATCCTCAAACCTGGTTCATGCTTCGTTCGTGCGGAACCTCAACAGCTCGAGCGAGCAGTGTAACATCCGCCTCCTTACTTAATTGTTACATTATGTGATTTACCTTAATTATATGTTTATTATGCCAAATTATATGTCATGTGCTATATATGTCATGTGTTATTTGTGCTATGTGTTCATTGCATTGAATTAGTGAGAAAGATAGATGGAAATGGGAAATAAACCTGTTTGAATCAGTAAACCATAAGATTAAAATTAAATATTTGAAATAGGCAATTAAAGCCTAATTCACAGTAGTACGTTTCAATTTAGTGTTAATTGAAGAGGCTTGTGGTGAGAATTGAGTTATTAAAAATTAAACTTAGAATTAGGAAGACCCAAACAAGGCCTAACTCTACTCATCAAATAAGAGGTAGATAGAGATAGATATTTTGTAGAGACTTGAGAGAATTCTAAAGACAAAAGAGAAAGAAAGAAAGCTAGGGTTCAAGGAGAAGAAAGGGGAATTAACCAATGTTCATCAAATCATTAACTTGAGGTAAGAACTTTTCCCCTAATCTCATGAATTTGGGTTGTCTTTATCATGGAATTAGAGAATCTAAGTTGAATCAAGAAGTAGAGTGGTGTAAACTTGTTGGTATGAACCCTAAGGAGGAAAATAGAGAAACTATGGCATTCTTCATGCTTTACCACTTGCTTTTGCATGATTTATGAGCAATATAGAGGAAACTCCATGAATTAGAACTTAATCCCCATGTTTTATGATTTCCATGTTTTTTATGTGTGTAATTGATCTTTCCTTTGATAACTTAAGTGTGAATTAGATTATGATTCATATTGAAGTTAAATATGGTGAATTCAAGTTGTTTTGATGCATTTTGGACCTTTAATTTTCATAAAATCAAGTTTGGGTTTGAAAGGGGAAAAGTTCCATTTTTAGTAGAATTTTCACACTAATTTTCACCCAGACCGCTTGAGCGGCCCAGGCCACTGCACGAGAGGCTGAGTCTCCTCTGCCCAAAAATGCACACTACTTCACCACTGCTCATGCAGCCAAGGCCACCGCACGAGCGGCCAGACCACTGCACGTGCAACCAAGGCCATCGCATGTGCGGCCAACAGGGCTGATTCAACCTATTTTTCTTAGCTATGTCTCGGACTGTTGGGCCTCCGTTTTCACATGGTTTTCATGTGCATTCGCATCTTATAAACATGAAGGAAATGAAGGAACGAAACGGCAAGATTTAACGACTAAGTAATGAGTAATTGAACCATTGAAACTATATGTTGAACCATTATGCTTATATGTGTTGATGTAGGTCAGATGCCGCATCTGAGCCACCTACTCCACGGAATTAACTGTGAGTAATAATGTCATAAAGATATGTTTGAGTTGTTCTTTCTGACTGTTATTATTATTGTTAAGAACTGTTTCTACAGTGATATGATTTACCGAATGACTAAGTATCTCACTTCATGCAATATGTTCACGTGGCCTATACCCAAGGGTAATAATACCGCGGTCTATGTATACGTGGCCCTTACCTAGGGTAAATAATACCGTGGTCTATGCTCACGCGACCCTTACCCTGGGGTAACAATACTGAGGCCTATATATATGTGGCCCTCTCTTGGGGGTAATAATACCATGGCCAAATGTGTATAAGATATCAAGTTATATGATTATCTGTATTGATTATGATTTGAAAGACCGTTACATGTGCATGTAGATCTTTATGATTGCTGTGCTTTTCATTAACGAACATGCTATTGTTATGTGAATTTAATTGACCTTAACGTTTAAACGGAAATTATTCCTAACCTCTTTATACATTTGTTGTTCATTGGGTTTTAGCTCACAGGTTATATTTGTCATTTAAGTGATCAAACTCAAGAAAGGATTTAAGGGCATCGCCCTACCTTCTAGTTTGTCAAGCCAACCGTTGTGCCTCCCTTCGAGGTTTCTTTTGGGTCTAACTCCAAGGCTTTTGGGTGATTTTGAATTCACCCTTTTGTATAGTGATCAAGCGACTTATGGAAAAGATCTTTTGTGTTATGAATATATTAATTAAGGGATTAATTCCCTAGGTATTGTATCTCCTTTTAGTACATGTGTATGATATAATATTGGATGATTGTACAGTGATGCATATAAAGGTTGTTTGTTCATTTTAGTTTCATGCTCATTGGACGATGTTATGTGATGTCATTAGCTTCTGCCAGCCCCTTATACTATTTATTGTTAAGCAAGCCTTTGGTAATTTCGGATTACTAGCCGGTTACGTCTCTAATCCCATGGGGCGAGGGTTGGGTTGCGACAAGCAGAATGCACAACTCTGGTTCAAGCCATAGACTGCTCGTGTGGAGCCCGTGGCCGCTCAAGCAGTCTAGGCATAAACAACCAGTCCGAAAATGGCACAAAATGCAAACTTTCCAAATCCTTTCCAAGCCCAATTCAAAGCAAAACTAACTCAAAAACATAGTATACTAGCATGATTCAAGGGTAATTACATCTCAAACACATTTATCTTGCTTCAACATTAAATTCATGGCCTTATCTATTTCATACATCCATAAATTACACCATCAAGCTCAAAACACATGTGAACATGGTGAATCTTTCAATAAAACTTGGTTGTATGCACAATCTAGAGCTCATTTCATGCATTAAACACGAGATTGGACTCAAATCAAACAAACACGAAGAGAAATTTCTAATTTCTTCTTGATTTCATGCCAAATGTGAACTAAAGACAAAGATTCTAAGTAAATTTTCATATCTTAGCTTCAATCTAGGGTTTGCTCTTTGAATCTCTTCCAAAACCCTAGCTTCTCCTCTTCCTCTCTCTCTAACTCATTCTCTAGCAAGTCTTTCAACCAAATGATGAACACAAAAGTTATACACATATATAACTTAACTCATAAAACTTAATTTAGTCATCACAAATCATATTTTTACAAAATTTCACCGTAAGCTCTAAAGATCATGCTAATCACAGATATGAAGTCGATTTTGGTTTTTGGCGCCTCAAAGGCTTTCAAATTCAGTTCAAAGTTGTAATTGCAACAGATATTCCTACATTCAACAGATATAAATCTAAAATCACATAATTCACATTTTTAAACTTGCAAATTCATATCAAACATATAAAAACATGTATAATTGACCATACTACGGGATTGGTTATCACAACTATCATGAACCACCCTGTTAACCTACCTATGCCCTCCATCATCGTAAACGATTGAGCAAAAGAGAGAGAAGTTTCAGATCTGGATAGCGGCGGAAGAGAATGAGAAGAAGAAGAATCGCGATTCACAGAGAGGTAGGACTAACCTGGATGGCGGTTCTGGGAAGGAGAAGGTTTTAGAGGTAAGGGAAGAGTTTTTGAAGGATTAGAGGATGTAGAAGCAGGATGGGATGGGGTTGCCGGCGTTGGGAAAGGGTTGCCGGAGTTAGAAGATCGGTGGTGGGGAAGGGTTGTCGGAGGTGAGATAACAGTGGTGGAGAATGGTGAATAGCGTGAGAAAATTGTTTGTTGAATTTTTAGGATTGGAGGATTAATTGGTAATTTTATAGAAGAATCAAATAGTGTGGGAGTCGAATAATATTATTACGTAGGGAAGTCGATTTAGTTTAAAGAAAGAAATCAAGTTATGTACTATACGGCTCTATCTTGGAGGAACACAGAGGCCGAATAACCAGATCGGTCGTAGAATCAGCTGTAAACTGGGCCGAGTACAAATAGATAGGACAGAATAACCGAGTAAGCAATTATTCGTTGGTCGAAAGGTGGGCCCAACCATCAATATCAAGGACAACTATAAATAAGATGAGCATCAGCTAAGAAAAGATATGTGAGAACAAATAAGATTAACTTGAGATACAAGCAACCAAGAGAGTATACACTAACTTATCCGTCGGAGTGCTAATTCTGGCACCCCCGACCAGAGTGTTCATTCATTTTCAGGTGACTAGCTGAGGATCAAGAGCGTCCTACAGGATCCATAGAGTATTTCCAAACCACATCTCCACAAATAGTAATAAAAAAAATATAAAAAATAAGGGTGTAGTAAGTTGAAAGTGTTGTGTAAGTAGAATTACCCAAAGCTAAAAGCTAGCTTTTTACTAGCTTCCCAAATTGCCCCTTAAAATATTAAAAAAAATTCAGTGGAAAAAAAAAAGTTTCATTATTCTAAAAAGTAAATTCAGAAAACTCAAACCAAACAATATAAACTATTATCAATAGCAAATTGTTCTTCTTAGTAAAGGTACATTCACAATTTAGTTATTTTTATTTGAGTTTTTTTTTTTTTCTTTATTCATGTGTTCTAATAATTGAGTGGTTAATATTTTTTTTAGCACATAGGAGATGTAGTATTGGAAAGGGTAATTTTACATGTAGCAATTTATTTATTTATTTATTTATTTACTGTGCTGCTATGGGAAGAAGCTCAGAAAAGCTAGAGGAAATTACAAGCATTGCCTAGAATCAATGTGAGTTGCTTGGCTAGCCATATGAGGAACATCACCCATCCATACATTAAGACCTTCCTTACTGAGAGCCAACTTGTCAAGACAATGCACCACTTGATTACCACTGCACTTCACATGACTAATAACCCAATTTTGCGTGCCTGCGAGGTTTGATCGAACACACTCTGATACTGATCATATACTTGAGAGATTGGCCTCATTAGACTTCACCGAATTGACCACTGTGAAAGAATCCCCTTCAATATGGATAGAAGAAGAGCCCAGATCTTTGACAATTATCGATGCCCAAAGAGCTCCCAAAGCTTCCATGTGATCGACATCATTGAAATACAAAATTTGCTCCATGAATAAGGCCAAAACCTTGCCCCTGAAATCTTGACCAACAACACCAACACCAGCCAAGCCATTCTTCCCCACGACGCTGTCGAAATTAAGGCTATGTTTGTTTGGGCGGATTGGATTAGGTTGGATTAGCATTTTCATGACTAATAGTCTTAGGACTACGAATCCTTTAGATTGTGTATCCTATCTTATGTTTGGATTTAGTTAGGATTATAAGAAAGGGATTAATAAAATATTAAAGTGGGATAAATTTAACTGAGTCTTGGAGTTTGGCCCAAAGCCGGACCCGCACCAGTAGGAGAACTAGGGGCTCGGCCAAATGACAAAACAATTGCTTCTGGTCAAGGCAATCAGGGCAGCTCAGCCCAATCCGAAATGGACTGAGCAACGTGGTGGACCTCCTGGTTGGGGAGGCAACCAGTCCGAAGTGGGCCGAACAACATGTTGGACCTCCTGGTTGGACAACCACTGTAGGGTAGACCAACTTATAGAAGGCCAATTCACTGAAGATCTTTCTTGGGCTCACAAAAGACAAACAACTCTACTCCTTTCTCTCTGTCTAAACAGAATGTGGAGACATAGAGGTGCAGAGAGACAAGGCGCACACATGACAAACCTATATCTGAGTGTCAGACGGAGTGGTCGTCCTCCTGTAATGAGAGACGACCACTAATGAGACAAACAAGATAGATCTGCACCCCGAGTGTCAGGCAAAGTGGCCGTCCTCCTCCAATGGGAGACGACTACGAATAAGACATATTGGACAAATGGCGGAGAGAGAAGGTCTTGGAGGACAAGTAACCTTCTCCTATAAAAGGTGAGCACCATTCACTCTTAAGGGATCCGAAATCCACACACTTAACATATACACACTCTTTGTATTCTCTCTTCTTGCTTTCCCTTAGTCCCTGACTTTACCATCAGAGGGGTTTCTGACCAAACCCCGGTCAGCCTCACCGTTCATTAATTGTAGACATTCCATTTTTGACGGCCCTTATGACTTGGATGTCCTTACAGGTACATCTGATGATGAGCCTGTTCACTCGCCAAATGGTCGAAGTCCTCAGTGGAATGCTATAACTTTGAGCCTTTCTCATCCTCCATTCTTTTTGTCTCATTTTTGGGACATGCCTTAGCCTTTCAAGCTTGCAACCTCTGGTGGCCTGCCGGCTATCCCTAGAGGTTGTCGGCCATCACTTTTGGTTTTCCAGCCACTGGTGTGGCTTGCCAGCCACCAGTGATGGCCAGCCGACCACCAGTGTTTTCTGCAGATATTTTATACCAGCTGTGCCAGCTGTTTGCACAGATGCTTGCATTTGTCCACACGTGGAGGCCTGGATCTCCTTGTAGAAATTTCATGTTTTCTATATATAGGGACCCCTTCTCTCATGTTTTGAGGTTAGAAAATTTTAGGCTTAAAAATTTTCCTCTCTCTCTCTACAAATTCTCTACACTTTAGCCTCTAATTCTTACACCTTTGCCTATACACCCTTAACCAAATCCTTTCATCTTTGAGCTGAGGTGTTCTTAAGCTTGGTTTGAGCTCTAGAGGGTGTATTTGCTTGGTTTTGTTGCTTGGAGTTACTCTTCTCTTCAAGAGGTATAATACTTGCTTTGTTTGCTTGCTTTGCATACTTGTTTTTCAATCTTTTTACCACTATTTTGGGCTATTTTTGAACTGTAAAAAACTCTATTTTTGTGGGCTGAAATTGGTATTTTTGGCCATTTAAGGTAAGGGGGTGGTTCACCCCTCTTCATTCCTTGTTTGAAAGGCCATTTCACATTTGTTTCCCATTTTCAAACCTTTTTTTATTTTTTTGGTCTTTAAACACTGATTTTTAGAGTATTTTCAGTGGTAAAAATCAAGTTTTGAAGTCCAAATTTGGAAGGGGTAGCCTCCCCTTTTTGTGTCTTGTTTGTTAGCCTAGTTGGTGCCATGTTTTAGCTTATTTTTGTAGCTTGTTGTAGCTTTATTCCATCATGCTTTAGACTCTATTTTGGACTGTTTTAACTCTGTTTTGGGTTGGTTATTGCATTTGAGTCTTATATTGCATAGTTGTAGTGTAACTATCCTCACAAGCTTGGTGTTTTAGGCCTTTAGACACCACTTGTTTGAGTTGATTGCATGTTTTTAGTGCTTTTCACAATTAATTTCAGCACTAATCATCTCTGCAACCTCCCTCCTTTCTTGGCTTTTACTTTTGCTTTGAAAGTGGTTTTAGGTCACTTGTTTGCCGAAGTGTGAAATTGAGGTTTCATACTTAATGGTTTAATCCCTTAGGGGGTTCATTACCAACGGTGTGATACTTCTTTCATACCTAAAGCAACTTGTGCTTTGAACCCTCTTTCCATTAGAGGACTTTAATTCACCTTTGGACTTAATTTGATTAAAGGATGGTTGGTAAGTTAAAATGAGTAACTAAAACTTGGGACTAAAAGTGAGCAAAGATAAGAATTTGGTTATGTTTTGATGTGCTCAATCGGACGTTAATTGAACACATTGAACTTGGACCATTTCATACTTGCTAGTGATGAAATGATCTAAGTCTCCAAGGTCACCTTATTTCCTTGATCTTTCATGAAAGATAGGAGGTTTATGTCTTGTTTTGCATTTATTGAGCTTGCACCTCTTGAATCACAAGCCATCATGCAATGAAATTGCTTGAGTTGGTGGTTTGTGGCTTAAGTTTACAACTCATTGGGTTTGTTCATGAAAAGGAGGGGTGAGTTGTGCAAAAAATCCTTGAAAATACCCTGTATATGCTCTGTTTGTCCTCTATTGCAGCAAGATGAACCAGTGCATCAATGGCCGACAGGCCACTTTCCATGGCCGGCAGGTGGACGGCAGACCACCATCCATGGCCGGCAGGCCACGTCTATGGCCTGCAGGTGGCCGGCAATATTCACCAGTGGCCAGCTAGCCACTGATGCAAATCTCAGCAGAGTGTTGGTAAGGTGAAGCAAAGTTGTTCTGGAAGTGTTCAATTGTGCAAACAAAGGCTTTCGAGAGCAAAATAGAGGTCTTTTCAGGTGGAAACCAAACATGTGCATGCACATCCTTCGTTTCTCGAGGCAAAGTATCTAATTGGCTTAGTTTAGTTGCTTAGTTTAATTATTAGTTGCAATTGTTTTGTAATTATTTAATTAGTTAGTTAGCTAATTAGTTTAGTTCATTTGTTATTGTAATAATTAGTTAATTAGTTTAACTAGTTATTCATTTTGGTTTGTAATAATTAGCTTAATTAGCTTAGCTTAGTTATTTATTCGGACTCTTCTTCGTGAGAGCAAAATGATGTAATAATGTGTATGTCTTCCAACCCCACGTCTTTCTCCCTTTTATTTATCCTCTTTTGATGGTTAGTTTAGAGACATCACATTTCAATTGGCATACCTTATGCTTGCATGCATTCATCTCGTCTTGTATGCACCTAGGCTCGGCACATCATTCTAACTGTATTGTTGATTAAATACATTCTTTGAATACATGTTTAGCCACATATTATCAAATTGAATCACATACCATATTAGTAGCCAAGCCTATTAATTGCATTCTTTGTATGTGTTACATTAGTCATCTTGTATAGTTAGGAACGTGCATTTTTCTAACTCTTTTGTTTTATCTTAGCTTGGAGTACTAGGTGAGCTTTTAGCGCTTTAGCATACTTACATGAGTGTGAGTGATTGCCATGACTAGCATGCTTATCATGAGGCTAAGTGCTTACTTGCTAAACTGTTTGAATGCCCGTGGATGAAGGCTAATTGTATGAATTGGAACGATTCAATAAATGTACGTTTTTTAAGCCCACTATGTTTAGTGGCAAAATTCACAACCTTTAAGCCCACTTGAGGTGCCAAAATCAAACCCTTTTTCGCAAAACAAACATGAAATTGAATTGTTCCAATTTGAGCAAACTAGTCTATATTTGTGAGTGTGCGCATCACATAGTAATTGCTAGCCTAATAACCGGAATAAGAGCATATAATGTTGATAAAAAAATCATATCATGATTAGTAGAGCATCTTTGATCGGGCGAGCGGGGGTGCTCAATTAATGACCTTCCCCTCTCGTACCTAAGTTCCCGAGCCAAGGCAACTTTGGTGATGACGGACACGTAGCCTTTGGCATGAGTCATGGGTTTCCTAAATTTATCCAAAATAAAATATTTAGATGGCAACTCTGCATCTTGCAAAGCAGTCCCATTTTGGCATTTTTGATCCAAAAATCAATTTTCCAAACGATTTGCCGGATTTGGACTCTTTGGTGTTTATCAATTTCACATTGCACTTATAAGATTAGATTCAGAACCGCGGGAGTCCGAACTATAGGGCTTTCTTTCAAACCTTTGAAAGGGGCGCGAAAAAAGGCGAGCTACATTACTCTGTTTAGATCTTCAATTTCCAAAGCACGCTGTTCATCCACGAAATTCAACCCTTCTTCATAGTGCAGAAATCCCCCTGGCACAATTGGTGCCGTCTATGGGAAAACCACTGCTTGCTTCGTGATGAACTCTGGCAATGGGAATCGAAGATACACCCCATTCTGGGATAGCAGAAAGGACTCCAATGACGAAGAGAACCAAAGATAAAGGTTTGGCATTCCCTTCAGCGCACGATGACTCAATGGACCACGGTAATCAGGCACCTAACGCAGCGGAGCGACGTCATGTCATTGCCGTCGAGTCGTCTCAACGTCTTTTTGTTGAAAAAGACCACCGTGATCGCATCATCGACTCAATGGGTTTAGAGATCACTGAGCTTCGCACCCAATTGATAAAGTTCATGACGACCCCCACAGAGCTAAGAAAGGCCATTGGAGGACCGTCGCAAAGGAGACATAGTCCTCCGCTGCCTCACAAGGAGCACTCTAGCCGTGCCCCTGCTCGTAGAGAATGTAGCCGGCCGATTTCGGTATGTAGTGAAGGGGCTAGCAGTAGGATGAACAACCTCCAAAAACATAACCCACGTGAGAATTCTCATAAAAGGCAAAGGACTGTCAACCGCCTATCTGAAACCTATCATTGCCGCCGCAACAAACAACCTCACAATTTGAGAAGTTGGCTGAATGATAACAAAGAAGAGGCATGATGACTATGCAGGGGAGAAGAACGTCGACGAGATAAGGAGGAGGAACACCAGTTCGATAGAGAAAGGGACCAGTTGGATTGGTCCATACACCAACAAGAGCGTTGCGCTCTAGACCGGTTGGTGTCCACCCCCTTCTCCCCAAAGATAGAAGCTGTAGAACCTTCGCGGAAGTATAGCCCGCCGAAATTCATTCTCTATGACGCGAAGATGGACCCTCTGACCCACATTAGCCATTACCGCTAGATAATGTCCCTCTAGAACTGCAACGACACGCTCATGTGCAAAGTCTTCCCTTCCAGCCTTGGAGAACTTGGCCTCTGATGGTTTGACAAACTCCCTAGTGGTTCGATTTATGACTGGATGCTACTCTTTGAGGCATTCTTAGCCCGATTTGTCTCTAACAGCAAAGTCCCAAAGCAGTTGGATACCTTGTTCAATATCCAAAAGGACAGGAAAGAGACCCTATGCTAGTACGCGCGACGATATTGGGAGGAATATGGCGACTTTGAGGAAAATGTTTGCAGTGAACAATTAGCCGTGCTATACTTCAAGCAAGGCCTACCTCCTTCGCACAAGCTAAGGCAGTCGTTGACGAAACGACCTGCCCCCACCATGAAGGATTTGAGGGCCCGAATAAAGCAACAAGCTTATGTGAAAGATGACGCTGCTTCAGTACATGTTGCGATTGCTAAAGAAGTCAGACTGCCCCGACCACCTAGGACTGAGCAACCTAGGAGGGATGAGCAGCACAAGAATTATGGCCAAAAGAACCGCACTGCAATGGAAAACGAAGAGGAAAGGGCCAAGTCTTATGAAGGCATCACTACCGTCTTCAAAGAGCCAATATATAGGCTTGTTAAAAAACTTAAAAGGGAAGCCTTCTTTGTCTAGCCCGCTAAGATGCCTGGAGACCCTGCTCGACGCAATCAGACACTGTGTTGCACTTATCATCCAAAGAAGGGACACAAGACGCAAAATTGCAAAGCTCTCAAACAAAACTTGGAGGACTTAGTTATAGCGGGACACCGTCAACAATGGATAAATGTTGATAAGACGAGGGAAAAGCAATGACAAGACCAAGCCCCACTTGAAGAGAACCATGCCTCAAGGTTGGTCATCAACGTTATCCATGGAATGACCGACCCCGAAAGGGAAAACACCCTTCGAGGAGAAATCCAACGAGCCACCCACCTTCAACAGGTAATGTCGGTAGCACCTCCTTCCAAAAAGTCCAAGACAGAAGCCAAACCTTCTTGGTTTAACGTCGTGTTCACCAAGAAGGACCTAGAGAGAATCCAACACCCCCACACCGATGCCCTCATCATTACAGTTGGTGTGGCTAACAAGTTTGATGTGAGGTGAGTCTTGATTGACCAAGGGAGGGTTGCAGACATCATGTATTATGAGCTTTTCAAGAAACTTGGTCTCAGTGAGCAACACCTGACACATGCCACCTCCTCTTTAGTTGGCTTCAAATTGTAAACAGAATGGCCGCTCGGTCGAATAACTCTGCCTGTCATAGCTAAGTCCAAGGTGGTCTCTATTGACTTCTTGGTGGTAAACACCCCATCTCCCTACAATGCCATCCTTGGCCGACCTTAGATTCACCAGATAGAGGCAGTCCCTTCTACCTATTACCAACTCATTCGCTTTCCAACCAAGTATGGAGTAAAGGAGATTTACGAAGACCAAGTGGCGGCCAAACACTAATTCATTTCCGCCATGAAAACCAAACAAGTCTGCGACCAAGTGCAGATGGTGAAAGTACCTGACTAGCCAGCTTTGAAAGACGTTGGCGGAGTGCCAACTGAGAATATGGTAGAAGACCTAGAGATGGTCTTGGTAGAAGAAGGAAACCCAGACAAGTTCTTACTGCTCAGCACTTCCCTCACTGTTGGAGAGAAAGAGAAATTATTGGCTCTATTCCATAAAAACATCAAAGTGTTCGCCTGGTCGGCCTATGACACTCCTAGGTTGGACCCCAATTGTGCTTGTCATCGACTCAACATCCAATTAGGAGCACGGCTGGTTATCCAGAAGAGTAGACAGTCCTCCGCACAACACACCGATGTAGTGATCGAAGAGGTGGACAAACTTTTAGCTGCTGGAATCATTTGAGAAGTGCAGTACCCAAAGTGGCTATCCAACACCGTCGTGGTGAAGAAGAAGAATGGCAAGTGGAGAGTCTGCGTTGATTTCACTAGCCTTAACAAAGCTTGCCCCAAGCACTACTAAAAACAGGGCCTTTTGAGTCGGTTTTTTTGAGTCGGCAAATTTTACCGTCGCAAAAGGTAGTCTTTTTGAGACAGCACAGAGTTACCGACGCAAATACCAAACCTTTAGAGTCGGAACCGTTGGCCGACACAAAAAATTAATATTTGATAGCATTATTTGAGTCGGTTGAATTTACCGACTCAAAAGATAGACTTTTTGCGTCGGCATATACCTTTTGAGTCGGCAAATTTGTGCCGACGCAAAAAATTATATCTTTTTGTGTCGGCAACAGATGCCGTAGCAAAAAAAAATATTTTATAACCAAGATATATATATTTACTTGATTATATTTAATAAATATATTATATTTAATACTCATTTCAATATTAAAAATAATAGTTAAATTAAAAGAGAATTAGTAATATAAAACTAAAAGTGATTCTAATTATTTTATTTTATTTTTATTTGGATAATAAAAATATGTAGAAATATAATTATACAAAATTTATTTAAAAGATTAAATATAAATATGTTGTGATTGGATTAAGAAGAAAATACATAAATTAATTATGTAGAGTATTAGTATTTCTTTAATATTATTATTTTTAATTATTCATAAATAGTGTATATAGGCATAAAAAATTTAAATTAAATATAAATATTTTGATAATAAATAATTTAATGTTAAATAAAAAATTAAATATAAATTAATATTAAGACATCAATCAGATCGATAAAAAATAAAAATAAAAATAAAAAAATAAATTTAATTTGTGCGATACATGTAATTAAGCACATTCTGCTTTATTTATTTGTATATCAAGATAATTTGTTCGAATATCATAATAATGAAATTATAATTATATGTATATATATTTATAGATATACTTTTATATTAATATTGAGTGTATATACTATAAATAATAAATATCTCAATTAATATCTGAAAGAGGTAGAGTGGTGAAGTGGATTTAGTGCGGTGAGTTTGGGTCCGGTCAAAGCTTCCAAATGGAACTCAAAACTTAGGAGGCGCCTCAATAAGAAAATTATGGGTTAAATTTCTTAAAACATTGAACCACTTTTTGAGTCGGCAAGCTGCCGTCTCAAAAAAATAAAACTTTTTGCGTCGGCATATTGCCAACTCAAAAACATTTGCGACCCCACCATTTTCGACCCTTGAGTTGCCGTCGAAACGCCGTCGCAAAAACGTTTTTGCGTCGGCAAATGTGCTATTTGCGACGGCACTCTGTCGACTCAAAAGCCCTGTTTTCTAGTAGTGAAGGATAGCTTCCCCTTTCTACAAATAGATCAACTTGTTGACGCAACGGCTAGACATGAGTGCATGAGCTTTCTAGACGCCTACAGTGGCTACCATCAGATCCCTATGTTCGGCCTTGACTAGGAGAAAACAGCTTTCATCAGCCCTAGAGGCACTTACTGCTACAAAGTGATGCCTTTCAGCTTGAAGAACGCTGGTGAGACTGACCACCAAATGGTCACCAAAATGTTCAAGGACCAGCTCGGCAAAACCATGGAAGCATACATTGATGACATGGTCGTCAAAAGCAAGTTGGTTGAGCACTATCTAAGGGACCTTGAGCAAGTGTTTAAAATTCTGAAGACTCACAAGCTTCGACTAAACGCCTCAACATGTGCCTTTGGAGTAGGATCAGGGAAGTTCTTAGGGTACATGGTGACTAGGTGGGGCATTAAAGCCAACCCCGACCAAATCAAAGCCCTCAAAGACCTCGAAGTGCCTACAAAGGCTAAGGAACTCCAGAAACTTGCTGGCATGGCTACAGCACTTAACTATTTCATCAGTCGGTCCTCTGATCAGATGAAGCCCTTCTTCCAACTTCTAAGAAAAAAAGCCAATTTCGAATGGGAAAGCTAGTGCTCCGAAGCACTAGAAGATTTGAAGAAGTATTTGTCCTCTCCTCCCCTTCTATCTACCCCTGTTGCCAATGAAGAGCTTTTCTTTTACTTGACTGTTTATGATCATGCTGTTAGTGCAATGCTGGTCAAAGATGATGGAAAGGAGCAAAAGCCAGTGTATTATGTTAGCAAGACTCTCTTAGATGCCGAAACTAGATAATTGCCATTGGAGAAATTGGCATATGCCTTATTAACTGCCTCTAGGAAGCTTGTTCACTACTTTCAAGGACATATCATCAACGTCCTCACTGAATTCCCCCTCCAGTCAGTGTTTAGTCGAGCAGATTTCTCAGGCCAAACAGCGAAGTGGGCGATAGAATTTGGAGAGTTTGACATCAAGTTCCAACCTCGAACTGCCATCAAAGCTCGAGTCCTGGCAGACTTTGTTGCAGAATTCACTCTGGGACCAACTGTTCGCTTCGATGACTGCCCAGCACAAAGGGCAATCCCTAGCCGAAGCATGGAAGCTTTTTATTGGAGATGTATGGAAGCCGTTTGTGGACGATTCTTCTAACCAAAAAGGCTCGAGGGCAGGAATTGTCCTTATTTCTCCTGAAGGATTTATTTGGGAACAAGCCATCCGATTGGGCTGGAAAGCTTCTAATAATGAAGCAGAGTATGAAGCTCTACTAGCCGGCCTGCAAAGTGCCGAACACTTCAGTGCGGAGGAGCTACTCGTTTTTAGTGATTCCCAATTAGTGGTCAACTAACTCTCTGGAGTTTACGAGGCTCAAGATGAGTGGATGGCCACTTATGTAGAACAAGCCAAAAACTTGATCAGAAAGTTCCAGGCCATCAGAGTTGAGAAGATTGGCCGAGAGGGAAATGGTCACGCAGATGCCTTAGCTTGCCTGGGTTCCTCGGTCGACTCCAGAGATGGCTACAAAATATAGGTGGAATATGTACCCCAACCAAGTATTCAACTAGTCAAAATGGTCCTCTGCACTGACTTGAGCCCAAGTTGGATGGACCTACTCTTGGCCTTCTTGAAGAATGGCACCTTTCCTGAAGACAAAAAAGAAGCGCACAAGATAAGGCACAAAGCTGCTCGGTTTTGGGTCTCCCTATCTGGAAAGCTTTACAAGAAGTCCTATACAGGCCCTTATCTACTCTATGTTCATCAAAGTCTGGTGGAGAATATGCTTTACGAGATCCATGATGGAATCTATGGGAGCCACACTGGTGGTCGGTTCTTGGCGCACTAGGCCCTAACACATGGGTATTGGTGGCCACGTATGCAAAAGGAGGCTCAATAGTATGTTCGCAAGTGCGATAAGTGCCAAAAGTTTGCTCCTCTCATTCACCAGCCAGCCAAAGCTCTGACCCCCTCACCAGTCCTTGGTCATTCGCTTAGTGGAGCTTAGACATTGTTGGACCATTAGCCAGGGGAACTGGGAATAAAAGGTTCTTTATTGCTGCAATTGATTACTTCACCAAGTGGGTGGAGGTGGAGGCCTTGTGCAAGATCAAAGAAGCAGACACTAAGAGGTTTGTTTGGTGCAATGTTGTGACTCAATTTGGCATTCCTAAAGTCCTTCTCTCTGACAATGGCACACAATTTGATGGCAAGATCTTCAGGAGATTTTGCACTGACTTGAAGATAGAGTTCTAAAACTCCACCTCGGCCTACCCACAAGGCAATGGCCAAGCTGAGGCGTCCAACAAGACGATCATCGATGGGATAAAAAATCATCTTGAAAAAGCCAAGGGCAAATGGGTAGAAGAGATACCGAGTGTCCTTTGGGCCTACCGAACTACTCCTCGCCGGTCGACCGGCGAGACACCTTACTCTCTTACCTATGGGATGGAAGCAGTCGTCCCTTTGGAGGTTGGCCTTCCTACCATCCGTTCTGAGATCTTTGAGCCAGTAGACAAGCCATTGCCTAAGCTCTAGACATGGCCAAAGAGCGTAGGGAAGCTACCCTCATTCAATTGGCGGCTTACCAGCAGCAGCTTACTAAGAGCTTCAACAAGAATGTGCGTCCCAGACAATTCCTACCATGTGACTTAGTACTCAAGAAGGTAATTGATCACAAGAAAGTTCCTGGAGAAGGGAAAATCGGTGCTAACTGGGAAGGGCCCTACAAGGTTACTTCAACACTTGGCAATGGCGCATACTATCTGGCCAACTTAGTAAGGAAGGCAATCCCCAGACCATGGAACATTGCCAACCTAAAGAAGTACTTCCAATGATGTAATTCTCAGAATGAAGTACTTTCAGTAATGTATTTCTCAGAACATGCCTTGATGTAATCAAAAGTTCTAAGTATCAATGCATGGAAATTTGTTTTACAATTTGTCTTTATTTACTTGTGTTGTACATTTGTACTCGGTGAAGCAAATTGGCCACAGGTCTTAACTCAAGCCAAGCCCGGATGCTCAACCCTTTGGTTGGAGCGAGTGCCAAGTGGTATAACTTGGTGGAATTTGTGCCAAGTATCGTTACTTGGAGCACGGTCCATATTCACAATTCACGCTTGAAGAGGGGCTGAATTACACTCTACAATTGGTTAAATCACGCCAAAACTTGACCAAGTTAGGTGGCGGCTGAACAACATGATAGAAAACTTTCACATTTTTTTTTTTTGATTTATTTTATTTTTATTTTTTTTTATTTTTTTATTTTTTTCTCCTAAGGCATGAAGCATGGTTTGACCGAACAGACAGCCTTTGAGCCACAGAGCTCATGCTCAGCTGGGAGCATCAAAAACTCACTCAATTTTTTCCAAGGCACCAAGCCTGGTCAGACCGAACAGATGGCCTATTAGGCCATAAAGCCTTTGCTCGGCTAGGGGCAAACATTACATACAAGCAAAAATTGAAGATAAATAGTTCAACACTTGCGAAAATATAAGAACTAGTGCATTGATATGAAACTTCAATTACAAAAAAGAGTTTAGCCTTACAAAAGAAAAGATCCATCTAACCGAACTCCAAAATTTTTTTTAAAAAAAGTACAAATTTGCAAGTTCAGCACTTGGCAAATTTAGAAGGTACAAAAGGGAGCTCGGTTTGTATCATAGCCTATCCGACCGAGCACTGAAGCAAAAGTTAAAGATACTTTATTAACTTCCAAGGTTCATTACAAAAAGAACTAAAGCAGAAGTAAAAGAAAAAACTCAAAGCAACCTAGCAACTTACTTATTGTGTTACTCCTTCTTGCAGTGTCCCTCATCGCGGTGCTCCTCCTCTTTAGGATCGATAGTCTGCCTAACTAAGGAAGAGCTCGACGGGAGAGGAGAAAGGTCAGAAGGATCAACATCCATAGCTCCATTCCCCCAAGGCCTTCTCCTCCTAACTCTTGCAACAGTCTTCGAAGGGACTCGGATATCGTCAATATCATAAAGAGGAGAAGCTTCCTCTACCTTAGCAGCGTGCAGAGACCCAATCCAACCCTTAGGAAAGATCTTGTCCCTCAGCTTCAAGATCTCCTCTGAGTAGGTCTTTTCGGCCTCGTCATAGCCCCTCTGTTCGGCCTTGTCCACCATCCCTTGATAATTAGCCTTAAAAGACTTCAAAGCAGCATCAGTATCTACAGCCCTCCGTTCGGCCATGAACATCAATGCTTCGGCCTTCTTCTTTGCATATTCCATCTCTTTTAGATCCTCTCCGGCCGCCTTCAAGGACATATCAACATCAGCTAACATGTTGATCGTCTTGACCCTCTCTTGCTCCTCACAATGTCGTCTTTTATCCATGATGTGTATCCTCTTAATGCACTGCACCAAATAAAGGTGTCATATTCTCAACAACCAAATTTAAGGAAATGACAAGGACATAGAAAAAGACTTACTTGCAGTAAGCATCTGTACCGAACCCTTGATCAACACGTCGCTTGAAATGTTTTGCTCTGCCATGTCCAAAGGTAGCAGTAATGCCTTTGATAAGTCAAAGGCTAAGTCGCTTGAGTAAATCGTACTGTCTGATGTAGTGATTGCTCGGCCGTTATGCTCTAAGGGAGGCACCCGTTCTTCGACTGAGCCCTACTCATTAGAACCCCCAGTAATTTCTTTACCTTTGGACCTTTTCCTCTTTGAGGCCCTATCAATAGGAAGAGCAAGAGTAACGTCAGGAGGAGGAAGAGCAACATGCTTTTTTCCACCCTTAAACCTCTCAATCGGTGGAGAAGGAACTCGTGTGTCGACCGTCGAGATAGCTAGAAGGTCCTCATCGTCAGATCTAAAGACTAAGGCATCAAGATTGAGCTTTTAGCGGCGAGCCATTTCGTTTGCTAAGTCTGGCAATGGAGAGTAGCCTCTATTGAGTGATCCACTTGATAAACAAACAACAGTAGAAAAGGAAGCTCTGGTGGTCTAGCCAACTTGCTCTTCGGTTTTTATTTCAGATGAATCCCTCGATAACTTGTTTACGTTGGGCTTCCGTTGGATGAGATGTTTGTAAGTTCGCACATAATTAAGCAAATGAGGGGCCGACCGATCTTCGTACCTTAGTGCAACTTTGATGCCCCTCGGATGCTCTTTCTCCGGCCTCCTTTTTAGTTTCTTTGAACCTGTAAGTAAGAACAACAACACTTAAAAAAAAAAAAATCACAGGCAATAAGTGAATGGACAAAAGGAAACTAAAACGAAGAACGACCTGGGTGGTCGTTCTCCTGTAGAACCTGCTTTGATCAGACCACCTCCTAGGCCGCAAACTCCCAATTCCCTTCGACTTGAACGAAATCAGAGCCATGTTTGTCATTATCGGGAAGTTCAGTGACGAGTTGGAGGTCCAACGACCAAACTTTGACATAATAGGTTTTGCCGCCTTTGTTATGGGACAAGGAATAGCAATGAGGATATCCCAAATACCCAAGTCCAAGTCTAAGAGGTCGTTGAAGACCAAGACGTCGTTTACCACTCTAAATGTGTTCATTGATATTTGCATTGGTGCAAGTTCAAAATAAGAAAAGAATCGACGCAACAAGGGGTTCAACGGAAACCTAACAGCCCCCTCTATGATAGAGGCAATTGAGAAGGGCATTGTGGTGCTCGTACATGACTGATCCGCATCCACCGCCGCCAATGTCAACGTGACATCATTGGGGATGTGATATCTTCGGTGGAACTCGTCTATTCCCGCCAAAGTGTCCACTAAGTCCCGAAACTTACCCATGGGAAGTGCGACGTTTCACCAAACAACTACACTACGAATGACTTGCAAGGTTAGAGATACAATGGCCGACCGAGCAACTGTGTGCTAGACTACTCTCAATGTTGCACTTAACCAAAACGGTAATGGTGAAAGTGGAAAGAAAATACATGGATTCAATAACTTACGGTGTCGAAACCTAGTGGAACTCGATGGCGAGCGTCTCCGACAAAGCAATCCCACTGTGGCAACCAATAGATAAAAATTGTGAGCTCACCGAAAACAGTGGTGAGTAAACAGCTGCAATTAAAGAGCCAAAAAAAAAGAGGTAATAATGGACTGAAGACTTACAAAACCAGTGTCAGCAAGGCGAATCAACAAGTGACGATGGTAAACACTGCGAGAGAAGGAACATTGGCATAAGAAATGGCGCAGAAAGGCCTTCAATACTGTCGGGAAAATAAGAAATTCGGAGCTTACGACGCTGAAAATGGTAAAGCAAGATAACAGGGGCAAACTAGGCAGGCCATAGGTGATGAGACGGTGGTAGGATCACTCCTTCACCATCAAAAAAGTGTTGTTCGAGGTTTTTGCGAAGCCTAAGCTAACATGAAATAAAGAGGAGATTGGTCTCTTTAATGTTGAATTTCTAGAGAGAGAACTAGAGGACAAGCTCCCAAATTTCAAAATAGCAATTAATTTCAAGAGAGGAAACATAAGGATAAAACCAATGTCAGAGATTTTGTTCCAAAAATGGGTTTTAGTGTTTCTAAAGTCAAAAAGTGAGGAAGTGAAGACATGGAAAAGTAGGTTTGGAAATTCAAATGTTTAGAGTAAGAAAGTGATAGGAAAGATGGGTTTGCTTATTTTCAAAAAACTCCAAGATGGTTTGCTTTCACGACACATTAGCAGTCCCAAACTAATCAGATATGGATGCGTGGCAGCTTGACAGTCAAGTATGTACGTCCATCAGTGCCAAGCTTGAAGTCCAACGGCAAGACGAAGATGGTAGCCAACTGAGCGCGACGCTGAAAAGATGAAACCAAGCACACACTAGTGATCACCGAGCAGCGTGAAAGCGCTAATGCGAACCAAGCTACAAAATAACGGCAACCGACCGAACTCATTCGTGGATGACGACTAATCAAGCTAGTGACCAAGCTGCAAATTTGATAGGTTGCTCCTCTAAGGCCGAGCAATGGCAAACCCGTAGCTAAGCAACAGTCCAACCGAACAACAAAGACAACTGAGCAAGATTGAACCGAGTAAAATTAAAGACAACCATGCAACACAGAACACGAATTTGAAGACCAAAATAATGATTGAGCTGAGTAAATATCGTGTGTAAATTAAGCAGAGTTGCTCAGCCTTTCAAGTGTTAGAAAAGGCTTGACTGAGCAATAACGTCAAAATCGAACAAGCATGACCGACCAATGCATGAAGAAGTGAGCTGAAAAAATTGATTTGCTAATCACGTCCGAACCAGAGCACATGAGTAAGACTTGGCTGACCAAGCACTGAACATCACCTTTTGATTTTTTAAATGGGACCGAGCAGACAGAATTTACCATTATCTATCCTAGTTGGAAAACGTATTAGCTCAGAGCATATTAGATAATTTGTGCAAAGAAGTGTTCGTCCTGTGATCAGCACATGGCCCACCAAACACTTCCATAGCAAATTTACAAAATTTGATCTGGAGTACCAAGTTTGTAGGCCCCATATCTATTTCACTAAGTGCAAAACAACACCAAGCACCCAGCAAGTAATATTTGCATGATATTACCATATATGGCACTCAAGGTATGGCCCACAAAGCATTACACATCAACATTATCAAAACATATTAGAAATTGGCTATGATAAGGCAAGCTTGGACTGTTTTGAAGCACCATTGTGTTGCTTGGCCTAATTGATGAACTTTAAAAAATATATATACATAAAAAAATAAATAAATAAATAAATAATTGTGTATATATTTTCAAGTCAAGCAGCCATGCTCGGCTTACCGAGAGAGCACCAAGCTAGATAATTACGAGGCTAGTGAAGATACACTGTTTAGTTTGGGGGCACAAGCGAGCTACGAAATATTGGGCAAACACAAACATTAGGCCGAATAATAATTTTGAATCCAACTCACGAAGCTCAAATTAAGTTGTGATCAACCAAACTTTGAAGTTTGTGACAAAATTGGCTTCCGCTCTACTAAAGTGCAAGCCAAGGGGCAAATGAAGTGGAATAAATTTAACTGAGTCTTGGAGTTTGGCCCAAAGCCGGACCAGCACCAGTAGGGGAGCTAGGGGCTCGGCCCAATGACAAAACACTTGCTTCTGGTCAAGGCAATCAAGGTAGCTCGGCCTAATCCGAAACGGATCGAGCAACATAGTAGACCTCCTAGTTGGGCAGGCAACCAGTTCGAAGTGGGCCGAGCAACATGTTGGACCTCCTGGAGTATACCAACTTATAGAAGGCCAATTCACTAAAGATCTTTTTTGGGCTCACAAGAGACAAACAACTCTACTCCTCTCCCTCTATCTAAACAGAATGTGGAGACATAGAGGTGCAGATGGACAAGGTGCACACATGACAGACCTGCATCTGAGTGTCAGACGGAGTGGTCGTCCTTCTCCAATGAGAGACGACCACTAATGAGACAAACAAGACAAACCTACACCCAAGTGTCAGGCAGAGTGGTCGTCCTTCTCCAATGGGAGACGACCACGAATAAGACACATTGGATAAATGGCGAAGAGAGAAGGTCTTGGAGGACAAGCAACCTTCTCCTATAAAAGGTGAGCACTATTCACTCTCAAGGGATCTGAAATCCACACACTTAACATATACACACTCTTGTATTCTCTCTTCTTCCTTTCCCTTAGTCCCTGACTTTACCATCGGAAGGATTTCTGACCAAACCCCGGTCGGGCAGCCTCACCGTTTGTTACTCTATGCAGATCGTCAATCCCCAAAGCACGCTGTTCATCCACGAAGTTCAACCCTTCTTCATAGTGCGGAAATCACCCCTGCACAAATATTATCAAATTCAATGTTTGTTTAAAAGGATTGGAATGGATAGGACATAGGACATCCAATATATTAACCATAATACCTCTATTATGGTCATTTGATAAGTTAATTCAGACTTTGTCTTAGTCTCCCAATTTATATCACACCCCCTATATGGGATTGAATAGTCTATCATATGTGGGATATTATATTTGGATGGATTGTTAGTCCGTATTTCAATTTTTTAATCAAACATCGGATTAATAATTTTATTGGACTATTAGTCCATTTTCAAGCATATGCCTACCCAAACAAACATAGCCTAAGTTTAACAAAACCCACTTCCGACGGTTTCCATGATGTGGCAATCTTGATAGAATTATATAACAGCAATCCTTTCATGAATGGTGTTGAATTCCGGAATGTAATTTGCAAACCTTGATACAATATTTAGTGTCATCAATATGTGCATGATTCTTGAAAATAAAAAAATTTCTCAATAATAAAAGATATTATAGAAAGTTGTTAATGTTTATAATTTAATAGATGCTAATGATTTTTTATTGTTATTTATATTTAAAATTTTCTAATCAAAATATGATGGTACATCAAGTATTGTTGAAGGAAATGTTCAATTTTAACAAAAAGAACTTCAAAATTTTGTTAAAGAGTTTATGTAAATTCCATATAAAAGTTGAGTATTAACAAATTGCAGCCAGTAGATCTAGAAATAAAATACTAAGTTTTGAAAGTTTACAAATTGACCCCAGTGGAGTTAAAAACAAAAATCAAGCCTTATGCTAAATTTTTAACCTTCTATAAATAAATTCATAATTTGTTTATGTTAGAGACTTATTCCATATCATTTTTGTAACCCTCAAGTTGAGGTCATATAATCTAGCAACTACTCCATTTATGGCCAATTAGTGTTATAATGCAATATATTTTGTTTGTCTTTGTACCACCTATTTGTTGATTTGTTCGCCTATTTATTTGAGATTTATCCCACATCACTTCTCTAAATTATCCAAGTTTGATTCATCCACATCTTCTCTAAATCACCCAAGTTCGAATTATATAATTTAAAGGCTACTCTACACATAACCAATTGATTTTATGTTGTATGTCTCAAATAATTCTAACAGTTAGTTATGTCGCGTTTATCCTCGAATAATTTTAACAATTTGTTCTCCCTTGAGTCTCGACGATTTAGTTCTTTAACGACCACTGTAGTGTTTATTAATTTGAATTTTTTTTTTCAATGTAATTGAAAATATATGTGATTTACAAGTATTATGTGAATGCTAATATTATTAATAGGTTTTGTATAACTAAAATTACAAAATAATAACATTAATGATGACTTGTTAAATGACATCACTGATTGAAACTTTAGTCATTGTAATTTCAATTGACTCGATTTTGATCCTAAATTTATGACTTTGTCTTAATTTGATTCAATCTCTTAGCGTGTTTTTTTATTTTTTATTTTTTTATTTTATTATAGAAAATATGCACAAAAGTGTTATATGTCATATTTTTAAGGGTAAAAGTATGAACTTACTCAACTTAGTGAGTTACCTCAACCAATTTGGTGATAATTTTCTTTTAAAAACACTAACAATATTATCAATTAGACCAAATTGACACAAAATTTGAAATGAATGGTCAAAATTGAGCTAATTGAAAGTGTATGGATCACAATGACACAAGAGATAAAATATAAGGATTACTGGTGTAATTTGCCCTAAACAATAAGGCAACTAACCAAGCATTACGACAAAACCAATAAATAAGTTTAACAAAACCCACTTCCGACGGTTTCCATGATGTGGCAATCTTGATAGAATTATATAACAGCAATCCTTTCATGAATGGTGTTGAATTCCGGAATGTAATTTAGTGTCATCAATATGTGCATGATTCTTGGAAATAAAAAATTTTCTCAATAATAAAAGATATTATAGAAAATTGTTAATGTTTATAATTTAATAGATGCTAATGATTTTTTATTGTTATTTATATTTAAAATTTTCTAATCAAAATATGGTGGTACATCAAGTATTGTTGAAGGAAATGTTCAATTTTAACAAAAAGAACTTCAAAATTTTGTTAAAGAATTTATGTAAATTCCATATAAAAGTTGAGTATTAACAAATTGCAGCCAGTAGATCTAGAAATAAAATACTAAGTTTTGAAAGTTTACAAATTGACCCCAGTGGAGTTAAAAAAACAAAAATCAAGCCTTATGCTAAATTTTTAACCTTCTATAAATAAATTCATAATTTGTTTATGTTAGAGACTTATTCCATATCATTTTTGTAACCCTCAAGTTGAGGTCATATAATCTAGCAACTACTCCATTTATGGCCAATTAGTGTTATAATGCAATATATTTTGTTTGTCTTTGTACCACCTATTTGTTGATTTGTTCGCCTATTTATTTGAGATTTATCCCACATCACTTCTCTAAATTATCCAAGTTTGATTCATCCACATCTTCTCTAAATCACCCAAGTTCGAATTATATAATTTAAAGGCTACTCTACACATAACCAATTGATTTTATGTTGTATGTCTCAAATAATTCTAACAGTTAGTTATGTCGCGTTTATCCTCGAATAATTTTAACAATTTGTTCTCCCTTGAGTCTCGACGATTTAGTTCTTTAACGACCACTGTAGTGTTTATTAATTTGAATTTTTTTTTTCAATGTAATTGAAAATATATGTGATTTACAAGTATTATGTGAATGCTAATATTATTAATAGGTTTTGTATAACTAAAATTACAAAATAATAACATTAATGATGACTTGTTAAATGACATCACTGATTAAAATTCCTAACTAGGCCACTGGATGTAAAGGATAGGAACAAAATTATTCAATTTGAATCAAAGTATAAGGATTCACTACAACATTTTCTTAGTTTAGTGACATTTGAAAGTGCCACAAAACTATTCTTCTAATGACATTTTTTGGTCTTGTGGCATTTTGAACAAGTGCCACTTCTATCGGTGCCACGAGAGATATGAGTGCCACGGTAGATACTTGCAAGTGCCACTGCACCATCATGGCTAAAAACTTTCAATGACATTTTAATGTCATGGTAGATATTATTTGTGGCACTATCAAGCGCCATTAAAAAAAGAGTTAGTGACACTTATAAGTGTCATTACACCATCAAGACTAAAACCTTTCAATGACACTTTAATATCATGGTAAGCACTATTCGTGACGCTATCAAGTGTCATTCGTGACGATAATTCGTTGTAGAACAATTTGATCTGCTCTTGTAGAGACTCGAACCGCCAACCTCCCGCACCATAAACCTTATACACCACACTCTTCCCACTACACCTCTATAGCACCATATGATTATATATGCAACATATATTATTTATATAGTACATACATCTATATTAATATAAAAATATATGTATAAACATAATTATTTTATTGAACATAATTTATGTAAAATAAACTATTTACTAGTAAAATAAAAAAAGACCACTTTTGGCGACTAAAAATATTTTTTGGTCGCCAATTCTATACTTTTGGCTACTAATTATTTTTTAGTTGCTAAAAAACTTAACTTTTGCCGACCAAAATCGGATTTGGTCACCGAAGATGCAATTTCAGCTACCAAAATTTTGGTCGCCAAAAAATTTAATTCCCGCCTTAGGATTTTAGTTCTCCCGCGCTAAAAATAACCACTTTTGGCGACTAAACTTATTTTTTAGTCGCCAATTATAGACTTTTGGCTACTAAAATTTTTTTAGTCACCAAAAAGCTTTTCTTTGGGCTACTAAAATTTTTTTTGTCACTAAAACCCATATAATCAGCGACCAAACTTAGTTTTGGTCGCCAATTGTAGACTTTTGGCTATTAAAATTGTTTAGTCGCCAAAAAGCTTTACTTTTGGCTACTAATGCTGTTTTGGTTGCTGAAAGCTATACTTTCAGCGACCAAATTTTTTTTGGTTAGGAAATTTAGTCGCCGAATATGCTTTTTCCTGTAGTGTATATTGAGTTTAATTTATTTATTTTTAATCATTTACTGCATTGTAAAAATTTTAAAAATATATTGACATTTTTTGTTTTTTCAAAAATGCCATTATAAGCTTAGAAAGTTTTTGACTTAGTGGCATTTCTCAAAATGCTATAAAATATTTGTTTATGAAACTTTTCACCTAAGTGCCATAAAAAGTAATTTGCACCTACCTAGTGTCCTGACATTTTTTAAAAAATGCCATTACTACTAAAGTTTAGTGGCATCTGTTGGTAAATGTCACGAACATAATTTTTTGTGTCATTATTTTATAAAATGCCATAAAATTGATGTGACATTTCTTTATTGAAATGCCACTAGAGCCTTATATGTTTGTGGCTTTGTGGCATTTATCTAAATGTGTCACCAAATATTATTTTTGTGGCATTTTCTAAAAACATGCCACTAGTATAGTGTCACTAAAGTGTATTTTTGTTATAGTTTTGTGACACTTGTTCATTGAAATGTGACTAGAGCTTTTTATGTTTGTCGTTTTGTGGCATTTTTAAAAAACGTGCCACTAAATATCATTTTTGCGGCATTTTCTAAAAATATGCCACTAGTGTAGTGCCACTAAAGTATGTTTTTGTTGTAGTTTTGTGACACTTGTTCATTGAAATGTCACTAGAGCCTTATATGTTTGTCGTTTTGTGGCATTTTTCAAAAACGTGCCACTAAATATCATTTTTGTGACATTTTCTAAAAATATGCCACTAGTGTAGTGCCACTAAAGTATGTTTTTGTTGTAGTGATTAAAAGTATAATTTATCCTAAAATTTGAAATAAATTTTTCATAAAATAAGTTATCTGTGCCAATTGTATAACGTAGGTTAGATACTAACCTAACCCATTTAATAGTTATGATACTGGCTCGTGGAATATATATGTTCGTGTCAAAAATGAACAATCATGACCCACTAACTTCGTATACAATTTGGGCGGTATAATTGACATTTTTGAAAAACTATATATATCTTATAAATTTGAGAAAAAAAAAAAAAAAAAAACCTTAAGATTTGACCATTCTAACAAAGTAAGTCTTGAGTTTTTAATTTTTTAAATTTAAAATATAATTTTTTGATTTATTTTTAATCTAAAGAATTTGTCTATTTTTGTTAAGTAAAATTCATTAAAAAAAAAATTAGTTATTAAATTTATAGAAATTTTAGACATTTTATGTACACTGACTTTAATTATTTTTATTTTATTTGTAATTAACTCTATAAATTTTGATAGAAAGGCTAGTTATGTGTTGTTTGTTTATGTATCCGTCTTTGTTTCTTTGGATAATAGTTTCTCGTTGTTTGGATAGCACTCCGGATTGTTCTTGGCGGTGGGGCTAACACCATCGTGTATCAACGTTGCAAAGGGTTAGGGTTGTCGTCAGCCTCAGCCTCAATCAAAACCACCAACTCCTCATCTTCCTCCTTGCAGTCGATGTTGCGACTGCAACAGCAGGATGGCTTTGTTTCATATAATGCTAGAATGATGATGACATTGTCAAGGGATGACGATGACGACCCATTTGATCTTTCTTGCTATACTTTTTGAACTTTTGGTTCGTCAGATATCAAGGATGCTTACAAACATCCTTGCAGAGTTTGCTTTGAAGGAACAAAACAAAAAAGAAAAGGCCAATCTTCGGTTGGTGAGGGTGGTGGAAGCGTCTCTTTCTAGGAGTAAGGGCATAACTTACTACAACAAGACACTTAGAAAACTCGTTCATTCGAATGACGCCATAACCTACCACTTCAAGCTCGAGGCAATCCATGATGATGATGATTCCGGCGAGACCTTATGTTAGTTTGTTTGGTGAATTTCAACAGATAGGAAAATAGGCTTAATGAATTTTAACATATACACAAATTGTGTGATTTCAAGAAATAAGGTGATTTCAAAACATAGACAGATAGGTTGATTTCAACACATATTTATGTTTTTGGACAAATTGTGTCTTTTTAGTCCATAGAGATTGGAAGTTGGACCTAGTGGCCCAAAAAAATTAGAAATAGACTTATGACATGAATGTCCTAAAAAGATCAAAACTCAAAATTTGTTTTTAAAATTTTAAAAGCAAACTAAGCGATTGTTTCGTCTTACAGTGAGCATCTCCAACCTATCCTCTAAATCTATCTCTATTTGGAAGAAGGATGGGTTGATTCTCCATATTTGGAACGAGAATGAAAAATATAAGACAACCTCTAACACTATTCATTTTATATTTTTGATTATATTACAAATAATTTTTAATATGTAAATTTAAATTGTTATAAAATTGGTATCATTAGAAATGGTTAAATCATACCTTTAAAATGAATATAATATAATTTTATTAATGAACAAAAATTATTTATTTTTTGATGAAAATATTTTAGAGTGAAATTTTTAAAGAATAAAATGTGGTTTGAATGAATAATAGCATACTCTATACTTAAATTTGAATAAAAAAATGTATTTTTATCCTCTAATTAAGAGCGTGGGTTGGACATGCTCTAAGGTATACGAAAACAATAATGTTAGAAAAACATAACAAGATATAACCCTCTTACAAGAAGTGGGTCCTACATGGATTGGAAATGTTCTAAGATATACAAAAACATATTAGGAACACAAAACCCCCTCACAAGGGATGAGTCCCCTACATGTAAGTATCACCCTTATGAGAGGATTATGTTCCATTCTGTATTTAGTTTTTATATACATAGATTTACTTAAATAAAAAAATATTTAAGACAATTAAATTTATTACCTTAAAAATTATTTCTAATAATATATTTGATAAATATTAAATTTTAATTTATCAAATATTCTATTATATTGTATGGGGTCTACATAATTAATTAAGAATAATGTTAGGAACTCCAAATAATCTACAAAAAATTTTACCAAACCTCTCACGGATCAAATATTTTATTAAACCTTTGGCATGAATGTGAAATCTACACATATATTTATTTATGTAGATTTCACATGTATATAAGAGATTTAATAAATCATTTAATAAATTATGAGAAAAGTTAGGGATTATGAAAAAAAATTATGAAAATGATCATGAAAGATTTATGATTCTTGAATTACCTTAATTAGTGTGTGGTATTTTATTCTAAGTATAATTTAAAGGTCACAAATCTTTCATGATTATTTTTATGAAAAAATTTTGATGATACTAGCATTGCTGACAAATTATTTGCGATTCATAACCGTTTCTATTAATTAATGGTAATTATTTGGGCTTCGTAACCGTTTCTATTAATTAATGGGCATTGATGGAGGTCTATATATGTTGACGTGTGTGTGGAAACTTTTCCAGAACTTCCTTGAGACGTAGCATTTCTCTTTACTAGTGAGTGTCATCTCTCTCTCTCTCTCTGACTGGTTTCGAAGGGGAGAGGACGAACGAGCAAGACCATGGTTTCCACAAGAAGAAGTGGATCTCTCAACGAAAACAACACCAAGCGGCCGTCGCCGTCGTCGGAAGACAAGCCTCCGCGGCCAAAACAACAAAAGGTCTCTTCGTCAATCCAATCTCGCCCTTTGATCTTGATTCCTTTTTTCATTTTCTTGGTAATTGTCGCGTTTTTTGACCATTGATTTGCTTGAATTTCAGGTTGACAATGGCTTTGCATCAGATAAATCGACTCCGGCTGAGAATTCCAAGCAATTGTGCACCACTCCGGTGGTAATTCCACCGGAACGTGGCTCTGTTGATCCTCCGACCGCCGGAGGTGGTGGCGGAGAAGCTCCGAGTTCCGGGAAAGTGGATTCAACTCAAGCGGTTGCTCAAGGTTAGTCGATTCTTTCTGGTTCTTTTGCATGTATGTTTATTTCTGTGTAGAAGTGATAATAGACCGTTTGGTTTGAGTGATTTTAAGGGAAAATAAAAAGAAATTGATTTTCTTGGTCTTAAATCAAAAATTAAGTTACAATCCACTTTTTGAAATTTTGAAATTGGATTATTATTAATTTTTTGTATCCTATGAAAATTATCCTTGTAGATACTAAAGAAATATAAAAGCATTTAAGGTGGATAAACGAAAGAGTTCTTTATCTTAGATTTTCAAACATGGTGTAAATGTGATTTCCCAAACATAGTTGATGTGTTATATGAATTTAAGAGACTGAAGTATATTGTTTTTGGTTGCGTCTTGGAGGGTCTTGGCCAATTGTGGCGGATAAACCGAAGATTTCTTTATCTTCACGGAGTGCTCATCAGAAGAAGAGGCCGAGTTTTGATTCTACAACCCCATGGTGCAGGCTTTTGTCGCAGTACACACAGGTTTAAAGCTTTCTCCTGATGAGATTTAAAAAATTGTTTTCTTTTGGTGACCACAATTGGGTTTTGTACACTAGATGAAGCCACATTTTTTGAGTTCTCGTTGTTTTATGTACACATAAACGGGTTTATATTGTTTACTGCAGAATTCGAATGTTCCAATTTGCACATCAAAATTTTCAATCGGTTCAAGCAGATTCAATGATCTTGTATTGAAGGACCAGACCGTTAGTGCAAATTTGTGTGTGATCAAGCAGGCAAAGGTATTTCTTTGATTAAACTCATATCCATGAGGATTAATTCAATATTTATTTTGCAAATACATGGCGTGTTACTTGGCTACGATGGGGTCTATGTGATCTCCATTGTTTTTTTTGGTTTTCCATTTATGTATTTGAACTCCATAGCGTGTACATGCAGTATATGTACTCATTGTTTGTGGAAATGGAAATGATCAGCACGAAGACACTTCTGTTGCTATGCTCGAAAGCAGGGGGATGAAGGGATCTGTGCAAGTAAATGGGAAGATTATTAAGAGGGGTAACTTCTGTGTCCTCAATTCTGGTGATGAGGTGGTTTTTGGTTGTTTGGCGAACCATGCTTATGTATCCATCTATTTCATTTCAGTGCAGCTCTTTGATCAATATTAAAGTTTTGCTCATGGGTTCTCAATATTCTTTAATACCCTTTTCTTGTTGGATTGTGTAGTTAGTGTGTGTGTGTGTGTGTGTGTGTGTGTGTGTATGAGTATGAATTCATCAATGTGACAATTTTCCTTAATTTTACTCCATATAGATTTTTCAGCTACTAGTGACTGATATTGTTATCAAGACCCCCTCATCAGCTGGCGGTCCAGAGGTTCAGACTACTGTACGTAGATTATTACATATCGAAAGGAGGGTCGGGGATCCTTCAATTATGATGGGGGCTTCAATTTTGGCATCTCTTTCAAGCCTGCGGCAAGACTCGTCGCGTTTGAAGCCTACTGCTCAGGCCAGTGGTAAAACACATCAAGGGACTAAGATGCCCCCTCATCATATTGTTCACAACAGTATGGAGATTGATCTTGATGGTCTAGATGCCAATTCGGAAGCAAATATTGGGAGTGATAAAGCTGATGACATTGGAGAGACTAGCAAGATCCTTTCTCTTGATGCCAACCCAGACTCTAGTATAGCGGCTGGGAATGTAAATTTTTTTTTTTTTTTTTTTTTTATGTGATGAATTTTTTGCTAAGGCCTTTATGTCTGGTATTAGCTCTGCATCAACTAGTTATGACCTGTAATTGAGCAAAAGTATCTGTATACAGGTATTTGAAGAAAGACATGAGTGGACCAGGGATTCACTGCCAGCATCAGCATCAGGTATATCTCTGAGGCGTGCAGTATTGAAAGAAGACATTTATATGGGGATTCTTGATGGAAAAAACATGGAAGTTTCATTTGACAGTTTCCCATATTATCTAAGGTATGGACGTTTTGTTATATGTTGTGCTATTTATCATGTTCCTGGTGAGGGGTGACTATCCAACCAGTGTTCCTTTTTTTTTTTTGGGTTAATTACTATCACTTAGTCACTTCACCCACCTCAACTATAAAATCGTATATTTGAATTCCTCAACTATTAAAAAAATCAGATAAATGTCCCCTTTCGGAGGGGTGAAGCTGATACAATGTTTCAACTATAAAAAAAAAGGTCCAAATAACCCCCTTTGGAGGGTGGAATTGATACAATGTTGCAGTTGAGGAGGTCCAAACGCATGGTTTTATAGTTGATGGAGTGTATGTGTAATTAACCTTTAAAAAGAAAATAGATTGTTATATGAGGCTTTATTGGAGGTACTGTTATGAATTATTCAATATGGATGATTTAAAGGTAAAGTCTAGGAGAAGTTAATAAAGTGGGAAAGAGAAGCTTCTCAATGTCTATCTTAAAGTTAATAATACAATTCCATATTTTTTGGGCAATGATTTTTCCAAGGTACTCGAGTTATGTTTGAAGTTTTAAGTCAAAGAAGCTTGAAAAGACTAATAATGGGACTGGTTTTGGATTGGTGTTGTTCTCATTGAGGGTTGCAAATGTGTGGACAATGATGCATGGTGTGGTTATTTTGGAGCAATAATATTCAGAGGCTACAAGTGGAGTGTGAATATCATTACTCATTTAAAATGAATAATATTTCACAGGAGACGGCCAAAAAACATTGGAAAAGTTTGTAATATTTTCATACAAGGAAAAAGGTGACATTTAAGCTTGTTTGGTAGCTTATTTGTTTCATGTTTCATTCCCACTAACAGTTCTCAAAAAATGGGGAAAAAAAATGAAAAAATATATATATTTTCACTTTTCACTTGTTTTGGAAACAAGTTGTGATTTGTTTTTAAAACTCCCCGTCTCCAAAAACTGACCACACATGTCATCTTATTCTTGTTTTCATTTGTTTTTAAAACATTTGGGTGTACCAAACATCTTTTCTTGATTTTAGTTTTTTTCAACGAAAAAAAAAAAAAGACAAATGAATGTGTTTCTTTTTCTTTTTTTTTTTTTGTTTGCTGTTGCCAAAAAATGAAAACGCAACCTTAGAGTTGCATTTTGCTTTTGACATGCCATTTGCCATTTGGTGTGGATGGGATGAAGTATGGTAGTGGATTACCTTAGGTTTTTGGAGATTAGCATGAGACGGCATTTTATATTGTTGTATGTTGGTTGATTAGCTATACAAGGTTAACATTAGTGAGGGTGGGGAAAATGAGGTGTAGCTGGAGGCTGGAAAATATGGAGGTTTGAAGTGAAACCCAATTACTGGATTTGATTAGATACTTGGAGGCAAAGGCATTTTGGGCTAAGATCCAAGGTGGTGTTCTTTGCTCATAAGGCAAGGTTTGTGAAAATCCTGATGTTTGAAAGCTTAAAAGGGGAAAAGTGTCCCCAAAGTCATATTTTATGTGGAAGGCAAAGAAAATATCCTGATGTTTGACAGCTTAAAAGGGGAAAAGTGGTGTTCCTTTAATTTAGCATTTCTTGACTAAGTTATTTTCAAATCCTAACTTAATCTATAACTTCTCTCCCAAGCTCCATTTTGAGTTATGTTTTTACTGCAAGTTTCTATGCACAAGGGGAACGTGTGTGCCTGATTTGGTGGACAACCCATCCTAAATGGATTAGTAGAGGTGCATGTAAGCTAGCCGGACACCCGGTTATCAAAAAATCAAAAAAAGAAAAACGTAATGGACGATTTTGCCCCACATACCTAAAATTTAACATTTTTGAACTAAGTTGTTATTCAAATCCTAACCTAATCCATAACTTGCTCTCCCAAGCTTCGTTTTGAGTTTTGTTTTTTCCCCCAGCCCCTCCTGACGCAACCTCATCCTACACCTAGGCTAGCCCTCCTATCACTCGAAACAATTTTATGAACACTTTGAGAGCACACCCCTCCTCTCCCACCCCGAAAAACCAGCACACCCCTCCTCCCTCACCAAAAAACCAACACAACAATGGAAATCAAACCTTGGCATTTTGCAAATAAATAAAAATTAAATAAATAAATAAAAATGAAAATAATAAGGCATACCTTTAATGCTCTCAAGTCCATGCAATGCAGAAAGCCTCCCTTAATATTCATTGCTGGCAGAGAAGAGGGAGGGAGTTAGATGATCAATTTTGGAAGCAGGTATTACTTATGGTGTTAGGGTTAGCATTAGATGCCAAGGTTTAGATGATCAATTTTGGAAACAAATTGGAAGGCTGACTTTAAAGCCACTTATAGATGCTTTATGTGATCCTAGACAATGTTTTCATCCTTTGTTTACCATGGCTACCAGTTTTTTTTTTTTTTTTCAAAGTGGTAGGTTACTATGGGGTGAAAAGGTTGCTGGAAATTTTGGATGGCTTATTCTTGGGTTTGGGTTATATACTAAATGGCTTATAGTGTAGGAGAAGAATTAATGTTATAGAACTGGATTCTTAAGTTGGAGAATCATTGACTATGGTCTGACTAACAAGATTTTGGCCTTAAAATGCATCTAAACTCTGTAACTTACTACAGACTATTTATATAGACTTGATCATAATTTGCAAATTAAGATCCATGGACCACCACTATAGCCTATGTCCAAAATATCTTGACCTTATGTTGACTCTAAAACTTTATAAACCATGAATAACATTGGATGTTGCTTAATTAATTTTGAAGGTGCTTTCAGAGCTATCTTTCTTAATTTAATGGCTTCCTTAGAGGCAGCATTACTTATAGGATGTTGCCTAGCAATAGCATGATGATGCATTTTAGGGAGTGAAATCTAGGAAGCTCGACTGTAGTATTTCAAGGATATGGCATTACGAGCTGCATTTTCTGTTTGTGTGGGAGTTGATGATGATAAAGGCTGAGGTAATATATATGGTGGTCTTGGATGGAAGTAATGGTAGGTGAGTGATTTGCTAAGTCAAGAGATATACTGAACATGTTGGGGGTGAAGTTGTGATGAGTAGGTTGAAGCTGTGCTGGTACAGTTTTTAATTTTGGTGATGGTGCAGAAAGATGTGCTCTAACACTGATAAGAGACAATTGTGGTAGCAAGGAAGGATGAAGCAGAGGTGAGGGGGTCTGTTGTATTGGTTGTTGGTCAAAGGTTGGTCAATTGTGCAAATGGTGTTGTGATATATAAGTTATCGGTGGTGGTCCACTTGACAATACTTGTTATTGATGATGATGATAGTACAGAAGATTTTTTTTTTTTTTTTTTTTTTTGCCGCGGGGGGGGGGGGGGGGGGGGTGCCATTTTTTTGCTGATGTTTGTTGGACTTGGTGGTGGCACTTTGTACCTTGAAGTTTTCCTATTAAATTATAGAAAGCAACATTCTTCTTATTGTTACGTTACATCCCTTTCCCCTTGAGATTGGCAAATTTCAATGGTACCTCATCCTACTAAGCTATGCGGCTTGTGTTATGCATTTTTAATAATGTTCAAACTTCAAAGTGTGTGCACACATCAGATTGATCACTTAGGTATTTTTAAACACATAACAAAAGTTTAACTACAAACTTCTAGGTTTGGCTGTCAAAACAATTCTATAACATTGTTTTACATCTTATTTGATTTCTTTTATATGTTGTTTACTCTTGGATATTTCATGATTTTTATTATTTGCTACTTCTTTTTGTGCATATTAATCTACATAAATGAATATGGCCATTGGTATGTGGTTGCTTTCTTTCTGTGAACACCCATGGTTGTTGATTTCTTATGTCCATTCTCTGACTGCTGAATGGTTACATTGATGATTGTTAATCCTGAATGGAACATTATTAATATGTTAACATTTTTATACTTTCTTCCCCTCTCGCAGTGAAAACACAAAAAATGTGTTGATTGCAGCTTTGTATATACATTTCAAACACAAAGAACAAGTTAAATATACCTTTGAACTTTCTGCCATGAACCCGAGGATTTTGCTCTCTGGTCCTGCAGGTTTGTGAGTATTTTTAAGTTCTCAATTTATTTGGGGGTTATAATTTGTCTTGTTGAAGAAATGCTGTGTAAGGGTTTAGTTTCAGTTCTGATATTGTTTTTTGGGCAGGGTCTGAGATGTACCAGGAGATGTTGGCAAAGGCACTTGCCAGATACTTTGGGGCTAAATTGCTTATTTTTGATAGACATTCAATTCTGGGTGTAAGATAAAAATCTCTGGAATTGACTCTGATACAAGAATATTATCTTCTTTTTATAAGTTTTGCATCATGTGGCATATGGAGGATCATTTCTTGTTGTAGCTTGTTTTGGTTGTTCTTATTATTGACTTGTTTAGCTGTTATTAGGGTTTATCATGGAAGGAAGCAGAGTTATGGAAAGAGGGATATAATGCAGATAAATCCTGCAACATTAACAAGCCAAGTGTTGGAGCCACTGAGCTCGCTAAGGGCATGGGTCCTTCAGCAACTGAGGTAGATACTCCCATCTTGTCAAATGTTCCTTCTTGTGGCCTGGAGTCCCAACCAAAAATGGAGAATAACACTGTACCCTCTTCTTTTGGGACATCTAAGAGTCCTTTGTTTAAAACAGGTATTTCACATCTGATTCCATGCCAGGGACGCCTTCATAGTTCACTTTTCAACCTTCTCTAGTATACTGTAACCGTTATTATATCTTTGACATTGGCTGAACTACTTTTAATTTAATTAAATCATGAAACTTGTAGGTGATAGAGTGAGATTCGTCGGTTCTTCTTCTGGAAGCTTATATTCAACATTATCTCCATCAAGGTATAATTTTACAAGGACCTGTTTTCATCTGCATCTGTTTTTTTTTTTTTTTTTTCAACAAGAAGAAAAGATTTTATTAAAAGAAGCAAGATAAAGTACAAGAGGAGGAGGACAAGAAGTCCACCAAGAAAAGAAAAAAGAAAGAAGAGAAAGGAAAATACAATCTCACATTCTACAAATCACTTTCCAATCCCTAGAACCACTTTCAAAGGAGGAGCCACTGACACCAAAGCGAGGCCTCCCAAAAAAATTATTTCCTAAAAAACCTCTAGCATTCATCTCGAGCCATAAAATCCGAACACACATTTCCATAAATCCGGTGCCTTGTCATTTGATACAAACCCCTTAAAGTCAATGCAAAGCAAATGCTCACTAGAAGGTGTAAACCAATCAATCTCTGCCAAATAAAAAATTCCACCATAAGAAAATAGCTAAGGAACAATGCAATAAAAGATGATCCATGTTTTCCTCAACCTCCTACACATAACACACCATTGTGGGAACAAGTAACAATTAGGCTGCCTTGTTTGGATCATGTCATTAGTATTAAGCTTCTTGTGAGCCATAGTCATTATAGACACTTCAACCTTAAGGAGCAAGGAAGCATCCCAGACCATGTTGTTAGGAGGAAAAGAAATAAACATTTGGAGAATCAATCAGTGATTCGGAACATTCATGGAGGCTCGTGGAGACTTTATCTACAGTCTTATAATTTCATTATGTCTTTAATAGTTTATTATTTTATAATTCATTAGGATCTTAATAATGTGGGTGTTTGAGAAGTGGCTATTTTAGAGGTTTTTTGGCTTTTTAACTATTTTAGTAGGCTATTTTAGTTTTTGTGTTTGGGAAGATGGGATGGATTTTTATTTGACTTGTTGTATTGAAAAATATGTTGAAATGATGTTTAAAGTTAAAATGACAAATTTATCCCTAATCTCACATTTTTCAAAATTAATGTAAAGTGACAAAATTGTCATTTACCAATAATGGGCCAACTTGTCAATGGTGACAGTGGTATACACTGTCACTGTGACAGCCCACCGTTTCAGCCTTTTTTTTTTTTTTAAAAAAAAATATAAAGTATTGATTTAGGGGCTTTTGGGCTTTTTTTTTTTAGTTTGAGGCTATTTTATCCTCAAACTCAGCTTCCCAAACACCTCCCAATATTTGATTTCTTATATTTGGGGATTTAGTTTCTCAAGTTAATTAAGTTTTATGCAGACTCTATGTTATGATTTAGTCTCCTATATTAAATTAGGGTTTTGTGACATATATTTGAGGTTTTTGCAGTGTAATAGATAGCTTTGATTAATGAGAATTTTACTGTTAAAGGCTGTCCCCATGTGTTGGTTGTGGCCCTATTCTTCCTCCCTTTTCTTTCTTCTATTGCGCTCTACATCAATTTGGTATCAGAGCAGAAGCTCCGATCCCTTTTGCCTCTGGTCTCTATCTCACTGCCTTGACCAGCCTTGGTCGGGCTCACTCCATCATTGCCTCGCTATCATTGTCACACTACCAAAAAATTCCATCACTGCCATTGCCTTCCGTCGCCAGCAACAGCCATCATCAACACAGTCACAACTGTCACCATCACCCACGATCACCGTTTCCAGTTGCCTCACATTGTCATCGCCTCTGTCAGTCTCCTCCCATTCTCTCTGCTGCAATTCACCTTTGCAAGTGAGTTCTTCGCATTGTCTCTAGGAGAAGACTGAAAAAAAAACAAACAAACAAACAAAACAAAACAAACTTGAACTTATCCAATATTTAACCCATTGTCTGAATCCAAACCCATATCCATTGTTTAAACCTGACCAGCTTTATAACCCACAATAAACCAAGCCACAAGCACCTGTGCCAAAAATTACCAGCTAGATCTAACCCAAATCCAGCCCGCTTAAACCTTAACTCTAGCCCAACCTCAGACCAGCACAAACCCAATAAACCCAAAACTAAACCCAGGTAGACTTCAAGCAAATCCAGCCCACTGTTAAGCCTTAAATTTGGCCCAAAGCTCACCTATTTAAATTAGCATCTAACCCAATCACCCAGGTCACCCCAATCAGGCTATATCACCCTGTTCTGCCCAGGTACACTTTATTAAAAAAAAAAAAAAAGCCCAACCACATACTTCTTCCCTATGCCCAAACCACATCTAGCCCAACTAACCAACGTCTACACTACTATCTCAAACCTTTGAAACCAATCCAAGTTGAGCCCAGCCAAAAAATCCAGGGGGGAAAAAAAAAGAAGCCCTTTGACCCCTTTAATCTTGGTAACTAATGCAGAGGTATATTCACGTTTGGATGCTTTCCATCAAGACCTAAAAGAAATTCCCACAACCAAATGTCAACTCAATTGTTCCAAATCCAATCAACTTTGGATAACTTGGTGGTCCATTTTTTGGTAGAAAATTCAAGATTTTCTCAAAGTGCTAGTGAAGAACATGTGGACTTTGTTGATCAAGTCGTTCAGTGAACCTATTTCGGAAGAAAATCTGGAAGTTCAAGAAGCCGCTCCTGAAGACCGTGATCCTACATAAAGAAGTTCTTGAAGATGAAAGCACACTCACTCGTCAAATCCCTTGGACGTGCCTCCAACCGATTATTTTATCAAGATAGAGTTGATTGACTCTGTTGGTATTAAGGATTTTCTTTGCATGTTTAACCCGTGTTGGGGCTCATCAATAGCTTGATCAAACTGATTAGTTGTGACATGGGTAAGCCCATAAAGGATATAGCTCACCACTTAGGGCCCAATACATAATTCAAATACTAAAGCCCAACGTTGCTGGAGCTCAACGTGGCATTAAGAACCAATGACATCTAAACACGTGGCAAGAGAAGGACAAGCCACATAAGCAAACAAAGATCCTGCAAAGTTATTGCACTGCACATTAGCCATTAATGGAGTTCCTTACAGCATTTATTGCGATAACCCCTCCCCGTCGGGACAGAACGGCTTCACCATGAACAAGGTAAGTTAGAGCATAGACTTTCGGCCAAGGTGACAGGTCGGAAGGGACAATGAAATGATTAGCAAAGGATATAAGTAGGCGTCGAAGACAAGGAAAAGGTTAAGCTTTCTATCACTAATCTATCTCTACATTCCATCTCTCTTTCTAACTTGCTCGTCGGAGGGTTCGCTGGGGGACTCTCCGTTCTCTGTTGAACTCTTGTGCAGGTCCCCCTGTGGACTTGGTACCTCCGGCACCGGTTTGAGAAGCGTGGATCAGTCCGACCCGTTCCATCTAGAACATGCTGTATTATCAGTTGGCGCCGTCTGTGGGAATCCTTTTGCTCCGCGCGCCAGTTGTGCTCATTGTCGCCGAAGACCCCTTCCCAATAACCCTTTCCTGCCACCCACCAAGGTGGATGGTCACAACTAGATCCATGGCTTCTTACCACAATGTTGCCGACCACCAAGCCGACCCTCCCAATCCAAACAACCCACCGCAGTACTTCACAGAACTTACCAACAGCATCAACCGCTTAGCAGAACAAAACCAAGCCCTGATCAATGCTTTGCTTCAAAGAGACCTTCCCATCCCTCCTCCTCCACCTCAAGATATCCCACCCAACCAAGAACGAGCCCCGAGCCATCCTATCCAACAGCCTTACCCACCCAACTTGGAAGGCTTGCGACCTCCTCCCCCAGATATGAACCCACCACCCCGGGTCCCACATCTATCGGTCCAGGCACCCACTCCCGAGGGAGAGGCCAGCAGCGTCCAGCCTCCGCTGCATTCCGGCGGTGACAACGTTCCTCTCTGGGATGCAGAACTCTGAGCCATGAAGCTCCAGCTCCAAGGAGTCATGCAGAACATACAGAATAAACCATCTACCACAGCCAACTCACCGTTCGTCGCCTCCATCAGGGACAAACCCTTACCTCCTAAGTTCAAAATGCCCTCGCTCAACTCTTTCGACGGCACAATGGACCCAGTCGACCATTTGGAAACTTACACGGACCCTCATGATCCTCCATGCATTCCCCGACGAGATCATGTGTCAGGCTTTCCCCATAACTCTTAAGAGGTCGGCTCGACTCTGGTTTAGTCAACTACCAACAAACTCTGTCTCTACTTTCCAACACCTAAGTGACTCCTTTCTCAGCCATTTCATTGGTGCCCAGCGCCAACGGCGTCCGGCAACCCAACTCCTCAACGTCAGTCAGACCGAAGGGGAGTCGCTGCGCAGCTTCATCACTCGTTTCAACACTGAAGCCCTACAAGTAGCAGAAAACGATGACAAAGTCATCCTCACGGCTTTCATGGCCGGTTTACGGTCATCTAATTTCCTTTTTTCCCTCTCCAAAAACCCCCCGACCTCCATGGCAACTCTACTTTTCAAAGCCCAAAAATACATGAACGCAGAAGATTCCCTAGCCGCCCGACAAGATCCTACAGCCAAAAACCCGACCCCCAGAGAAAAGAGAAAGGACTCAGAAACCAGAAACACCCAGTACAATCACCAAACACCTCAGTATACTGACCGACCAGCCCGAGCCGACCGGTCGGCGCCAACCCGACCGCCCGGCCGGTTCGAACGATACACACCCCTCTACTTTCCCATGGAACAAGTCTTGAACCAGATTCAACGAGATTATCCCCTAAAATGGCCCCAACCGTCACGGTCTCCTTCCAACGGACGAGACTAGTCCAAGTACTGCCACTTTCATCAGGACCACGGCCATAATACCGAGGAGTGTGTTAACTTCAAAGACCAGATCGAGGGCTTGATATGCCAGGGGCGTCTCAATTGGTTCACGGCAGCCCGCCCTCAGCAAAGGCAAAGGATTGAACCCACCAGAAACAACCATCGACGCACCCCTCCTCGACAGCTCGCACAACCTAACCAAGGCCATGATAGGCCCCCGCAGCAACCCCGGCCACAAGGCAACCCTGGCCCCCCTGTTGGAGAGATTAGAGTTATTGCTGGCGGGCTTGCTTGTGGAGGACCATCCCGTTCGACTCAGCAGGCAGAACTCAGAAAAATAAGGCAGGGCTCAGACAAAGAAGTTGTCACGTTGGACCGCCCTCCTAAATAGCCCAAGCAGTGGATGGAGCCCATCACCTTTACGGAGGCCGACTGCACAAGCATCCGTTACCCCCATGACGACCCCCTCGTCATCTCTACCCTCCTCTCTAATTACAAAGTCAAACGGGTTCTCATCGACAACGGCAGTTCTTCAGACATCATCTTCCTAAATGTCTTTTGCCAACTCAAGATCGGGGAAGAAAGTATGTCCCCTCTCCAAACCCCATAGGTCGGTTTTACTGGAGATCGGGTGACCTCCATAGGCTCCATCGATCTTCCCATCACAATCGGAGAATGCCCGCAGCAGACCACAAAGCTGCTCACTTTCCTCGTCGTCGACTGTCCCTCTGCTTACAACATTATCCTCGGCCGCACCACCCTAAATGCTTTCCAAGCTGTCACATCCACTTTCCATCTTGCCGTCAAATTCCCCACTGACCTTGGGGTCGACACGGTGAGGGGAGAGCAGACCGTGGCCGGAGAATGTTACGTCACTTCACTTAAAGAGGTCAAGCTAAAGGAGGCTATGATCATTGAAGGACTCGACGTCAGAGACGAAGACGAGCTGATCAGAGTGGAACCAGTGGAAGAGCTTGTCGAGGTCCTCATCGATCCCACCAACCCAACAAAAACAGCCAAGGTCGGCAGCCAACTATCCCCTCAAGCTAAGGCCGATCTAACAACCCTCCTGACTGAACACAATGATGTGTTTGCCTGGACCCATTCTGACATGCCGGGTATCGATCCTTCCTTCATCACTCATCGTTTGAGTATCGAACCCAACTTCGGACCCTTCCGCCAGAAACAGCGCATCTTCCACCGGGAACGCAACGCTCTTATTGCCTCTAAGGTAGATAAGCTACTGGAGGCACAATTTGTCAAGAACGTGGACTACCCCAGGTGGCTGTCGAATGTGGTCTTAGCCGTAAAAATAACGATAAATGGCGACTCTACGTCGATTACTCCGACCCAAGGTTCTGAAAAGCAGTTGCGGTCGCCGTAATGGTGGCGGTGACGCGGTGACGTGGTTGCGGGGTGTAAAGGCCATAGTGTAACGGTTGCGGTAACCGGAACCGTGAATTTTTTTATTTTTCGCACAATTTGAAAAAAACTTACCGATATGTATATTTTTTTTTCATGATCATATTTATTGGGTTAAAAATAAATATTGATCAATTTTTGTAAATTTTTAAGTATGATCCAATATATTTCATATTTTTAAATCAGTATAAATTGAGTTTTTTACATTTTATTTTAATAATTAATGACTTTATATTATACAAAAAATCAATCACTAACTATTATATATAAGATAAATAATGACAAAAGTAAGAGAATAAATAAAAGCCTAAATATATATATATACATATACATATTTTAATCAAGCAAAATAGATAATGACCACACTTATTTTTATTATTATTTTCAAACAATATATAGATAGACACACACAAACAAAATGGTTTAGTGATAGCAGTTGAATAGAATAGCATAGGTCTTACAGTTTCAACAAATCAATAACATGTTCTTCATCTTCCCTATTCTCTCTCTCTATTTCTTGCTCCTCCATTCTCTCTTTATCTTTCCTCTTCTCTCTATCCCTCTTCTCCCATTTTTAGCTTTTTTTTGTATGTTTTTTCGAAAGAAACAGTTTGGAACCGTTACGTAACGGTGCGTAACAGGCCGTTACGGCTGTTACGGCACCGTTACAACCGCTACGGCCAACACACCTGTGAATCTCAATCACACTGCAAAAGCGGCCGTAACGGGTGGCGGTAACTGCCAAAACCGTTACGTAACAGCGTTACATAACGGTTGCAGCCGCTTTTTAAAACCTTGCTCCGACCTCAATCGAGCTTGCCCCAAAGATAGTTATCCCCTTCCTCGCATAGATCTGCTTGTTGATGCCATGGCCGGTCATCAAATGCTCAGTTTCATGGACGCCTTTTCTGGGTACAACCAAATTCTGATGCACCCGTCTGACCAGAAACACACCTCCTTCATCACTGACCGGGGAACCTACCGTTATCGTGTCATGCCATTTGGGTTGAAAAATGCCGGAGCAACCTACCAACGATTGGTCAACGCCGTCTTTCATCATCAGATAGGCTGGAACATGGAAGTGTACGTTGATGACATGCTAGTTAAGAGCAAACTCTCCTCTGATCATCTGGCCGACCTGCGAGAGACCTTCGGCACCCTACGAAAGTATCAAATGAAGCTCAATCCGGAGAAATGCGCCTTCGGCGTAGGATCTGGGAAGTTCCTGGGTTTCATGGTCAGTCAACGGGGCATTGAGGCTAACCCTGAAAAGATCAAGGCCTTGATAGAAATGCAGTCACCCAGAACGGTCACGGAGGTTCAGAGGCTTACTGCCCGAGTCGCCACCCTTAACCGCTTCATTTCCAACGCAACGGACAAGTGTCTCCCCTTCTTCAAAGTTCTTCGGCAGGCTTTTGAGTGGACGACCGAATCCGAAGAGGCTTTCCAATAATTGAAGCAGTGCATGGCCAACCCCCCCTTACTCTCCCAGGCGCTCACGGGTGAGCCCCTTTTTCTCTATTTAGCCGTATCGAGCACCGCAGTCAGTGCGGCCCTCATCAGGGAGGACGGTTCAGTACAGCGCCCAGTTTATTACATTAGCCGAGCTCTCAGGGGCACAGAACAGAACTACCCATTGCTAGAAAAAATGTCCTTGGCCTTGGTCACCGCCTCAAGACGACTCCGTCCTTATTTCCAAGCCCACTCCATAGTGGTCCTCACTGACCAACCTTTGAAGAAGATAATGCAACAACCAGAGCTGTCCGGCAGACTTATGCAATGGTCAATTGAGCTCAGCCAATTTGACATCTCCTACCGACCTCAAACGGCGATCAAAGGGTAGGCTATTGCCGATTTTATCCTGGAATTCACTAATCCCACCCCAACCATAGCTCCGCCACCCCCGCCACCCCCCACTGAGCCAGAAGACCCCCACTCTTGGACCCTCAACATCGACGGATCATCCCGCAAAGAAGGCAGTGGGGCTGGTCTCATCCTCACCACCCGTAAGGGTGGTTATTTCAAGTGTGCTCTCCGTTTCTTGTTCGATGCAAGCAATAATGAAACGGAATATGAGGCATTGATAGCAGGTCTCCGCCTAGCCAGAGACATTGGTGTCAGCCATATCTAGGTGTTCAGCGATTCCCAGCTCATTGACGGACAAATTACGGGGGAATTCGATGCCAAGGAAAACACAATGCGGGCCTACAGGGATATTGCACTCCCCCTTGCTCATCTCTTCAACACTTTCCACATCAAGCACATCCCTCGGACGGAAAACTCCAAAGGCAGATGAAATGGCTCAATTAGCTTCTGTCAACCAGTCAAACCTCAGCCATGGCATCCGCCTTAAATACCTAGCTGATCCTGCCATTTCCCCACAACAGCAGCAAGTCCACTTCCTCCAAAATGAACCTATTCCATGAACGGCAAATATCCTACTATTTTTGACAAATGGGGAATTGCCTTCTGACCAACACCAGGCCGCCAAAGTCAGGGCCCGGTCGTCTAACTACATTCTTATCAACGGCCTCTTGTACAAACGTGGCTTTTCACGCCCATATCTGAAATGTCTCAATCCTGCTCAAGCAACCTATGTGATGAGGGAAGTCCACGAGGGTGTATGTGGTAATCATTCGGGTGCCAGGTCACTAGCCCAGAAAATACTTCGCATCGGTTACTTCTGGCCTACTCTCAATCAAGATGCCACTGAATTCGTGCTTAAATGTGATAAGTGCCAACGCTTTGCCAACATCCCTCATGCTCCTCCTACAGAACTAATCACACTTTGCAGTCCTTACCCATTCGCCAAATGGGGGATCGACTTAGTTGGCCCATTGTCCACTGGCCGAGGCCAAATCAAATTCGCAATCGTCGCCATTGATTACTTCACTAAGTGGGTGGAAGCGGAACCCCTTGCCACAATTACCGAGTGGAACACAACCAGATTCATCTGGCAGTCGATCGTGTGCTGATTCGGCATCCCTCAAGCCATCGTCTCCGACAACGGCAAACAATTCGACAATGCTAAGTTTAGGAAATTCTATGCGGAACTTCAAATCCAGCCATGTTTCTCTTCCCCAGGTCATCCCTAAGCCAATGGACAAGTTGAGGTTACCAATTGTTCTCTTCTGAAGATCATCAAAACTAAGCTGGAAGCTGCTAAGGGACTCTGGGCTGAGGAATTACCAAATGTACTCTGGGCCTACCGCACTACCGCCCCAAACCCCTACTGGGGAGACCCCCTTTCGCTTAACATACGGAGCTGAGGCGGTCATCCCAGTGGAAATCGGTCTGCCTACCCCGAGGGTTCTACACCCGAATCCAGTACTAACTGAAGAACTGCGTCGGGCAAACTTAGACCTAATTGAAGAACTCCGAGAGACCACTGCTGTCAGACGGGTCTCATATCAACAGAAAATGAGAACACACTACAAAGGCAAAGTCCGACCGAGGGAGTTCGCCGCGGGGGACCTTGTTTTACGCGAAGCAACTCTTGCCACCAAAAATCCGGCTGAGGACAAGCTGGCAACCAAGTGTGAGGGACCTTACGTTGTTAAGGCCAGACCTCGTCCGGGCACTTACCGACTTCAGGACATGGAAGGTCGAGATCTCCCCCATCCGTGGAACGCCAAGCACTTGAAGCGTTATTTTCAATAAAGCCCTATTTTTTGTATTGATCAATTGCTGTATGTTCTTTTTGACAATCTACACACTTTGATGTTTTTGTCCTTTTCTCACATGGTGTAAATTTGTGATCAATGGGCTACGCTTTAAGTGACAATGACCTTATATCTCAGTTATCTGCGTGGTATTTCAATAACACCCTGCTTGCAGCCTCAGCCAGACTGAGTTACTTAAAGCCTCAACCAGACTGAGCACGAAGTGCTCAGCCAGACTGAGTTACTTAAAGCCTCAGCACGAAGGGCTCAGCCAGACTGAGCATGAAGGGCTCAGCCAGACTGAGCTACTTAAAGCCTCAGCCTGGCTGAGCATGAAGGGCTTAGCCTGACTGAGTTGCTTGAAGCCTCAGCCAGACTGAGTTAATTATGGCTCAAGCCAAACTGGGCACGAATGAAGAGCTCGGCCAAGGCCATTCTTGCAACTTCATGATTGTGGCATAGTTGCCATACTTAGTCAAATTCTAGGTCCATGCTTTTACGTCTCTTAACATTCTTTACATTTTTAACTTTAATTTTTAATTCCGTTACAATCCAAGGCCTCGTCGTCCAACCCAATCTTTCATTTCTCAACACTCTTACAACATGATTTAAAACTTCACACTTTTAGACCTTTACATTTCAACGTTTTTATTGTTAACATTCTTTGCGTCGTGGTTTTCTCACAAGTTAGACTGGCTCCCTACTTCTCAACTTTTACTACGATTTATACACAAGCTTTATTTGAATGACCATTCTCATTCTTTTCAGATCTACAAGAAATAAAGACAACAATATGAAAAAACACAATTCATAATTTTATTTACAAACTTATACATAAATTCACTACAGAAATTACTCGCCCAAAAAAAATATATATATATATTTTAAAATTACAACAAAAATTTTATTTACAAATTTTATTTACATCAATCATTCATCCTCGCTTGAGACAAGGCCTTCTTCGTCAACCCCCTCGTCTAGGGGGGTCTGGGCCACATCGTCTTTATCTATTCTCACATTGTTGAAGTCTAAGTCTGAGAACAGCTCTTCTGCTTTACGCTTAAAAGTCTTCCAGCCGCTGTCCCAGAACTCAGCCATCTCATGCTTGTAGAAGTCCGACCGCTGGAAGCTCTGGATCACTTCCTCTTCACTCTTACTTCCAACGGTCACTCCCGATGGGCCAGCCCCCCTATCCCCCTCTCTCGCCAAGCTGCTAGCGACCGCGACATCAATAGCCATCTGGAAGTCAGCGAACCCATTGAACTGCTCTACCGCTGCAACACATAGGTCGGGGTACGCCGCCCTCTTAGATGCTAACTTGGCCCTCTCCTCTTCCAAGGCTTTCTCCAACCCTGCCTTCTCTGCCCGCTCGTTCGCCAGCGCCCTCTCCAACTCAGCGATCTTCTGATCTGCTTCTTCCTTTTCTTTGATTGACTGAGCGCGTAGATCTTCATTGCAGACCATGGCTTCGTCCCACCTTTTGTTGGCGACGGTACAGGCTTTCTGGGCCTCTTCCAGCTTCTTCTGCTCGCCACCCAACTGGAACTCGAGCGACACCACCTTGCGGCGTTTCGCCTCCAGCTCTAACTTGGTCGCGAGCAGCTCAGCATTAGCACGGTCTGCTGAATAGCCCTGCACCATCGCCAACACCTCTATCTTCTTGGCGTTCTGGGCATACTCCAACCCCCTAACACACGCACTCCGCGCGGCTTTCCTCCAGCCCCCGGTCTCCCTCCTTAAACTTTCAAGCTGGGCCTTCACCTCCTCCAGCTTTGCCTCCAGTGGCTTAATTTCGCCTTTTGCGCGTGCCGCTTTGTTCAGTAAGGCTCCTGCTAAGGCCGTCGCCTCCATCTGGGCCGAGCACAGCCCCCTTAGCAGTTCAACCTCTGTTAAACTTGCCATCGAACGCACGGCCGCGTCCTCTACTACCCCCAAAAGCCGATCGGCAGCAGTCTTGGCTTCGCCTCCTTCTCCCTCCAGTCGCCCAGACACTGCTGGAGTGTGGTAAATGGCGGTCTTCAACCTGGCCCTCTCTCCTTCTCCTTGGGACTCAGGACCCCCCTTGGGCTGTTGCTCTACCCCCTGCTCAGGGCCAGTCGCCCCACCTTCTACTTGTGTTTCGGGGCCCAGGGCACTCTCCATCCCCTTTGCTGTCCCCTCCAACTCCACTTCGGGGGTCTCCTCTGCCATCTCCTCCTTCATCTTTTTCAATGCTGGCCCCTCCTCACCCTTGTCCACCCCCTCTTCCTCTTCCTCCTCTTCAACACAGCCTCCACCTCCTTATTACCTCTTTCCTTCAATGGATCCACTGGGGGCGGTCTTGGCTCAAAACCGCCCAAGTCCTTTTGCTCCAGCAGCTTGGGGTGCGGTCGGATTCTTTCCCTAGCGATCGGTTTCGGCGGACGGCCTAACTGTGACTCTTTGTACTTATCAGCCTTGGCAAAAATCGTCCTATCCTCCACCTCCTGCGCCCTCCTCCTCGCCTCCAATTCTGCTGGTGCAAGGTCCCCACTGGTCGGCTGCGGTCCCAGCCCCGAGGCAAATAAGGCTGAGGGTTGAACGAGGTCGTCCCACTTAGCACCCTCCTTCTCCTTCCATGCCTTCACCTTTTTCATCCTCTCCTCTGCCTCCGCCTCCAACCTTGGCTCCATTGACTTGGTTGGCACCCTCCATACTTTGCGCACTCCCACTCCCCCGTTGGCTGACACATAGAACCACCGCGGCCTCCACCCCTTCACTGACAACGGCAACCCCGCCACCAGACCTTTCCCTGCCGCCGCTTGTAAAGTGACCCAAGTCTCTTGCTGGCCCGAAACCTTGTAACATGCAAAAAACTCGTCCACCGTCATTGCAGCCCCCTCGTTCGCCCGCGGCCACGCGCTTGCACAGGCCAATACAATCTTCCACGCATTGGGCATCAGTTGGCCCAGAGCCACCTCCAGCCGATTCAACACGTCCACTACTATCCGGGGAAGCAGCAACCTCAACCCCCCCTTTAACGCCTCTTCGTAGAGGGCAAACTCCCCCGATCGAGCATCGGATGGCCTCTCCTTTAATGTCGGCAATTTTAACTCTATTTCCGCGGGAATCTGATACTTCTCGCGCATGTCCTCCAACTTCTCCGCGGTAAAGGTCGATTTGTCGACCTTCGTGTGCCAGTGATCTGGCTCTACTTGACTGATCGGCTTCGCAGCCGCTATCAGCGTCGATGAACGGGGTCGCCCTGCCGGCTCCCCCCCACTCCCTGCTCGCTTCTCCGTCCTGTATTGCTCCACCAGGTCCACCGCGTCATCGTCCCCCAACGCATCTAGTCTCATGGTAGGCACATCCTCTCGAGCCATCTCTCTGGTATGCCTGCATATGGCTTCAGACGCTGGTATAAGGTAGTTCACAAAATGTTGCAGAGGTGTATCACTGGAAACAAAAGAGTTTACTTTTGGAACGTTTTGGTTTTTTGAAAAAAGATAGGTAAAGCGGATAACACCAAAAGCCCAAGGCTTGCCTGTATTCCAAGGTCACGATTAAATGTTGCCAGTTTGAAAATTTTCAAAAATTTGCCAAAACCGCATTTTCAACGCCCTATGTTAACCTATCCTTCGTTTCTTGCCCAACGCCTAACCTCCCCATTACGGGATTCCGCCACGTGTACGACCACGATCCACTACCCCCTTCCCCTACCCTGTCTTTTCCACTTCAAATCACCACATGCCCTGTCACTCCTCGAGCCCTGTGCACCGCCACTTCTCCCTCCACTCTGTCACCCTTCGCGATCGGCCCTCCTCACAGTCGGTCCCTCCACTCGGTCACCCTTCGCGGTCGGCCCTCCTCACGGTCGGTCCCTCCACTCGGTCACCCTTCGTGGTCGGCCCTCCTCACAGACGGTCCCTCCACCCGGTCACCCTTCGCAGTCGGCCCTCCTCACAGTCGGTCCCTCCACTCTCCTCACGGTCAATCCCTCCACCCGGTCACCCTTCGCGGTCGGCCCTCCTCACGGTCGGTCCCTCCACTCGGTCACCCTTCGTGGTTGGCCCTCCTCACGGTCGGTTCCCCCGTTCGGTCACCCCTCGCCATTGGCCCACCTCTCGGTCGGTCTTCACCTCGTCGGTTTCTCACAACCCTCGTTTTCTTCATTATTCCCTTCGTTGGACTAAAGCTGCACTTGGGACTGGAGGACTACTGACATGGATAAACCCATAAAGGATATAGCCCACCACTTAGGGCCCAATACATAATTCAAATACTAAAGCCCAACATTGCTGGAGCTCAACGTGGCATTAAGAACCAATGACATCTAAACACGTGGCAAGAGAAGGACAAGCCACATAAGCAAACAAAGATCCTGCAAAGTTATTGCACTGCACATCAGCCATTAATGGAGTTCCTTACAGCATTTATTGCGATAACCCCTCCCCGTCAAGACAGAACGGCTTCACCATGAACAAGGTAAGCTAAAGCATAGACTTTCGGCCAAGGTAACCGGTCGGAAGGGACAACGAAATGATTAGCAGAGGATATAAGCAGGCATTGAAGACAAGGAAAAGGTTAAGCTTTCTATCACTAATCTATCTCTACATTCCATCTCTCTTTCTAACTTGCTCGTTGGAGGGTTTGCTGGGGGACTCCCCGTTCCCCGTTGAACTCTTGTGCAGGTCTCCCTGTGGGCTTGATACCTCAGGCACCGGTTTGAGAAGCGTGGATCAGTCCGACCCGTTCCATCTGGAACACGCTGTATTATCAAGTTGGAACAAGGATAAAATCAAATAATTGGCTTATTCGAAATATTTGATTTGTTGCCATGGCCAAGTTCAGTATTTAAAGAGGAACTCGGGGAAAAGTACTTCTTTTTAGTTGGGGAGAATGATGCAAAATATTCATGGGGGCTTATGGAGATTTTATTTATTTATTTATGTCTTTAATACTTTATTTTTTTATTTATTTTATAGTTCATTAGGATCTTAATAATATTTGATTTCTTATATTTGGGGATTTAGTTGCCTAAGTTAATTAAGTTTCATTCATAGTCCATATTATGATTTAGTTTACTATATTGAATTAGGGTTTCGTGGTCTATATATTTGAGGTCTTTGCAATTTAATAGATAGCTTTGATTAATGAGAATTTGAGTGTTAAAGGTTGTGGCCACATGTTAGGGTTGTGGCCCTCTTCTTCCTCCCTTCTCTTTCTTCCATTGCACTCTACATCCATCAGCTTCTCAAAATAGGGGACTTACAAGAAAACAAATGAATGGCCACCACACCTATCAAGAGAGAAATAAGACAAAGAAACATTCTCAAGAATTGTCAACTAAAATACAAGCTCCAAAGCTTCTCTCAATCATTAACATTTCTTAAAAAACTTAAAATTCCACAAGATAGAAAATGAAGAAGAGGACACCTTGGAAGCAATAGAAGCATTATGCGATCTAGATGTCCGATACAAGCGAGGGAATAACTGAAAAATGGCCGCTCCAAGGATACCCCCAAAACCAAATGAATTCCACATTCTCAACAAAAAGACGTTTTGAATTGAGAGAACCTAGCAAGTTCATGTGAGATAAATTTCTAGGAGCACAATAGGTCCCCCTTTGCACCACATTCGAATACCATTCCTTAGCCTGGAGCCCAAACATACTCTTGATAACTACGTTCCATGAAGACTTTCTCTCGAAAACCTCCATAACCATTTATCTAGCAATGCAATATTCTTTTCAACAATGTGACCCACCAGATGCTTGTGTCTTCCTTCTCCAATGAATGCCTTCGTCCACCCATCCAATCTTTTTCCGATCTTCTTCAAGACTAGTGCCCAAAAGTCTTCCCTCTTCAGATCCCTTGCTAAGGGCAAGCCTAAATTCTTCATTGGTAAAGACTCAACTGGGCATCCCATGATTTCCGCCATTCTACTCAAAACCTATCATGCAAAAGATTTCCCCACTAATGTACTCTTCTTCAAGTTAATCCCAAAAACCATTTCAAACAAAAATGATGGAACACAAATTCACCATTTTATTCTCCTCTCCTGAAGGAAAAAGATGGTATTGTCTGCAAATTGTATGTGTGATACTAAGACACGATCTCTTCCTATCTCAAAGTTGTCCAATAAATGCCTCGAGTGCCGTATCAGCCATCCTACCAGCACGTCAACAACTACAGTGAACAAGAATAGAGATAAATGGTCCCCTTACCTTAAACCCTTCGAAGCTTCAAAAGTTCTCCCTGGTTTCCCATTCAATAGAACCGAGAGATTGGATGAAGCATGACAACATAAATTCATTTTCCCCATCTCTCGCCAAAACCTGGTTTCAACAAAACAAAATCCAGAAATTTCCATTCAACATGATCACAAGTCTTCTCAAAATCGGCTTTAAAAATCACCCCTTCCCTATTCTTGGCTCTATACTCCAAAACCACTTCGTTTGTAATCAAAGCTACATCCAAAATGTTATGGCCCTCTATAAAAGCACCTTGATTCTTATAAATACTGTTGCCCAAAACCACCCTCAATCTTCTAGATAAAACTTTAGCCAAACTTTATACGATGAAGCAACCAAACTAACCGGTCTAATATCACCAATGTTTAAGGAGTTGACTTTTTTTGGGATTAAACAGAAAAGAGAAGCATTTGTACATGCATTGACAATCCCATTTTCAAAAAATTCCTCAAAAACCTTCATTACGTCCCCTTTGATCATCTCCCAATAATCATGAAAAACTGCCACAGTGAAACCATCCAGAGTTGGAGACTTGTCTCTCTAAATCAAAGACTACCTCCTTGACTTCCATTTACTTATTCAAAAGGTCTTTCTAGCAAAGCAGAACTAGTACTACTTATTGAATGCCAATCAAGACCTTTAATCCTCAGTCTTGGAATCCCATCCAAGAAAACAATCTTGAGTAAAATGAAAAGATTTCATTAACATTCTAATCCTCTCTATTCACCACCTTACCTGTAGTTGCCTAATTCTTTTCTTGCTTTGCTTGTCATTTGCCACCTTATGAAATAATTTAGAATTATTGTCCCCACTAGTAACCACTACATTTGGGCATGTTGATACCAATGCTCTGATTCTATATAAACCACTTTCTTAAATTCAATCTTCCCTCATGAGTGCCTCATCCACTCCCCCTAGATTCAAGACAGTCAAGTACCTCAATCTTTTTCGCAATCTCACTTTTCTTAACTCTTAAATCTCCAAAAACTTCTCTATTCCACTATTTTAATTTTCCTGATCATTTTCAAAAATTTAATGAACCTTGCCATCCATTAATCCTACAACACTCTCATCATTGTTTAAAATTCATTTTGGATGAAGGGTCATCCAACCACATATTCTCGAATCTAAATGGAGTAGGGCCCCACTTAAGAGGATTGCTTTCCATGACCAATGGACAATGATTACAAAGCACTCTAGGTAGTACCTTTTGCCTTACACTAGGGAATGACTCTTCCCAACCCAATGAAAATAACAATCTGTCTAATCTGTTGCAAACCAAATTTTTCTGAAAATTGGACCAAGTAAATGAAACACTCAACAATGAGGGATCAATCAAATCGCAATCCCTAATGACAGTATCAAAGTCTCTTGTGGATTGATACACGATTATCAACCTTTTGCCTTACACTAGGGAATGACTCTTCCCAACCCAATGAAAATAACAATCTGTCTAATCTGTTGCAAACCAAATTTTTCTGAAAATTGGACCAAGTAAATGAAACACTCAACAATGAGGGATCAATCAAATCGCAATCCCTAATGAAAGTATCAAAGTCTCTTGTGGATTGATACACGATTATCAACCTAACTATATGTAGCATCAGTTTGGTATACATTACCAAACCAAACTAAGCATTGTGTCCCACTCAAGTCAGGTTGTCTACATGAATCTTTTTTCGCTTTTCTTCTTTGTCAAAGGGTATATGCTTAGTCAAATTAAACAAATTCATATGTTTTTTAATGATGCATCCCATGTAAGTTTAGGTCTTCCCCTTCCCGTAACATTCCCATTTATGGTGATCATATCAATCTTCTTTACTGTTGCATCTATAGGTCTTTGTTACACTCAGTTTGGTATACATTATTGAAGGTAATAGTTGTCAAAAGCATTGTATTCAGTTTATTCACACAACACAGAAAGGTTACACCCACAATTGGCCTCCACTGCCACCCCATTGGTTTGTGCCCAAAATTTATACTAATGCATCCTCCTTTACAAATTGATGATTTTGGAGAAGATAAACCAGAAGGGGATGGGATCAAAGATGTTGACAAAGACATAAGCTTTTCATCTAAATTGGGACATCTTAGATTAAAGTGTTGGCAGTGCTTCTTTAAGGGGGGGAAAAAAAACAAAAGAGGTTGATGGGGTGGAGAAGAAGTTGGTAGTGGTGGTATTGGCATTTCGAGTTGGATTTGTTTGTAGTGAATGCTTTGGTACAATTTTATGGGAGTTGTCAATGCTTGCAGTCAAGGATTCAGTGGAAGTGATGTGAGAAATGTTGAAAGATGGTGGTAGTGGTTTGCATGAGGGAGGGAGGGAGGGAGGGAGTTAAGTAGATTATGTACTACTAAGTTAATTATAAGAGTGTATTTCTTTGGAATACTATAAGTTTATTTTTAAGTTAATTACAAATAGTATTATTTTGGAGTAAAGATTTAAAGGAAATTTTTTTGCTTATTACTTCAAAACAATTACATTATTAATTTTTTAAGTTACAAAATAACATTGTTTGGATTGAATACTTAAAATGGATTCAATTTGGTTGGTTTGAGTGTTTGGTCACAAGAGGGGAAAGGAGAAAGAATAGTGGGATCCATCTACTGTGGAATTATAATTTTGTACAAGGACCAAAGTGTGAAAAGTATATGTTTGTCAATATTTATTAATCTACAACTCTAACAAGGGAAGTTAGTATGATTTCATAAACCATGGGGGTGGTCCACATGTAATTGTCAAAAATCTCAGGGTAGATACATCTAATTATCCCACATACTTTTTTTTCTTTCCAAATTTGGTGCAATGCATTTATAATCCATGTTAAACATGCAATTTGCTTATGTTGTACCTCTCTCTTGTCTATTTTTTATGAAATGTGAAATTTACTATGATCTTGATGTTGTTCATGCCTTTTAAATTAAACCTTTAGGGGGCGGCCACCTTTTGGAATTCAAGGAAAGGTTCTACTACCTTTTGAAGATAATCCTTGGTCAAAAATTGGTGTAAGATTTGATAAACCCATACCTGATGGGGTTGACCTTGGGGCCCTATGTGAGGGAGGTCATGGATTCTTTTGCAATGGTAATGACCTAATGTGCTATTAATTTCTGTTTCCCAGGTCCTTGTGAATTATGTTTTGTTCTCTTAATTTCTTACTCTCTCTCTCTCTCTCTCTCTCTCTCTCCCTCTCTCTCTCTCTCTAGGTAATGATCTTCGTCTGGAAACTACAGGGGTGGAAGATTTGGACAAGTTACTCATTAACATGTTATTTGAGGTGGGGTTTTCATTTTGTTTGAATAATTGGGTCTGTTGTATGTCAGTTTTATGCTCATCACCAATTCATGAGCTTCTCATCTAACACCATTTTTTTTTTTTCTTGTTCAGACTGTATTTTGTGAGAGCAGAAGTTCTCCGTTTATTTTGTTTGTGAAAGACGCCGAGAAGTCCATTGTAGGAAATTCAGAATTATTTGCAACATTTAAAAGCAAACTTGAGAAACTCCCTGATAACACCGTCATTATTGGTTCACACACTCAGACTGACATTAGTAAGGAAAAGGTAATTATAGTCTAATTTTGAGAAGCTCCTGTTATCGTGACTGTAGTTTGATTTTTGTTTAAAAAAGCGAAGGAGAGTATTTATAAGCATGAGAGTCAAGCTTCTTCTAAAATGCTGCAAATGTTCTTTACATTTTTGATGATTTTGGTTTTGAAATAAGGAAAGTCAAAATGGTGTTCATTCTTAAAATTGTATTTCTGAATAGATTTAAAAGGTTTGCATCCAAAGTAGATCTTTGAAGAAAGGAAAAAGGCAGAGAGTTGGAAATAAGTGCTCACCAGACTAGTTGCCTAATTTCTTTTAATATGTAGAGTGGAAAAGAAACCCAAAACTGTTAATATTGTTAAGTTTGTCTTCTGTTCTAGATCCAATAGTGAAGTCCCAGGCCTTCAAAGGGGAATTGTTTTATGAAATACTATTAAAATTGTTCAATTAATCTTGAGGTTGAAACTTGGCCTACTAATCTTGAGGCAGTGGATTCAAAACCAAGGGCAGCCACTTGGTGCCAATTATGCCAAAAGTTAGGTTTGTAGACTGTACCCAATCTACTCCTAGACCCCCATCAGATGGGGACTAATGGGGTTTACTTTTTTTTATTATTCAAATTGTTATACTGCACTTATTTTTCTATGTATTGGAGTGACGCAGACCTTGGAAATCCAAGACTCCACGGTCTAAACCTGAATTACTTTTTCTTGTAGCCTCTCTTAGGAGAGACTCATGGCTCGAAACTCGAATACCTTAAAAACCATACCTTTGTTGGAAGTCCAAGACTCCATGGTCTAACCTGAATTACTTTTTCTTGGAACCTCTCTTAGGGAGACTCATGGCTTGAGCCTCGAATACCTTAAAAACCATACCTTTTTTGTGGGCCCAACAAGTTATGAGAAACTATCTATTAGCTTACCTCATAGCATCTTTGTAAACAAATTCCATTTGCTTCTCTTGCAGTCACACCCTGGCGGTTTGCTTTTTACAAAATTTGGCAGCAACCAAACTGCTCTTCTTGACTTTGCTTCCCCGGTAATGTTTACTCTTTTTGACTTGGCTTTCCCCATAATATTTTTCAGTTGCAGTGTTGAATGCTTTGTTTCTAATTGTTGCATATCCATGTGTTGTAGAACATTATAAGGGAAGAGAGAGAAAAAGGGAGAGAGGAAGAACACAAGGGCCACAACCCTAATCACATTGGTTATAGCCTTAAGCTCAATATTATAAATCCAAAATTGTCTAATACAATGTCAAAAACCTAATATTTATAAACCACTAAACATAATTAAATTAGGAAACTAAATCCTAATAAAATAGGAAAAGTAAATATTAAAGAATACTAAATACTAAACAGAATATCAACTATAATAAGGACAATAGTTAATAAAATTGTAAATGAGCCCTTTGTTCTTTCTTTCTACTGTCTTTTTGTTTAATCAAGGATGGGAATGGGACTTATTCCCATTTCGCCGTAAGCACGGACACTTTTAAGAAGGTGGCATGTTCATTTCCGTCACTCATTAAACACTTCTTGGCACTCATCCAAATGTGTCCTATAATTTTTTTGAATGATTTTATATCCGGACATTCTTCATACACTATGGGGGACATATGTGTCCATCACTACACACATGAAACTACTAAGAAGTTCAAACAAAATAACTTAAAGACACAAACAATGTAGATTTATAGGAACTAGTATTTTGTTACATTTTTGTTATCTTTGAATGATATATTCATATATATATGACTAATAATAAATATATAAAGCTCTATTTTTGTGTGTGTACTCCATGTGGGGTGTTTTGTATTTTTTAAAAATTGTCATGCTGACATGTTTGTGTTGAGTCGTGTGTCCGTGTTCATGCTTCTCAGCTATTTCACCATATTTGTTGTGTAGTTTTGATAATGGGAATACCATTTGTACTTGAATGAGATAACCTCATATGGTGGGTTCTCATTACGATACAGTGGGGTGGTATTCTCATTCCCATTCTCATTCTGTTTAAGCATTTTTTTGTTGATAAAGTTAGTTTGTAATTGATTCTATTATTTGTTTATATATAGTATTAAACCAAATATAAAAGATGAAAATGAGGTTTTCTTTGTTTGATCAACAACAAAGAATATCCATTGAAAAGTAAAAAAGTACAAAAGGAAGGAGGACAAGGTGCTATCCCAAAGAAAAGGAAATGGTATCATTCACATACTACAAGTGAGACACAAATTCTGTCCATTCCAATCACAAAACTGTCAACTAATCATGCCTCTCACCCCGTTAACTATTCTACCCAAGAGAACTGCCACTAGGATAAAAAAGAAAAAGGAGAGGATTTTCCTGGCTTCCCATTTACAATAAGTGACATGTTTCATGTCGAAAGACACCTCCAAATTCACCACCTCCATCTCTCTTCGTATCCCTCCTTTTGCATCAGAAAATTCAAAAATGACAATCTACATGATCATATGCTTTCTCAAAGTCAATCTTAAAAATGAGACATATCTTCCTCAAATCCCTATATTCTTCGATCAATTCATTTGCCACCAAATCTATATCTAAAATTTATCGACCCTTCACAAAGGCACCCTAAATTGTAGATATAGTATCCCCCACAGATATGTCCTTTATCTTTTAGACAAAACCTTCCCCACAATCTTATAAAGAGATGTTACCAAACTAATAGGCTTGTAATCACTAATCTTAATGAGTTCTCTTTTTTAGGAATTAAGCATATGAATGATGCATTGGTGTATAATATAAAGACTCGCATCAAATCCGCCTTCACCACCTCCCAACATTCTTGGAAAACTGCCATGGAAAACCCATCTGACCCTAAAGATTTATCTCTCTCACAATCAAATACTGCCTTTCTAATGCCTTCAATCCTTGGTCTCATCACCTCCCCTTCCAAGTACAATTTGAATAAAAATTATAAAATTTATTAGCAATTTGATCTCTTTCCACAATTACAATTTAACTCACCTCAAGTCTTTTGATGAATTTCATTTTCATTTTCCCATATGCAAACTTATGAAAAAACTTTAAATTAATTTCGCCCTCCTTCATCTGTTTTAATTTTCCTTTTTGAGCCCAAAAAATTTGTTCCCTAAAGATTATCGTTTCCAATTTTAATTTTAGCTCCTCCCTTGCTCTCCTCATTGAGTCATCCAAACCTCCTTAACCTCAATAGCATCCACCTCTTCAATTCAACGACTAATGTCACTCTCTGTGAACTTCAAGTCACCAAAGACATCCCCATTCCATTCCTTCACTTTATCCTTGATCATTTTCAAGTTCTTCATAAATTTAAAACATTCCCATCCTTGACACCTATTGTTAGTCCACCAATCTTAAAATTATCTTTGAAGAAGTGATGCCCCCATTTGAGAGGTCAACTCTCAAATACCACCGGACAATGATCAGACCTGTCTCAAGTTCGGGGAAAACTCTTCCCATCCCAATAAAAAGAAAAACCGGTCCAATCTACGGCGTACTAGATTTTCCTAGAGGTTACCAAGTAAACATAACATTAAACAAAGGAGGATACACTAGAACACACTTTCTTATAAATGAATCAAAATCCCTCGTACCTCTATTAGTTGAAGTCCCATTAAGTTTCTCCTAGACCAATCTAACCACATTAAAATCTCCTCAAACACACCAATTTGGAAAGCACAACCATAAAGTCCAAATAATTCCTCCCACCATTCCATTCTCCTAGAAGGTGAATTAGGGCCATAAACCACAATCAAACACCATTGATTATTGTCATGGTTTCCAAACCTAATTGACAATGAAAGCTCCCCCATAATAGTCTCACAATCTAAAATAATTCTCTCACCCCATATAATCAAAATACCCCCAGATGTACCACAAGATGGCAAAGAAGCCTATTTCCTATGTTTAGTTCCCTAAATGCTCTTAATGAAATTCCTATCACTTTCCTCCACTTTAGATTCTTCGAACATTACAATAACTGGTTGTGAGGTTTTCTTTTCAAGCCATATTCCTAGCATGTCCAAACTTTAAATGGGAATATTTGATTCCTTGGTATTCCTAGATATCTATACCCTAGTTTGAGACGTTGATTCCTGAACTCACCGTTAGTTTGTATGGATCCTTGTGATTAGGATGCATCATTATTTATTTCATTCTACTTGTTATTGCCTAGTTCCCTTCATTGAGAATTTGCTTATCATTGATTTGAATTGGAAGAGAAGGGTTTCGATCTGTGTCCTTAAGTCAATTTGAGTATGTAATAATCTCCTTTGTCCCTTTATGGTTTCAATCTCAAGATATCCTGTCCTTAAGTCAATTTTAGTATGTAATAATATCTCCTTTGTCCCTTTATTTTGGTGGTCCTTCCTCCTTTTGGGGGGTGAAAATGATCGTCACAATTAACTTTTCCCTAATTTTGTTACTCCATTTGAGATGCCTTATATTCAGTACTTTTCTCTTCTTCTTCTTTTTTTTTTTTTTTTTTTTGTCCCACGGCATCTTGACTCATTTTTAAAAAGGAAAAACCCATTGACCTGCTGTGAGATTTTTTGGATTTGGCATTGAAACCAGAAACCAGCTAAGATAAAATTTTGATGGGAAATGTGGTTTTTGGGAAGCATACTTCTTTCCAATCTTGTTTCAGTAGTGGGGATGAAACTTTAATGAAACCATTAGAAAGGTATTAGAAAATGTTCTGAAAACCTTGGGGAACTTCTTGAAAATATTCTAAAAGCCTTTGGAAAGGAAAGGAGAGGCAAATTTTTGGGATATACGGTTTCATATATGCTTCTCCCTTTCTCTTTCTCATTTTATACATATTGATAAATAGTAATTTCTTTTGAATCCTTTTTTATTTTTGCAGTTATAATCTACAATTTTCCTTACAAGTTTTTAAAGTGTTTTCAAAAGTTTAATCCTTTTTGTTGATCTTTTCCTTGTGGTAGTACTAGTTTTTAAAATGTTTTTCAGCACATTTCCCCAAGAGCTTCCCATTTGATTCCGGATCATTCCCTACTTCATCTTTTCTGTCTTTTCCTAAGCCATTTTTCACTTTCATCTCCCACTTCAGCTTCCCATTCTGGTTAATGTAGTTAGTTAGTGAGTGTCTGGGATGAGTAAGAGAGAGGATATAGAGGAGAGGTGCATAAGGCACATATATACTCTAGTTGATTACATTCATGTCTGCAGTTCTGCTAACAAACAATCTTGTTTCGGTGATGTTTAATTAAAGTTCACCTAGAAGTGATAATCTACTCTCCCTTCAATATATATATATATTATCTTTTTGTAGTTTTTGATTCTATAGTTTTTTTTTTGTTTTGTTTTGTTCTTTTTTTTTTTTTTTTTTTTTTTTTTTTGGCTGGGCTTTTGATTCTGTAAGTTTTCTGATCGTAGGCATTCTTTGTAATGTCTTCCCTAATTGAGTCAGAGTACATAAGGCATTTGGTTAGACATTTTTTCATTATGTTTGATTGAACTGGTTCTCCTGCTGCTTGTGCTTGTCTTAGCTTCCATTTGCAGAGGGTCAGAGACTTGATATTATTGTAGTTTGTTTTCTCAGGATAGTTTTGGGAGACTGCATGAGAAGGGGAAGGCGTTTCCCAAGGAAACAAAGCTGACAAAACTTTTCCCCAATAAAGTAACCATTCACATGCCACAGGTATGTCCTTGCTGTTCTGGGAAAATCAGTTGGCTTGTGTTTTTTACAATATGTAATAGTAGGTTATAAGCCATTGCAGGATGAGGGACTTCTTGTGAGCTGGAAGCATCAATTGGAGAGAGATGCTGAGACTCTTAAAATGAAGGGAAATCTGAATCATCTGTGTACAGTGAGCAATTTTTTTATAACTAGATTATTGAGTATTATGAAGTCGTCTTGTTTTTTAACATTATGAAATTAGTGTATGTGTTTGCTTTATGGATGGAGTTTCAAGTTTCCTCCACAAACTTATTAAACTTTCTAGTCTTGCTCCAAATGGTTAAGTCTTTGAATGTTTAGTTTTATACTAATACATGCCTAAATTTACTCCATGAAATGGGACATTGACTTCAGTCTAATTCCTCGAACTTTATAGAATTCCAACTTATAGTTAACTTGAAGACCTTTAAACTTAATTTTTCAATTGATGTTGTCTTTGATTTTTAACTTCTTGGGCATTTAAGTTTCAAAATATCGTGAAATGCAACACATCAGTGTTGACATCATTGTCATGCTGTTTATTAAAGGGAAAAAAAAGAAAGACCTTTTGGCATTGTATTGTTATGTATCTATGTCTTGGCAAAAGGCAAAAAAGGAATCTAGGAATGCATGTGTATAAGCTTGTTTGGTTTAGTTTGTTTTTCATATCAATCCCAGGCTCTAAGCATGTTAAAAAATTTCGTACTTTGTTTTATAGTATAGGGTATTTTCTTCAAGGTTTGATGCTTAAAGATGTCACATTTAGAAATGATTCACATTTATAATCTGCTGTTTTTGTCTTGCATAGGTCCTGAATCGGATTGGGTTGGAATGTGATGGATTTGAGACATTGTCCATCAAGGACCAAACACTTACAAATGAAAGTACGTTTTGGTTTTTGTCACACAAGGAAATCCAGTATTGCCCTTATAAATGAATAATTCCTGAATAAACAATAACTTGGTAAAATTATGTATTGGCATGTATTGAAGGTGCAGAGAAGGCAATTGGGTGGGCTTTAAACCACCATTTAATGCAGAACCCCAAAGCTGATGCTGATGGAAGGCTTGTTTTGTCTAGTGAGAGGTAATAGAGATCTTGCCAGTGTAAATTGGAGTATTTGTTACTATGTATTTGATACTGACATATTGCAATTCTGGCAGCATCCAGTATGGGATTGGAATTTTACAGGCTATCCAGAATGAATCCAAGAGCTTGAAGAAGTCGCTAAAGGTATTATTTTTGGATTGTGAAGTCCAGAAGTATGTTTATAAAATTTTATTTATACATGCATAAATATAAAGGAAATTCTGGTGTGAAGCTTTTTCTTAATTTCTTTTCTAGGGTTACATATTAATTAAATTTTTGGGCTTAATCTCAGGATGTCGTGACAGAAAATGAATTTGAGAAAAGGCTTTTAGCTGATGTTATTCCACCCAGTGACATTGGAGTGACTTTTGATGATATCGGAGCTCTTGAAAATGTAAAGGATACACTAAAGGAGTTGGTGATGCTCCCTTTACAGAGGCCTGAGCTTTTTTGCAAGGGTCAATTAGCAAAGGTTTTCACATCTCTCCTTTTTTCAGCCTTGATAATGGTTGCCTCAGCTGAAGAATAGTTTAGGCTATAACAAATTGTGGTGTTCGTACGTATGCTTCATGTAGTTTTGGTTAAAATGTTTTCTATAGTCTACGGTGCGGATGAGATTATTAAAAAATAAAATAAAATAAATTATAAATGTACAGTTGTTTGAAATCACCAGCTTTTTCTCTTTCAATCAATGATTCTTTGACAAAATATGGTTGGTTATCTAATTTATTGTACTATTTTTTTATTTTTCTCTGTTCTGGTGCAAATGCTTTTGTTGACCATATTCCTGTAAACATCGTTTTTTGATGTGTTTCTGCTGAATGGGTATTGTTGACCTATGTTTGGAGTCAGGCACCGCACATTTTCATGCATGAGCACGACACTCTAATAGCTTATTGATACCATATGCTTTGAAGTAGTCTATAGAGTATATAATTATTCTAAAACTGGCATATAAAGATCTGTGTGTGTGTGTGTGTGTGCCCATGGTTTTATGATTCATGTCTGGTATATTGTGTTTTTTGCCCTTTCCAGATTTTGGCACTTCCTTTCTGTTGGTTTTTTTAGAGATGATTTTATGAGTCACCAGGAGTATGTAATTCTGATGCTTTGATTTACAGCCATGCAAGGGTATTCTTTTGTTTGGGCCCCCTGGAACTGGAAAGACAATGCTTGCAAAGGCTGTGGCCACTGAAGCTGGTGCAAACTTCATCAATATTTCTTTGTCAAGCATCACATCTAAGGTTAATATTGATCAGGAGATTCTATTAACTATGGTTATATCTCTTTGATGATTTCACCTACTAGTTTTCAACTCACTTCTGTCCCCATCTTACTGCAGTGGTTTGGCGAGGGTGAAAAATATGTGAAAGCTGTCTTCTCGCTAGCTAGTAAAATTGCCCCTAGTGTTATATTTGTTGACGAAGTATGCTCTGCTTATGACTCCTTTAGGCTGTGTTTGGATCATGATTTATGGATTTAGATAGGAATTCGGAAGGGAAAGGAAAAGCCGAGAGAGATGTGAATGCAGCATAAGCTAATTTTTTCCTCCACTTGCTTTGCCTTTTCTTTTTTCTTTGAACATCCCTATCCAAATCTTTGATCTAAACACGGCCTTAATATTTTGGATTTTGATTTGCGTCAACCTATTGAATCCTTTTGCTTGTCTTTTTTTTTCTAAAGGTTGATAGCATGTTGGGCCTGAGGGAAAATCCAGGGGAACATGAGGCCATGCGTAAGATGAAAAATGAATTTATGATGAACTGGGATGGCTTGCGAACAAAAGATACAGAACGAGTTCTGGTACTTGCAGCTACAAACAGGCCATTTGATCTTGATGAGGCTGTTATCCGAAGGCTGCCGCGTAGGTAAAACCACAGTTCAAAATGGGCCCAAAAATTACAATGCTGACTTATCTTTGCCCCTGCATTTGGGAGTTTTTTAGGTTGTGACGTGTTTTTTTCAAATAGATTGATGGTCAACCTGCCGGATGCTCCAAATAGAGGAAAGATATTGAAAGTGATCCTAGCCAAAGAGGATTTGTCTCCCAATGTTGATTGGGATTCAATTGCAAGTATGACAGGGGGATATTCTGGAAGTGACCTTAAGGTAGCTTTTGGTCTCTTTTTTACCTCACATAACATGAACTCTTATTATTGTTGATGCGTGCTGTGTTTCTGCCACACTCAAAAGTAAATTTTTTACATTGCAGAACCTATGTGTAACCGCTGCCCATTGCCCAATTAGAGAGATTTTGGACAAGGAAAAGAAGGTTTGTTTCTTTCGGTTAATGAATGAGCAGCTTATTGAATTGGAAATAGAATGATATCATTTGTGTATAGTAACAACTGAAATTATACTTGTGCCATAATCATATTTACTGCCCAAATGTTTGGTGATTGTTGTCCTCAACAATGTGTTTTCCATTTTATTTCTGGCTGGGAAATAATTAAAATGAACACTGAAAATTTGACAGGAGCGAGCTGCAGCACTATCAGAAGGTAAACCCGCTCCAGCATTGAGTGGCAGTGCTGATATCCGTCCTTTAAACATGGACGACTTCAAACATGCTCACGAACAGGTAAAGAGGAAACAACTGAAGATTACATATGATTTATAATTCACTCAATCATCTTATATTATTTCAGTTTTATTTATTTTATTTTATTTTTGAACTCGCCTTCTTACCCATTACCATACTAGGTTTGTGCAAGCGTTTCATCTGAATCTATAAACATGACGGAGCTCTTACAGTGGAATGAACTCTATGGCGAAGGGGGTTCTAGAAGGAAGAAGGCTCTCAGTTACTTCATGTGAAGGCTTGTCATCTCTGTACAAATGGTTCTTTCTCTTCCTCAACTCTCTGTACTTATTTTCTCCTCTCTCCTATAGGCCAAGCTTAGTCACTGCTCTCTCAGAGCTGCTGTGAAGCCATTTTGTCTTTAAAATTAGGTTAATTAAGCTACATTTTTATATCGTTTACTTTCAAGATAGTTGGTATGAAGGTTGTATAGCCTTGCAAATTTTGGCATCGCTTAGTTTTTGTTTGGTCCCTCCCATCCCCTTGTTCTCGATGTGAAGAGAACCACTGCTCTATTCTAGTTAAGAAAAAAATAAATAAAAATCTATAGTTTGTACATATATTTGTAGTCAATTCTTAATGGTGATCTTTAGAATCCAATCAAACAATAAGAAAATCTGCATGGTTATGATTTGTAGTTTTTTGGTATTTTTCGCATGTATGTTTAATTATGTGTGCTAACAAGTGTTTGTTAATGCAAGCTTATGAAATTTTGTTATGCAACAATCATCCTCAGTATGGATACATTTTTTTTTTCTTTTTTCTGCGATCACTCTCTGATTAGTCCCAATCACAGGCCGCTGACCTTGGTGTACCAATATTAATACCATCACTCTCATCAAAGGCCACCGTTATCACCCCATTACTTATTTTCATTTTTCACCCCCTTTTCATTCAAAGTTCAGTCCTAAATTTGGTTTTGGTGTGGTTTTTGTTTTTGGTTTTAGACAAAATTGGAAAAAAGAAAACCTATTTGACAAACTAATATTGGAAATATTTTTTGTAGACATTTCATTTTTTAGGAAACAGTTGTAAGTTAATTTTGAATTTTTAAAAATTGTTTTTGCACCAATATGAAAAGGATGGATGTTTTCAACCATTTAAAAAAATTTTGCTTGAAATAAATAAATAAAGGGTTAATAAGGCATAGTCCTTAAGGTTTCTGACAAATGTATAGATTTGCCATCTAGTGTTTGAAATTACACCGACCTCCTCTTTTAGAATGAGTTGTTGAGTAGGGGATGGAAAGTAACATATTGTAAATTTACTACTTTTTAACTGTCCACCAAATTCAATTTCCATTGTACAAAATTCGTTCTCAAAACCCAAACTATACCATTTATTATTTCATATCTAATGCCATCTATCTAGATCTAGTAACCAAATTATGTTTCTTACTTCTCCATGTAACGAGATTGCCTTCAACAAATGTGCAATATCTAGAAGTTAATCGTCTATCAGTGATTGATCCAGCTCAATCCGCATTAGTAAATACCTTCACACTGAGATGTCTATGTTTTGAAAAATAGAGACCATTTTTAGGAGAAGTCTTCAGGTACCTCAGAATTCTCTTGAGTTCAATGAGCCTAAGTACACCATATGTCGCGATTATAAGCACTTGGTTTATTTTATTTTCATCCCAAGGTTGAAGTGCTTGGTACTATGTCACTTTGCAAGCACAACTCATTTTGATCACGAAAAATCCACACTTCTCTTGTAGATGTGGGCACCGTCAATATCCCACCATCTAGGCGGGAACCAGCAAAATTTGATCCTTGGGGATGTGAGATGCTGGAAATTGGATCAAAAAAAAGGATGGGCGCCAAATGATATGTCATTCGCATGTTGAAACCTCCGCGTGGGAAGTTATTTTTTATATTTTTCAAAATTTTATTAAAACTAAATTTGTTAAAGTAGAATTAACATTAAAATAAAAAATTACTTGGCATTTTGGGCTTTTGGTGAAAGGTCGGTCACTCTCAACTTTTCTTGCAAAAAGGATAAGCTAAAATGTTTTTATTCATTAAGGACAAATATCATAATATCATTAAAATATGACAAAAATACAGTTTTACTAATTTCTTCCCCCACCATCTTAGGCTACCACCACCGCCAGTGACTAGCCACCAATGACCACTACCTTTGGCGGTCGTCGGAGATTGCTTTCTGACCATTGATCCCCGGCCACCATTTTTCAAATGAATCTCCAACGGCCATTTTTCAATGACAACCACCACCACCACCACTACCCTATAAACCACCACTTAGCAAATAACAAAAAAATTTATTTAAACCTCACTATTTTATAGACAATAAAAATTTACTCTATTATAATAATAAAATTTTACTGTATCAATGACAGTAGAATTTTACTGTGTCAATGACAGTAAAATTTTACTATATGAATTTAACATTTAAATGATAAAATTTTCGACATCATCGTTTCAACATCACCATCAACACACTTAGAGCATCTTCAAGTGACTCTTTAAATGAGGCTTGTTATAGCTAACATTATCATATTTTAGTCCCTTCAATGAGCTAGCTATTACAATAGCTATTTTAACAAAATTCTTCAAGACTAGTTACATTTGAAGGGTCTTAAGAGGCTCTTTAAACAACTTGTGTATATAAATAGATAAAATAAAGAAGAATTACTCTTTTTTTTTTTTTTTTGGTATTTTAGCTAGTAAAAAATGAAGAGTGCATGATTTTATTTTACCATTGCTAGTAGAAATATTAAATAAAAAAATTATCAAAACATTTCTAGAGTAAAATTTTCTCTATGTTGATAGTAAAATTTTCTTGTTTGCTACAAAAACGGAATGGACAACTCAAATGGCCTTTTTCTAACAGATCTAAGGTCGTTAGTCTCATATCTGAGTTTGTTAATACTAGATCTATGACGATGGAGGTTGACGGTGAAGATGGTGATCGTCGATGATAGATTTGATACGGCAATTGATAATAGAGATAGTGAGTAGCGCCAACTATAGACATCTCATTTTGACTGACCTTAAGACCTAAACATTTGGATGCTTCCTAATGATAAAAATAGTACACTTTGATGAATAAATATGTCTGGGCCACTATTCGGCTCGTTCAACCACTTTCTATTCCCAAAAACCATTTTCCATCAAAACATCTATCATTTTAGTATCTTTTGGAAAGATGAGGAGGACAGAGACCCAATTAAAATTAAGTTGACAAATTTTACAAACAATAGCCGAATTTATGATCCAAAATGTCAATTGGGGTTTAATAGGGCTTTCTTGTGTAACAAGAGAATCCAAGAATTGAAGTGTGGACCCAAAATCATAGTAGGCTCGCAAGCTTTTCTACTTGAGACCACATATCTTTGGTCTACCCATAGATTTCACTTGCGGCCACATTATAGATTTACGGCCACACAATTTATGTTGTGCGACTACATAACCTTTGTGTAGTCGTACATGCAAAAGTGTGGCCGCATGAGGATCTCAATATTTGCATATTCGATTTCGGAAGATCTGCCTTATCGGAAGAGAGGCACTACAAGATAAAGTGTATACTCATTAATTTTAGCCCTAATATGCATAAATTTGCTCCCTAAGGTTCCTAGGCCTATATATACCCCCTACCCTCCTTCTTTTTGAGAGAGAGAACTCAACACAGCCAACATCTACCAATTTTACTCCTTGGCACATACAAATCCAAAAATATATGTACATACTCACATATAAAACAAGCTAGGCAATGCTTAAAATACTCAAAGTCAAAGCAAATGTAACATCCCAAATTTTATTACTCGAATGCCATTACCATATTCTTATTAGGGTCTATTTCCATAATCATAAAGCGGAAGCTACAATCATTCACTTACATAATCAATAAATATTCTCTCTCACATATATAATGATGAAGCATTTAATTACAATTGAAGAAATGCCCCTAGGCATACAAATTACATAAATAAAAGGGGTTTAACCCATAACAAATACAATGGCATTCAACCTACACAAAAGAAGCCTTGTGATCGAAAACATGAGACAAACTTCTCAACCCAAGTGAAGTCCTTCGTTCCTGGATCTGAAAAAGGTTTAACAATGTAGGATGAACATAAAATCTAATAGGGGTCCCAATAATTATTATTAATATAGCCTAGACATGTATATGATCATGAATGCTCCATATGCTACATATATAAGTAATGTTCTCTTTTCATATCCAAAATATGCAGATACATAGGTATACTTTTCCTTAAAAAATAAAATATTAGCTCTTTAATATTTTAAAAGGGACCAATGTCCTTAACTTTCCATTTCATATTCAATAACTTAAAGAGACTTCATCACTTACCAACATTTGAAAATCATTTGTTAAAATATTTCCCGTTTCCCTAAGGTAAATCAATTAAAGCCATGACAACAACCATAGTACAATTAAACAGTAACGATTTCACATAAATTATAAATAGCTTACAACCATCTATCACATCATACAACTCACTCGAACTTCAACTACCATTCCAATTCACAATACTCTATAAGACATCTCCCATATTTTCCGGTCAAAAGCGCAGGGGTAAAAGGGTCATCCACTACAACACATACACATATATAAACAATAGAATTCTCACATAACACAATCTGGCTTCGTCAAGCCATAACCATCCACTTTACCAGGCACTACCTGGAAGGAACTTGGAACCTATCATTAGAAACGCATCACTTTACCAAACGCTAGCTAGAAAGAAATTGGTACCTTTCATTCGAAGTGTATCCCACTTTACCAGGCGCTAACTAGAAGGAAATTTGTACCTCTCATTCAAAGCGTAACCACTTTACCGGGTGCTAACCGGAAGGAAATTGGGACCTCTATATAGCACTCTCATCACATACCACATCAATTACGTAATTAAATAATCAAAACTACATAACACATAAGAGCATCTCCAATGGTTGTTGCTATATTGCCATTGTTATTGCTATAATTTGACAATGAATAGTGTTATTTCTCCAAATTATAGCAATGGTGCTCCAATGGTCATTTGCTATTTTGGCAAATCACAACCAACTTTCCCTCCAAGTTTGTAGGTGTTGTTTGGATATAGGTTTTTTTGTGATTTTATTTTTGTTTATTTTTTGTCTTTTGTGATTTTTTTTTTAACTGTTTGTAAAAAAAATAATATATTTATATTATTCCCGACTAGACAAATATAAAAATTGAAAAAATTGGGAAAAAAATATATTTAATGAAAAAAAATGTATTTAATCTTTTTATTGCCTTCATTTAAAAAATAGTCAAAATTATACATTGCAAAAATAATATTACCATTATGTTATAGAAAAAACTCCACCAAAAAAAAAAAAAAATTTCATTACAAAATTAAAAAAAAATGACATTGTAAATAAAAACTAACAATTACATTAAAAAATAAATGACATTGCAAAAAAATACATTATCCCGTAATTATTCATCAGGAGGCATAGGAAAATAGTAATTTGGGCTGCTGACATTTGAGGACTACTTAGCAAAAATCTCATTTTTTCGCATTGTGTAATACGCTTTCGTCTGAGGGTCCAAAAGAGAAATGTCCGTAGTCATTATCTCATGTTCTTGTTTTCTGATCTTAAGTTCTTTCATTTCCTGTAGTGCTTGAATCCTTTTTTCTTCTCTTTCATTTTTTTTTTTTTCCTTCTCAGCAAGGTGTTGGTTAAATGTCTCCAATTGTATGCTTATTTTTTGGACTTCAACTTCAATGACTTGATTTCTCCGAAATAATTCTTTTGAAGCTTTCCTACCTATAGGTCTTTTACCCCTTGTAGAGACACTACCCTCACCAACAGTTGTATTGTTACCAACACTTGGACTGGTGTCATCTTCAAGAGAAATACAGTTATCCATAGGAGAATCGGGGGCTGAATCAGGAGAAAACAGTGTATGTATCCTTGATTTCACCGTGTTCGTAGGACCTTAATCTTGCCACCTGATATTGTTTTGCAAGATTGGCCAACAATGTTCAAAAACCAAATGTTTATTTTCATCTTGATGGTATAACAATTTTGCTTGAAGCATTTGTGTCAATAAAAATATTAAATTAATTAATTAGTTAAATTTTATATAAGACAAAATAAAAAAAAAAAAAACTAACATAATAAATGAAGATGAAATCTTACTATATCAACTTCAGATATCCCACTTGGGTGTAGATTTTCGACTTACGCTAAACACCCACGAAATTTGTTGCAACATTTCATGATTACACCCCATCGAGATAAGATAGACATTTGTGTTCTTAAGTGATCATTTTGCAATGAACAATAATTTTAAAAAAATTTTCCCCCAAAATGAGCATGAGATTGTGAATTCCCAACAATTGGGTCTTCAGTAATGTGACACCAAGCCCTACAAATTGCCACATCTTCTTGAGTGGTGAATGATTTTCCTCTTTTTATTTTTGATAAACCTTCCATAGTGATTGAGTGAAAAAACTAAGAAGAAAATAATTTGTGAAGTTTGGTGTGAAATGAAATTCAGATAAAAAGAAGAGAAAAGAAAAATGAAATTTGAAATGTTTGGTGTGAAATGAAATTGAGATTAAGAGTTTCTATTTATAGAAATACAAAATATGATCATTTGTAGAAAATGACCGTTAATTTATAACTGTTGTTTGAAAGAGAAAGAAAAAGAGTCGTTGCTCAAACCCATGTGCATTCCAATAACAAAATTGCACCGTTAGATTATATAATCCAACGGCTCATCTATCTATCTATCTAGAACAATCCATGTGCATTCCAATATCTATCTATCTACCCTCTAGAACAATCATCTCCCAAGTCTCTCTATGACACCAAGCTCTCTCTCTATCTATCTCTCTGCTCTCTCTTCATTCCTCTCACCAGTCTTCATCTCTCTCTCTTCTTTTCTCCTCTCCTCTCCTCAGATCTTCCAAATCAAACCCTAACCAAGCCACTCTTCCTCAAACTCTCTCTCTCTCTCTCTCTCTCTCTCTCTCTCTCTTAGATATGGAAGCTTCCTGATCTCGCGCCTCTGCAAGCTACACAAACCTCCTTTCGTCACCGTGGATTTATATAGTGTCACACCCTCAAAAATAATACACAAATCAATCATTCATAATACCCAAGGACATGAGAAAATGAAATATATTCCTTCATCAAAGTGTTTTCCACAAAAGATGTTACATGTTAACAAGAAAAGTAAATGCCTTACGAGCTTACAACTTTCCAAGTCAACACTTGGTTACGACAAAAGAAGGTTAAAAGCCCTTTACAATTAAAGCCCTTGGCTTGGAAATAAAAACATGTAACACAAAAGAAATATCAACAAAAGAAGCATGTTGCCTCTAAATCACCCAAGCTAGGTCCTTAGAGGCGGCATGTCCCCTGTACCTGAAAATGATGTCCCATATAGGATGAGCCAAAGCCCAGTAGAGATATGCTAAACCAAATATGAGAAATAACTAAAACATTAACATCCGATAAATGCCTAACACATGTAAACCAACGTACATCCATGTTCCAATCCATTTCCATTTATTTATCTAGATTAGTCCATTAGTATGGATCATTATTTATCTTAACAAATCACAATGAGACTACAACTCATGTTATCAATACTTCAACCATCAACAATTTAAAATGAGACTACAACTCATATTATCAACACTTCAATCATCAATAATTTAAAATGAGACTACAACTCATATTATCAACACTTCAATCATCAACGTTATTCAAACGTATTTAAGATTTCGGGACTTTCACCCAAGACACTCCGGCCAACTTAGTTATCAATGGAGTCCATCCCCTATCTCCTCCCAAACCATGGAGTACATCCCCTTTCTCCTCCCAAACAAAACACATATGCAATGTATTTAAACACTTCATCATATACAATGATCAATTAAAGCACATATTCAATGCGTTAACCAACCGTCATATTCAATGACATAATTCAATTGATTAGTTTTAATTCACCTAATCATCATGCAGTTCTACAACAATCATGGCTATCCTCCATCGATAGCCCAAAACAGTTATTTCTAAACAGATAATTAAATTTATCAAACAGATAGATTAACACATTTTCCTTAGGTAAGCGATTTTCAGTCCAACTATACCAATTGATTACACTTTTCCCCAATTTCATCATTTCCAACTCAATTATGTATTCCCATAATTAATTCCATCATTTTGACAATTAACTCATTTCATCCCAACTAGGGCATTTTTCCTTCTTTCTCAAATAACACTTCTAAGGCTCAATTTCATCAATTATACATCCATAACCCCATTTCAAAACCTCACATTCACAATAGAGTTCAAAACCAAGAAACTCCTCTTTTATGATTTCAAATCAAACCCTAACTTTTCAAAACTTCCAAAACCTCTACATTTATACAAATGCCCAACATTTATGTTAAAACTCATAGAAATGAGTAGTTTATCCCTACCTCAAATGAAGAGACTCGAAGGAGATAAAGAGAGGAACCCAAGATGCTCCAAATCCAATATTTTTCAGATCAAAGTGTAGCCCACGTGATACTCCACCCTTTTTACAAAGGAAGTAGGGTGGAAACCCTCTAGATTAAGTGTATTTGTAGAGAGAAGAAGTGTGTAAAGAGAGAGAGAGTGTCAGATCTAGGGTTTGGAGAGAAATGAAGATGAAAAAGTGATGTATAAACCCGTTGCTGCGAATTGATATAAACAGGGCTCGCTTGAGCGAAGGAGTGGTCGCTCGAGTGACCAGACACAAACGGACCTCGCTCGAGCGCAAGAAGCGTCGCTCGAGCGAAAAATGAAAAGCTTCAGGTCTGCAACCCAGAAGCATGCTCGAGCACAAGAGTTCTCGCTCGAGCGAAGAAACACAAAACATAGAGCTCACTCACTCAAGCGACAAAATCCTCGCTCGAGCGGAGAATACCAACCTTCAGGTCCAATCTAGATGTGGACGCACGCTCGAGCGCAAGAGTTCTCGCTCGAGCTAAGAGACACATCAAAGAAAGCTCGCTCGAGCGCAAAAACCTTCGCTCGAGCGAAGAAGCAAAACCCAGGGCTCGCTTGAGCGCAAAAAGCCTCGCTCGAGCGAAAATGCCAAATTTTGGACAGCAACCATTTGTTTTAATTCACCACCAACCTGTTCCAAACTTACCCAACACATCCTAAAACTCAAATACAAGGAATTTAAGGACGGAAACAAGATCTAAACAACAACAACCAATCACAGAACCGAGTCTGGAATACAATGAATAAAGGAAGAAAAAATCGGGATCGCTATATATAGTTTTTTCTCGATCTAAAACAGAGAAAGTTTAGATCAGCTCAGATCTGACCCATACGCATGAGATGATAGTGGTTTTTGTGTCGGAACGCACAAGGAAGGCCGCGTGGCCGTCGGTTTAGCTCCTCCGGCGAGTCAAAGCTCAATTCCATGAAATACCAAGAAAATTAGGAGTCCATTCATAGAATATATATATATATACCTTTAGTAGCAGCTTTCATAGAAAAAAAATATATATATGTATATATATGCACCTTTTGTAGAAGCTTTCATTTTCTCCATGTGCTTGATCTCTTTTATCTCTCTCCCATGTTCCTTTTTTTTTTTAGTTTTCCATATGTATATGTTTGTATGATATATATATATATATATATATAATGTATCTATATGCATATCATGTTTAGTTTTGAGTTTAATTAATTTGAATACTCTCATCTCAGTTCTTTGTCTTTATAGGTATATTTATCATCAAATTTGAGGGTTTGTTGTTGTTGTTGTTGTTGATGACGATGATGATGATGATGATGAAGATGAAGCCAAATTCCTTTTCAAATTGCAGGTATTTTTTATGATATTATCTTGCTCAAATTCAAATTTTTTTTTTGAAATTCATTACTTGAAATTGCTGAAATTGATTCATTCATATTACTTGAAATTCTGAAATTCAATTTTTCTTTTTTCTTCTTCTTTTTTTTTTTTTTTTTTTTTTTGGTTCAGATTGATTTATTGATTCTGAAATTTTTAGCTTTAGAATTTATTTATTTTTTGGTGAATGTTTGCTTTTGTTTTGGAAAATACTTGCTGGGAAGGATGATGAGGAAGGCAGGGAGGGGGAAACGGTTGGTTTTGGTGGTTTAGCTTATGCCATATCTGACACAAGTTTTGGCATTTGACAAAGATAGCATGTAGCGATCCCAGTTTTGCCACTTCGCTGAGTATGTCGGGCATTGAGCTGCCCGGTCAGCTCGCGGGGATCCACGAGGCAGCGCCCTAGTGGGGATTGAGCTGCCCGGCCAGCTCGCGGAGGTCTAGGGGGCAACGCCCTGGCGGGGTTAAAGGGCAGCGCCCCCGAAGCAAAAATACAAAATGCATTTGAAATTGCTTGTCCGCTCGAGCGGCCGTTTATGCGCTGAGAATGTTTGGTTTCAGAAGTTTGACCTGTCTGCAAAAGTACTGGGAAAGTGTATCTGACGCTCGAGCGGGGCTTTCCACGCTCGAGCGGACCATGTTATATTAGTTCATGAATCTGATATTTCAGATCACTTTTGTATATCACTCTCTCTAAAAACCCTTTCTCTACATTTCCCTATGCCAAATTGGATCAAAACCTTTATTTCTCTAGATCCATTAGAGTTCTGCCATAAGTTCTTCATCAAAGTTGGTTAACTTCTCGAGGGCTTCGTTATGTGCGGTGAAGATTGAGTTTCGACACCGTTGATTTTGGGGGTTTCATCTCATTTCTTCTTCAAAACTTGATGTAGGGATTTTCTTAGAGTTATATATATATATATATATTTGTAAGATCTATATGATTTTCGAAATCATATTTCGATAGCTTTGAAAATTGATTGTTGATTTAAGAAGTTGAGCGATTTTGAAAGTGGGTTTGTCTCTTGTTCTTTTAAAATAATCTTATGGGTTTTGATCTTCATTGATTGAAGAAAAGATGATTTTGGAAAGTTTTCTTTCAAAAGATTTGAGTTGTATAGTTTTGGTGAGAAAACCTAGAATTTGAGAATTTTTTTAAAGAGACTGAAAATCCATGAATTATATTGTTATATTTATTTTGTGTGTCAAAATAAATGGATGTTTGGAAATTTTCTTATTTATATTTATATAAATGATGAATTTCAGGGAATATGAGAATTGTTGTTCATTTTGGAAATTATTGTTCAAAACGTTGAAATGGTCTTGAAATAACTAATTATCGAGGATACTTGAGAAGAGGGAATTGTGTTATTCCTTGGATGATGAATTGGAATAAAAGTATTTATATTCATCTTGTGAAATTGACATATCAATTCATTTGATTACATTAAACTTTGAAAGTTGATTTGAAAACTTGCATTGAGAAAAGAATGTTGAGAAACAAGTTTTCATGGAATGGTTTTAGGATAAATACGTTGGTAAGTCTTGATAGGTGGTATAGATGATATTGAATAAGTTGGCCTGAGAGTCCGGGGTGAAAGACCGAAAACCCGCGCGGATAGGTGTCGAGCTATGATAACCCTGGTCCGTATTATGTTAATTGATCTTTATTATGAATGTGATTATGTGTTTGATCTGATTTTGAGTGCCATTTATATGAATATATGTGGTTTTGAATTTCTATCTGTTCACCGTAGGAAAATCTGTTTGATTATTTGCTTTAGAATTTAAATTGAAGGCCCTATCGGCCACAGAAACCGAAATTGACTATGCCGCTATGATTGGCGTAATGTTTAGAGCCTACGGTGAAATTTAATTAAAAATTGATTCGGATCAAATTAAATAGATTAAATTGAGGAGTTAGTGCTCAATTAATTAATGCTAATGAAAAGTGATTAAAGGAGCCTATATAAAGGGGGCACTATACACTCACATTCATTTGTTTGAGCTCAAAAATCAGATTTCACACTTTAGTGAGAGAGAGAGGCCGGCTCTAGAGAGAGAAAGGGAGAGAATTGTGTGTTTTGGCTCAAGGTTTGTGAGATTGGAAAGCTAGACTCAAGAATTGGCTAGAATTTGGGTGTTTGAAGCTCCTAGGTGAGTAAATTCATGGATTTTAGTTTGTAACTTGGTGAATTCAAAGTTGAATGGTGATCAAGAACATGAATTGAATTGATTATGATGAAAATGAGTTGGTTTTGCTGAATTGGAAGGCAATGTACACATGCATGTAGGAAATTGCCATAAATTTATGTGTTTGAGCTTGAAATACATGCTCCATGTTGAATCTTTGATTGAAGTTCATGCTTTTGATCATCTCTTCATCATTTAAATTAAGAATAAGAGTTATATCTCACATGCATGTACAATTCATAAGAGTATGAGTTTTGAATACATGAAATTGTTATGTTAGAAACAAGTTTGGTGTAATTTGGGGCATGCATGTAATTAATTCATGAAATTGAGCTTCATAATGTGATGAATTTGGTGTTGTATCATGTTAGTAAATGTATATGTGAAGTTTGAGTCATAGAATGCAAGATATGTTGATTTGAATACTTGTTTGAAGCTCAACAGGGTTGCTGGAAAACCCAGAAATTGGTATGTCCGCTCGAGCGGGGAAAGCGCCGCTCGAGCAGGAAATACGAGCTCCCATAACTTTTTGCAGACATGGATGTCCACTCAAGCGGGGAAGTTCATGCTCGAGCGGGGAGCCATGTAGTGTGACCTTCAGCTCGAGCGTCTGAATTCACGCTCGAGCATAAAAATGAGGTAACCAGTATTTTTGCAGACCATGAGGGTCCGCTCGAGCGGCAGAACCCACGCTCGAGCGGGGACCCCTGTTTCAGAAATTTTGTAAAAGTGTTATGAGTTTAATTTTCCATTCTCTTTCATTTCTAAGTACTCTTAGGTATGCATTGAGCATTATGAATGACTTAAAAGGATAAGAAAGAAGCCTAAGAGGGATGTATGAATTAAGAACGGATTAAATCGTTTGTGACCCATATGTGTTATGTAATGTGTAGGGTCGAGCTCAATGGTGAATCCACCGGCAGGACACTGTGAGTAATATCTTAATAAAGATATTTTGAAGTATGTTATTTGTCCAATTGCTTATTTCCCTGTAAGTCTTGTAAGTTGTTAATTTGAATTGTGGACAAATGTTTGCTATGCCATATGGTTGGGCCAAAGGCCGTCTGACATGAATGAAAGAATGAATGGGTCAAAGGCCGTCTAACATGAATGAAAGAATGAATGGGCCAAAGGCCGTATGACACGAATGAATGGGCTAGAGGCCGTATGACACGAATGAATGGGCCAGAGGCCGTCTGATATGAATGAATGGGCCAAAGGCTGTCTGACATGAATGGATGGGCCAAAGGCCGTCTGACACGAATGAATGGGCCAAAGGTCGTATGACATGAATGGATGGGCCAAAGGCCATCTGACACGAATGAATGGGCCAAAGGTCGTATGACATGAATGGATGGGCCAAAGGCCATCTGACACGAATGATTGGGCCAAAGGCCGTCGGATATGAAAGAGTTGGGCCCTAAGCCGTTTGATGCGTTTGGAACCGCAGTCACTTGACCTATATATATATGTGTATATACTAGATAGAAATATGAATTGGGCCCAAGGCCGTCCGATGTATGTTGTTCTAAATACCGTTCGTATATCTTCTTTATTTGATATTATTCACTGGACTTTCGCTCATGCTCATTCATGTGTCTGTAGGTGAGCCAAGGGAGGTCCAAACCCAGCCTCAGTGAAGTTTGTGTGAAACAGTCAAGGTTTTGAAGAGTCAGCCCAAACGTCTCACGCATGAAACTTGTCTTCGCCTCTTTTGTTCCTTTGATTATATTGGCGAAAACGTTGGATCACTTTTGTATATAAACTTTGGGTTTGACTGACTTAAACTTAAATGATCCTGTATGTACAGAACTTTGTGTTACTACATATTTTGATGTGAGTTATTAACATGTATACGTATGAATTGTTATGTTGTGCCATGTAAGCACGGCTCTATGGACAAAAGATTGAAATTGCTTCCGTTTGGCCCCCCTTTAAATCTGTTGAAATATATTTGATTTGGTTTAAGGCCGTAGGTAATCTCGTGATTACTGGCCGGTTATGTCCTTAACCCATGGGGGCGGGTTCGGGTCATGACACGAGCCTTCCGATTAATACCGGTAAAAATGAGAATTTGGTAGTACTTGTATAGTCTACTTGCAGACACCGACCTAGGGATTACCAGAGTCGTATTTACCGCCCTTGAAATAAATTGTTAAGTTTTGAACAATTGAAATTGCATGAAATCATTGAGCATGATGGTTTTCAAAAGATAAAAATGTGATTTATCTTCAAAAAGGGCATAGCATGGCATGTGCATTTCATCTCTTGAGACTTGTATAAAATGTATATACTTTGTTAAGAATTTCTTACTGGGCTTTATGCTCACCCTACGGGATTTTTGTGCAGAAAAAGATGTGGTGATCCTACCTAACTAGGGGCGTGGAAGTATGTGTGTTGGGAGTACAATGCTCTCATTTTGCTATGACTCTGTGTGTAAACCAATGGCTGTGTTTGTGTGGGTTTGAATAATCGTTTTGTGTAGCCAGGCTCAAGCCTTGGAAACTTATAAACCCTTGGGGGTATTTATTTGTTTATTTACTTGTTGTTGGATTAATGAATTGTTGCATGAAGAACTATTGTATCATGTAATGTAAGTTTGGATATTTATATTCTTTTTTCCTTGAAAGAGCCATGATTGTTGTCTTATCATTTGGGCTAGAAATTTGGGGCGTTACATAGCAGCTGCCAAAACTTCCCATTGGAGAATACTTTTCACTAACACCTGCTATAAAATGGCTTTGGCATCTCCAATGGCAAATGCTCTAAGGGTTTGATTCACCTAGTTCCACATCAATTCTATAACAAACAATGCAATCCTCCACCGATTGTCAAAACAGATATCTTTACACAATTTATTTTAATATAAATAACATTCAACATATAAATTTGATCAACCACACATCTTTTACAATATTCTTTAAACCATTGGCAATTCTCATTACTTGCCTAATTTACAATTCCTTGATACTCATCATTGTCCCATATATTGACAGAATGAAATTAAATCCTCTTAAGTGATTATAAATCTCAAATTTTCCCAATTCATACCATTCTAAAAAAAATTAAGGCTTTTCATTTTAATGTATCAACATGCTTCGAACCTTCCACAAATCAACATTTTCAAAATTTCCAAGTTAAATCATAAAATCCAACACATATAGATAGGTATTTCTGACCATTTATCAATTTACATTATTTTCTAATTTCTCTAATTTATTATAAACTTCAGCAATTTCATTTAAAACTTGAACTCTCTATACTTATCATTTTCTCAATGAATAAAATTTCAATTTCAATTTTCTCAAATGATTCAACAACTCTCTATTTTTCCAAAATCACATGGTTCCAAGAATATTAGGGTTTCTCTATAAGAATTTTAGAGCTTTTCCATTCCAAGCTTGCCATATGTTCTAAAGTCTTACATAAATCACAATACATGATGAAATACTTAATAAATATCAAACACAACACTAGTCTTAACTTATATATCACATGCTTTGAAAATCTCTAAAATTTATGTAATGAAACTACCACATATCCATGTATAACAGTTATAGTAAGAAGAATCAAAGAAATTCTCACCTCTTGAAAAGAAGAAGAGAACCAAGCTCAAAACCCCCCAAATTTGAACTCGTTGGAAATTGATCTCCATTGTTCAAAATGTAGTCGTCAACACGTTTGTCGTTTTGGTCTTAAGAACTACTACCTAAAACTCAATAGATTTGGGCGGATTGAAGAGAAAAGGAAGAAAAAGGGTGGTTGTAGAGAGAAGGGAGACAAAAGAGAGAAAGAAAAAGTTTAGAGAGATAGATATATAATGAAATGAGGGAAAAGAGGGAGATGAGTCAAGAAAAGGGCTGAAAAGCTCAAAATTCAAGGCCAAGTCAGACCTGGCCGCATGTGTTGTTTGTTGTAGGCCCAAAACTCAATTGCTCACCCCCACCACACGTGCAGCCTAACTCCCCACACATGCAACCCCCATTCCGCACGTACAGCTTTAGTCCTTACATGTATGGGACCAAGCCCTGAACTCCAAAATTCTCCTGCACTAATCCGCACATACAGGCCTACCTGTTCTAGTACAAGGCTTTCTGAGGTGATTCCACGCTTTCGTTTTTTGTCCTTACACCCGAAACTCAAAAATTTCTAACTCATAAAACGATAAAGAAGGTTAGATATGGTTCAAATCATAGTTACAGCACATTACACGACACGCAACTTTTCGAAGGCCACTCAGTAAGTCCAAGATGGCACAATCAAGTCAAGTCAATGACCCAAGACATCACAGCAAATCAAGCAAAACACTTCCCAAGACTTGAGGGAAACATCCAAGCCACCATTCTTTGCTAGTTTCTAGTGTTCTCTTCGGTTTGACTCAACAAACCAACAATTAGTCTTCCTTTTCTCTTTTATTTATTATTTTCAATCATATTCAATCTATTCGATAATAGTTAGGGTAGTATTCATGTATATATTTTCGTGTAGAATAAAATATTTTACTTTTATTTTGTCAAGATTATGGCTTATTTGCATTGTATCACTAGTTTGGGTTGCATATTATGCATGTAGGCCAAGTTAGATACCACATATTCATATATTTCATCATTGCGTTTTTTTTGTTTTAAATGTTTCATGTGTTTAATCTATGAATTTATTGTAAGGAATTTTCTGTAAGTGAGCCTACTTAGATCAAATAATTATACATTGTATTATCACACCCCACTTTATATTACCCGAATAACTTTACCATATCCATTAAAATAATTCCATTTCTATTAAGAATATGCGAAACTATACATACATTACATCCATAATAAATGAAATTTCTCTCAATCGTACATACATGGAATGCAACAGGAATTACATTTAAACAAAATGTCCATAGGCTTACATCTTTACATTAAAGTAAGAGTTCAACCCTTTTACAACAATGGCGTTCTGCCAACAAGTATAGGCCCCGTGGCCAACAATTTAAGGAAGATCACTGATCTTAAATTATCTCTCAATTTACTCCTGAAAAAGTATTAGCAATGTGGGATGAACATAAAGTCCAGTAGAGATCCCAACATAATCCTAAACAATAACAACATACATATATCTAAGATCATGAATGCACCATGACGTACAATATAAATAATGTGATACTTTAATGTTCAAAATATACTTATATAAGTACATTTTCTCCAAAAACATCAATTTGAACACTACAAAGTGTAAAACCATTTGTTTTCTTTCCAATTATCCAATTTAGTTCCAAAAGCATTTCTTCACATACAACCTTGATTATTTAAACCCCAATGTTAGTAAAAGAATTTCGTCTCCACATTTGTTTGAAAGCACGTTCACATATACGAGTCATAACCCAACCCCATATCTCAACCCACTACACACACTTGAGTAACAACACATCTATTATCTTCCCTGGCCATAGGCCTAAGGGTAAGGAACAACCATAACAAGTTACCAAGAAGACATATTTCTAAATATAAATAACTGAATGTAATACATACTTCCATTTCCACCGGCCTACAGTACGAATGGCAAATACTGCAGCCCACATAATACATAACGCTTTATTGGCCTCACCCAGAGGGGAACGACTCCAATGTCACACTTTACCGTGCGCAAACCGGAAGGGAGAGAAACCTATCACAAGGCGCCACGCTTTACCGGCTCAATACTCAATATGGAGAGAAACAGACCTCAATTCATACTTTACCGGGCACAAACCGAAAAGGACGAGGAACCTCTGTCAAGGCGTCACGCTTTACCGGCCTCACCTAGAGGGAAACAGACCCCCAAACAATAACACAATAACAACACAACATGCTAAACTACATAACACCGTACAAGTGTAATACATACACATTGTCTACTTAACAACAATAATGTCATCATCTAACAATGACTAAGGACAAAACCTCTAAACATATAAATAGATACACGACTCATACAATATAAATCCATAACTAATTTCACCTTTTCAAATCAACCATTTCTCATTTCATTTCATAAAAGAGTTACACATGCCATTTTATTTCCAAAACCAAATACATTATTTTAAAACCATTAACTACGCCCACCCTTAGCCAAAACTTCATCTTTTTCCTTAAACCAATATAATTCATAAAATACAACTACAATACAAAGTTAATCAAAAACCACTACTAAACCCACTTAAGTTTCATTTCATAAAACTAAATCACTATTCAAATTCTTTAACACATAACTCAATTATTACACATCTTCATCCCTTTAGGATTAATTAAGCCTACAATGATAAATTACAATTTTTTCCACTCTCAACACAAACATGCCCAGCTACCTCTCAATTAATCGAAACACCCCAACTCATCTAATTCCAACTTCCAAAATCCAAACCCCAAACCCCTATCATGCTTTTTGTAAAATTTCTTAACAAACTTGTTTTTAAATGCTATAAAAACTACCACATGTATATCTATAACGAGGTATTGAAAAGGACCTCAAGCAAGAAGATAAGACAACCCGAAAATCTAATTTCGACAAAAAACACGATCCACTCAGATTAAATGGAAGCTCTCGTTGAGTTCTACGTTTTGGTATATGGAACTAGGGGTTAAAGTTGTATAGAATACAATATAGTGGCCTAAATTAACATGGAGTTAGGGTTTCACATTAATCAAGTATTCACATTAATGACCTTTCCATTTTGTACCTAAACTCCTGAACTAAGATCTTTGGTTGTGACAGATTAGTGGCCTAAATTAACATGGAGTTAGGGTTTCTTAGTTTTCCCTAAAAATTAGGTGATGGCTCTAATCTTTTGTGAATTGGTCTATTTTTGACAATTATGGGCTAAATTGATTTGTGGGATAAAATACAATATATTGCTAATTTTTGACCTCGATGATTATATATTTAAAAAGGTCAAATTCGATATGTAGGTGTGCCAAAAGGCATGGTATCCACACGAGCGAACGATGAAGATGGTAGCTTTTGGCAATAGATTTGAGAGAACGACAGATAGAGATGACGATGAGCAATATCGACCGACGCTAGAGATGGTGGAGATGATGCTGAGAGACAATCCATAAAGATGGTGAAACTTTGTGTGTGTGTGTGAGAGAGAGAGAGAAGGAGAGAGTTGTAACAAACAAAGACAAAGTTATAGAAGAGAGAAACCTATGAATAGATATAATAGTGAAATTTATTCTTAAATGAAGAACAAAGTTGTCCATTAATTTAATACATTATATTTTCGGTTATGTTACATAAACCAATTAAAGTATACACTAGTGTATCAACTAGTGTTACGCCATTATTACTGACCTCACCTATTATATAAATTACAAATATCTAAAACCTCTAAAATTATGCCACATCATCTGTTAGTATACTAGTTAGCACATTAATTTGTATATATAACATTATTCTTATATTTTTTTGTCCTGTACATCTACAAAAAATTTAACCTAGGACTTTCCAATATAATTAATTAGTGTGTCATTTTCCCAATATAAGTGAGTAGTGTGGGTGTTACCGAATATCTCAAACTAAATTAGTTAAAAGTAGCCAATCGATTGGCCAATCAATTTGTAAAAACAATGGGCAGGAATCAATTGGACCATACATATCCTCATCACAAAGTTACATACCATCAACAATAAATGTGTAACCTTATCGCTAATTGATTTAATGAAAAAATTGAAACTATAAATGTTATAACCAAACACCAAACTTTATAATATCAATTACAAAATGCGTAATTATATGACTAATTAGCGTAAAAAAAATATCAAAAAAAAAATATTTAGCAACCATAAATGTCGTAACCAAAATACAAAATTTCGTAACATCAACCATAAAATGAGTAATCAATCACTAATTGCCATAATAAAAATGTCTAAAATTTTTAGAAATCACAAATGTCGTACTCAAGTCACAAACTTTTGTAATATCAATTACAAAATGTATAACTTCTCATAACTTGACATAACATAGGGGGTGTTTGGGAAGACATTTGGGTTAAAATAACCCACCAAAAGATAAAATAGACTAAAATAATCAATAAGACAAAATGTCACATTCAACCTATAATCATTTTACTTTTTCTCTCACAACCATCAAATCAACTACAAAAAAAAAAAAAACCCAACTATCTTCCTAAACACAATTATTTTAACTAGGCTAAAATAGTCAAAAAGCTAAATAGTCAACTAAAATAGCCTACTTCTCAAGCAAGGCCATTATAGTGTAGAATTTTTAAAAATCGCAAACGTCGTAATTAAATCACAAAATTTTATAATATCAATTATAAATATTAATTAGCGTAACAAAAATGTTTAAAATTTTTAGAAACCACAAATATCATAACCAAGTTACAAAATTTCGTAATATCAACCACAAAATGAGTAATCAATCACTAATTGGCATAATGAAAATGTTTAAAATTTTTAGAAGTCACAAATGCCATAATCAAGTCATAAAATTTCGTAATATCAAACACAAAATGAGTAACACATCACTAATTAGTGCAACAAAAATATCCATAATTTTTAAAAACTACAAATGTCATAATCAAACCACAAAGTTTTGTTACATCAACCGTAAAATGTGTAACCAATCATTAATCAGTGTCATAAAAATGTTCAAAATTTTTAGAAACCATAAATATCGTAACCAACTCACAAAATTTTGTAATATCAAACACAAAATGAGTAACACATCACTAATTGGTGTAACAAAAATATTCAAAATTTTATAAATCACATATGTCGCAACCAAGCCATAAAGTTTCATAACATCAATTACAAAATGAGTAATTAATCACTAATTGACGTAACAAAAATATCTAAATTTTTTAGAAATGACAAATGTTGTACCAAGACACAAAATTTCATAACATCAATAACAAAATATGTAACCTCCCACAACTTAACATAGGAAAACTATGCAAAAGTTTTAGAAACTACAAATGTTGGAACCAAACCACAAAATTTCGTAACATCAATTACAAAATGTGTAACCTCATACAACTTAGCATAACAAAACTGTGAAAATTTATGGAAATCACAAATGTCATAACTAAAGGGGCACAATTATTCAATTCTATTTGTATGAGGTCTAGCCTGGCAAGAAGAAGGTTCCTACTGCGAAAAAGGTCCCCACACCTAGCCTGGAAAGAAGAAGGTCCCCACTTCGAAGTGGGCTCTTTACTCCACTCTAAAGTGGGCTCCTTACTCCACTACGAAGAGCATCTAATACGTGGAAAGAGCACATGACACCCGCGAATAACAGAACCACTTACTTAAGTGCCAGACTGAATCATTGTTATCCTTCAATGATTAACGACAAAGGTGCCAGGTAGCAATGGAGGTGCCTGGTGAACAAGTATAAAAGGCAACCTAATCCTCCTTTACATGAGGGAAAAACTGAATTCTTTCTTATCTTTATACACTATCTTCTTCTCTACTCTTTCTATACCAAACACTGGTACTGACCAGACCATTAGAGGGGTTTCCGACCAAACCTCGGTCGGGCAGCCTAACCATTTGTTCCTTGTGCAGGCCTTCACCCATCAGTGCACCAGGGCTCATCTACGAAGTTACATCTCTCTCTATTGCAGAAACCAGTTTGCACATTTGGCACCGTCTGTGGGAATCATTCTCTGTTTGCTTTAAGACGTACTTTGGCAATGGGTATTGAAGGAACCTCACAACCTGGGATTAGAGAAAAGACTCCGGGAATGGAAAGAACTAAGGACAGGGGTCTGGCCTTCCCTATAGAGAATGATGACCTAACGGACCATGAAAGCTTGACCCTTGATATGATGGAACGATCGCAGCCTATGAGTAATCTCAATGTTTGTTTGTTGAGAAGAACCACCATGACTGCATCATCTACTATATGAATTTGAAGATTGAGGAGCTACGTGCTCAACTGAGGAAGTAGATGATGCCTCAAGAGGAGCCTAGGAGATCTGGAAGAGGGTTGTCGCAGTAAAAGATACGTACTCCACCTCCGCCTTCGTGAAAGAAAGGGTCCAATCCAAGACTTGCTCGTGGTGAGCATAGCCAATTAATTCTGGTACACAGTGAGGGGGCTAGTAGTAGGATGAAAAATCCCATAATGGAGAATCATCAAGAAGACTCTTACAAGAGACAAAAGACCGTCAATCATCATTCGGTAGTCCCTCCTCCTTTGTGCCGTTGTGACGAGCGACCGTATGACTTGAGGACATAGTTGGACAACAACCGGAGAGACGACCGACGGTCAAACAAAGAGACAGAGCTATGACTAGAAAGGGAGAAGGAGCATTTAGATCGGTCCGTTCATCAGATGGAACGTCGTGCTCTAAACCGACTAGTCACTTACAGTCCATCAAAATTCATCCTCTATGATGGAAAGTCGGATCCCTTAACTCACATCAGCCACTATTTCCAAATGATGTCACTTTGGAATCAGAATGATGCATTCATGTGCAAGGTTTTCGCCTCTAGCCTTGGTGAGCACAACCTCCGGTGGTACGAAAAACTCCCTCCACAATCCATTTATGATTAGGCTCAACTCTTTAAGGCTTTCTTAGCACAGTTCATTTCCAACAATCAAATCCCAAAGGGGTTGGACACATTGTTCAATATCCGAAAGAATAAGAAAGAATCTTTGCGTGAATATGCCCGGTGGTACTGGGAAACATATGGCAACTTAGAAGAAGATGTTTGTAGTGAGCAATTGGCGGCACTATATTTCAAACAAGGCTTCCCCCTTTACACAAGCGTAGGCAGTCGTGGACGAAACGACATGCCTCCGACTTGAAAGAGGGCCCGGATAGAGGAGCGAACCCGTGTGGTAGATGACACTGCCTCTATACAAGTGTTGGTCGCTAATGACGACGCTAAGGCCTCTTGGCAACCTAAGACTGTCACGACCCAAACCCGCCCCTATGGGTTTAGCACCGTAACCGGCCAGTAATCCGTGATTACCGAAGGCCTGCTTAACAGTAGAACAGTAAAACAGAGTACAGGGGCATGGCGGAAGCCAAAACAGTAAATAAACAATGTCCAATGAGCTGTGACAGTCTGTATGCAAAAAGACTTTTCATACATATATACAGTCGGTGACCAAACAGTATGCACATCATAACAGGACAGTCTATACATACATGTACATTCAGAACAGGGATCTAATCCCTATTAAACAGGACAGTAACAGTCTATACAGTCTATACAGTAAACAAAACAGTTACAGAGACAGACGGGGAATATTAAAACATCCCTAAGCCAAAGCTTGAACGGGCTTGGAACCTCACGATGAGGCACAGTGGTTGGCTTGACAAAACTGGAGTTTACCCTGACGCTTCTAGCAACGGGCCGGTGCCTGTACACCTACATATATATATGAGCAGTGAGCTAAAGCCCAGTGAATAACATAATGCGTAAAGAGGTTAGCAAAGAATGTCCCTTCAGTATTTTAACCAGTCGTTTGCCTTGGTAAATCAGTTATACGATCGGTGGCTGACATTTCATATTATATCAGTCATTCAGAAATCATAGTAATCGTATGTGGCACATCCGTTAGCAGAACAGTACAGTAGTAGTAACGGTAACAGTAACAGTAACAGTAACGGTAACAGTAACAGTAATGGTAACGGTAACGGTAACAGTAACAGTAACAGTAACAGTAACGGTAACGGTAACAGTAACAGTACAGTTCTTATGGACTCAAGAGGTGTCTCGCACATATTCTAGAGGTGGCTCACACTGTAGCACTTAGGTCCGTGCAGCACTTTGCTCCAGATTTCACAGATTGGCTTTAAGCCCAGATTTTACATATGTATGGACTCAAGAGGTGTCTCGCACAGATTCTAGAGGTGGCTCACACTGTAGCACTTAGGTCCGTGCAGCACTTTGTTTCATATCAGAAATACAGAATGGCCTCTGGCCTAACAGATCAAACAGTGAATGATGGCCATCATAACAGTAAACAGAAGTTCCAAGATAAGAACTGACAGAGATATCTATGACAGTAGCAGTACAGTACAGTAACAGTAAGTTGCTATGGATGCCACGAATACAGTCCATAATTAAGACATTCAGTTCATTCAGTAGACAGTACTTCCTTCAGAAACAGTTCAGTTGATCGTTCATAAAATAATCATAATTGAAAACATCTTTACAACATTGTTACTCACTGAGTTCTGGGCTACAGTAAGCTAGAGCGTCTCCTCGGAATGCCAACCCTATACAGTTAACAGATTGAACACACACTAAGTTACATAGTGAGAAAGTAATAACTTAACCCCTAAATTGCCTTGGTGTGGTTCTACATCTATATCCTCATTAAGATGCCTTAAACTAGGCCTAAAAATGCCTAGGATGGGATGAAGATGCAAAGATGCACTTAGAAAATATTTTTAGAATTTTTCAGAAAATAAGGGTCTCGCTCGAGCGTGGATTTCTTCGCTCGAGCGAGCATGCCAAAACAGTAGGGTCGCTCGAGCATGTAATCCCCCGCTCGAGCAGTCTACAAAAATGCAAAAAGTGCTGGATGTTGGAAAACTCCGCCCAATGCTCGCTCGACGCTCGCTCAAGCGTAAGACACAGTCCCCGCTCGAGCGTAGGTTCTCTCGCTCGAGCGTGCGTCTGCGTGCACCAAGATTCTGAGAGCTTGAAATTTACACTCGAGCCACCATTCCTTCGCTCGAGCGGCGCTCAGAATAAACGGTGGTCGCTCGAGCATAGAATCCTTCGCTCGAGCGTAGAAGCCAAATTCTGGAATTTCCAGATTTGCCTCCCAAACTCAAACCAAGCATTCCTTAGCTCAAAACTCGACCTCTTGGGCCCAATTTCTGGAAAACACATTTAAACTCAATATACAACAAGTTTCAAAGCTTAATTTGTGAAATCAAAGCCCAAAGGTAATTCAATTAAACTCATTTTCAAATCAATTCTCAAGAACATGATGAACATGCAATGTCCATGAATCCAATCAACTTCAAAGCTCCAAAACAAGTTCAAATGAGTCTAAACTTCCAAAATCATGATGAACCCATGATCTATTCTCAAAACATGAACATGCATGTGAGGAATTATGAACTACATCCTCAAAACTTAACAATATAAACATGCATGCATGGATTCTAACTCAATTTGAAACCAATTTCATGAACATGATGTTAATTGAACATGCATGTACTTCAAACAACCTTCAAGCCTCAAATTTATGCTCTAATGAGCCAATTCTTCTTAAAACATGGTGAAATCATGGACTTAAACATAATCATGGGTATGCATGCAACATTTTGCCATGAAAACACCCTAAAACTCTTCAATATACACATGCATGCAAGATTGGAGCTACAATTCAACATCAGAGAACCAATTCAAGACTAGCTCTTCAATTTGACATGAACCATGCTAGAATCAATTTAAAGACAATAATGAGAGGTTGAATTTCCTTACCTAGATCCTCAATCACAAGTCTAGGAGCTCAATTGACAATCTACACTTCAATTTCTTCAATTCCCAAACAAATCTACAAGTTGAGCTCAATTCTCTCACTTCTCTCTCTCTAAATTCGGCTAAGGCAAGGAAATGGGCCGCTGAAATGCTTGTTTGAGTGTATAAAGGCTCAATATATGTGTTGCCTAAGTGCTCCACTCACAATGGCATTTTGGTAGATAAACCAATTCTATGATTTAACACTATTTAATCTAATTTAATCATTTCAAATCACTTTTCAATTAAATATACCATTAATTCACATAAATTCCAATGATCATAAAACATTGATCCATTTCCGATTCGGCCGCCGATAAGGCCTTCAATTTGCAGTTTAAATGCATAAAACATGAACAGATAGTTCAACAGTTAAACAGATAGACATGCATTTCAACAGATACAGTCAATCAATCAATTTCGGAGTTCAGTCAGTTAGTTCGATATTTCAATCAATTCAATTATCAATCATGGTCAGTCTCAGTTTAGCAGTAATCAGTGACAGTATCAGTAATCAGTGGTCAATCAGTGATCAATCAGTGATTAGTGATGAGGGTTGTTACAAAGACCGAGCAGCCCAAGAGGGAGGACCAACGAAGGAGATATAGCTGAAATTGACAAACCACAATGGAAAATAAGGAAGAAAATGACAGATCCTATAAAGCCATAACCACTGTATTCAGTGATCCAATCTACAGACTCTTGGAGAAAATCAAGGAAGAGCCTTACTTTGTCTGGCCTCCCAAGATGATAAAAGACCCTGCTCAGCGCAATCAAGAGTGGTAGTGCTCCTACCATCGAAAAAAAAGGCAGAAGAGGTAGAATTGTCGGTACCTTAAGAGGTACCTAGAGGACTTGGTCACTGCTGGCCACCTCCAACAATGGATTGATGTTGAGAAGACAAGGGCAAAACAAGGGCAACCCCTAGTCCCTCTACTAGAAGACCAAGCCCTGAGGATAGTAATCAACATCATCCATGGGATAACCAACCTTCAAAGCAAAAATGCCCTTCGTGGCGAAGTTCAGAGAGCCACACACCTACAGCAAGTAATATCGGTGGAACTTCTGCCTAAGAAGTCCAGAACTGAAACAAGGTCTTCCTAGTTCAACATTGTGTTCACTGAGAAGGATTTGGAAGAAATCTAACACCTCCACACCGATGCTCTAATCGTCACCGTCGTTGTGGCGAACAAGTTTGACGTGAAGCAAGTTCTAATCGATCAAGGAAGCGCCGCCGACATTATGTACTTTGAACTTTTTAATAAACTAGACCTCAGCGAGCAACACCTAACCCCTGCAACCTCCTCTTTGGTCTACTTTAATGGGAAAACCGAGTGGCCGCTTGGTCGGATCACCTTGCCTATCACAACAAAATCCAAAGTGGTCTCTGTCGACTTCTTGGTGATCAATACTTCGTCTCTTTACAATCCAATCCTCGGATGACCTGGGATTCATGCAATAGAAGCGGTGCCATCTACTTACCACCAGACCATCCGTTTCCTAACACAACATAGATGGAGGAGATCAGAGGCAATTAGGTTGTGGTGAAGCACTGCTTCATCAAAATAATGAAGTCTAAGCAAGCGTGCAAGGAAGTACAAATGGTCAAAGTGCCTAATCAGCCTGTATTGGAAGACGTTGGTAGAGTACTGGCAGAAAAGATGGTGGAGGACCTTGAAAAGGTCTTGGTGGAAGAAGGGAAGTCGGACAAGTTCTTTTTGCTCTGCACTTCACTCCTCGTCAAAGAGAATGAGCAATTGCTAACTCTCCTCCACAAAAACATTGATGTGTTTGCCTGGTCTGCAAACGAGACTCCTGGGTTGGATCCTGAATTCGTTTGTCACCAACTCAATATCCATCTAGAAGCTCGATCCGTAGTCCAAAAAAGTAGACGATCGTCTGTAGAGCATGCTGAAGTAATGGTTTAAGAAATGGATAAGTTGCTAGCAACATGAGTCATACAGGAGGTGCAATATCCAAAGTGGCTGTCTAATACCATCATGGTGACAAAGAAGAACAACAAGTGGAGAGTCTGCGTCGACTTCACTAGCTTCAACAAAGTTTGCCCTAAGGATAGTTTTCCCTTCCCTCTGATAGATCAACTGGTTGATGCTACGGCCAGACATGAACGGATGGGTTTCTTGGATGCCTATAGTGGTTATCACCAAATCCCCATGTTCGGCCCTGATCAAGACAAGACAGCGTTCATCAGTCCAAGAGGCACCTATTTCTATAACGTGATGCCCTTCGACTTGAAAAACGTTAGTGCAACATATCAACGGATGGTCACCAAGATGTTTAAAAACCAACTTGACAAGACCATAGAAACCTATATAGACGACATGGTCAAGAGCAAATTGGCCAAGCACCATTTAAGAGAGTTGGAGGAAGTGCTTCAAATCTTGAAAACCCACAAACTTTGCTTGAATGCCTCGAAGTGTGTATTCGGGGTAGGTTCGGGGAAGTTTTTAGGATATATACTGACCAGACTAGGCATCGAAGCCAACCCCGACCAAATCAAAGCCATCCAAGACATTGAAGTGCCTACGAAGGCCAAGGAACTCCAAAAGCTCGCTGGCATGGCTGCAGCATTGAACCATTTCATTAGTTAGTCCTTTGATCGAATGAGGCCCTTTTTCTAGCTCTTAAAGAAGAAAGCAAGCTTCGAATGTGATGACCAGTGCTTCAAAGCACTCACAGAGTTGAAGAAGTACTGTTCTTCCCCTCCTCTTTTGTCCACCTCAGTCCCCAACGAAGAGCTATTTTTCTACTTGGCTGTCTCCAATCATGTTGTGAGTGTAGTCTTGATTAGAGAAGAGGGGAAGGAACAAAAGCCAGTATACTACGTTAGCAAGACCCTACTAGATGCCGAAACCAAATACTTGCCACTAAAGAAATTGGCATATGCCCTACTGATCGCCTCCAGGAAGCTTGCTCACTATTTTCAAGGGTACATCATCAATGTCCTCACTAAGTATCCTCTCAAGTTCGTGTTCAGCCGAGCTGATATCTCAGCCTGAACAGTAAAGTGGGCAGTAGGACTGGGGGAATTTGACATTAAATTCCAGCCACGAACTACCATTAAAGCTCAAGTATTGGCGTATTTTGCCGCTGAATTCACAGTAGGACCAACCAACCCCTTTGAAGGGAGCTCAGCCCTAGCAACTAGAGTCCACAACACTTACCAAACTCCCACCGAGGCATGAAAACTTTTCATTGGAGATTTCTGGCAGCTATCTATTAATGGATCCTCTAACCAAAAAGGTTCTAAAGCAGGAGTGGTTCTTATTTCACCAAAAGGATTTGTTTGGGAGTAAGCCATCAGACTAGGATTGAAGGCTTCCAATAACGAGGCAGAATACGAGGCTCCGCTAGCTGGTCTACGGAGCACCGAACATTTTAATGCAGAGGACTTGCTTGTTTACAGCGATTCCCAACTTGTGGTGAACTAACTAACTGGAGTATATGAAGCTTACGATGAGCAGATGGCATTCTATATTAAACAAGCCAAGCACTTCATCAGTAAATTTCAAGCTATTAGGGTTGAGAAAATTGGCCAAGATGGAAACAGCCATACCGATGCCTTAGCCTGACTTGGCTCCTTGGTGGATTCCAGAAGTGACTGCAAGATATGGGTCAAGTTTGTTCCTCAACCAATTGTCGGTCCACCCAGCTCAGTCCTCTATACTGACGTCAATCTGAGCTGGATGGACCCTCTCATTGCCTTCATAAAAAATGGTACCCTCTCAGATGACAAGAAAGAAGCACATAAAATAAGGCACCGAGCTACGTGATTTTGGATCTCACTCTCGAATAAGCTCTACAAGAAGTCTTATCTCAACCCGTATATTCTTTGTGTTCATCCCAACCTTGTAGAGAATTTGCTATATGAAATCCATGAGGGGATTTGTGGCAGTCACACTGGAGGTCGGCCCTTGGCACACCAAGCCCTCACTCATAGGTACTGGTAACCGCGTATGTAGAAAGACGCCCAATAGTATGTCCGACAATGCGACAAGTGCCAAAGATTTGCTCCACTTATTCATCAACCAGCCAAGTACCTAACTTCCCTTACCAACTTGTGGCCATTTACACAGTGGGGTTTGGACATCGTTGGACCTCTAGCAAAGGGTACTGCCAACAAAAGGTTCTTCGTTGCTACCACCAATTACTTCACTAAGTGGGTGGAGATTGAAGCCTTAGCATGTATCAAGGAAGCTGACATGAAAAGGTTCATATGAAGGAATGTCATTCCTTGGGTTGGCATCCCAAGGGCCTTACTCTTTGACAATGGCACCCAGTTTTATGGGAAGATTTTCAAGAAGTTCTACTCTAACTTGAAATTGAGTTCAGAAACTTTACTCCAGTCTACCCTCAAGGCAACGGTTAAGCTGAAGCGTCTAACAAGACGGTCGTCAATGAGATAAAAAAAAATGGCTAGAAAAGGCCGATGGCAAATGGGTGGAAAAATTGCCAAATGTCTTATAGGCATACATAACTACACCAATCAACAAGAGAGACGCCCTACTCCCTCACCTATGGAATGGTGGCCATCATTCTCTTGGAAGTCAATCTTTTTACAATTCGGTTAGAAATCTTTGAACCAGCAAACAATGATGAGGCCATCGCCCAAGCTCTTGACCCGACAGAGAAACACAGAGAGTCCACCATCATTTGTCTGGCAACCTACCAGAAGTTTCAATAAAAATGTGTTAGTTAGTAAATTTTAACCCGGGGATCTGGTGTTAAGGAAAGTCATTGATCATAAGAAGGCCCCTAGTAAAGGGAAGCTCGACCCTAACTAGGAAGGGCCCTACAAAGTCACCTTAGTCTTGGGCAATGGAGCTTACTATCTGGCTGACCTAGCAGGCAAACCCATTCCTTGTCCTTGGAATGTTGCAACTTGAAGAAATACTATCAGTAATGTAATGACTTGAACATCTTTCGAATGTGATTACAATTTTCCAAGTACCAACGAAATCAACTCTTCTCTACGAATTGTATTCTTTTTCATATGCGTTGTACATATTTTTGCTCGCCAATTGAGCAAGAACGGGTTACGGGTCTTAACCTACGCCCCAGCCTACAAGCTTGGCCCTTTGGTCAAAGTAGGGCGCCAAGTGGTATAGCTTGGTGGATTTTGTGCCAAGTATCGTCACTTGAAAGCATGGTACATGGTAACAACAAGCGCTTAGCAAAGAGTTGAGTTACACTCTACGATGAGCTAAACTTGAATGAATCAAGTAAAGACCGAGCAACGCAATGCTCTGCCTAATCCACATAAAACTTTTTACAAGGTGTCGTGCACATTGGGGGCACACCATATTTTTTCAAAATTTTTCTTTTTAACTACTTTTTTCCAGGCACGAAGTCTGCTTTGTCCAAACAGACAGTCCGCTCGGCCTCGGAGTCTCTGCTTGGCTGTGGAGGCATGGGAATTTCTTTCTTTCAATTTTTTAAGACACGATCTGTAACAACCTCGACCTCCGTATCATTTTTACATATTATTTTATTGGGCATAATTTGCATGATTATGTGTTTATGTGACACTTATCTGTTTGTTTGTGAATTATATGTTTAATTGTCAACTTAGAATTTGAAATTGAAGGCCCAAGCAGATTCAGAAATCAAAATTGGTTAATTCAATAGGCTAATTGGGATTTTTAGAACCATATGGTAAGTTTAATTAAAATTTGATTCAAATCAAAATAATTAGAATAAAATAAGTATAATTGATTAGACTTAAGCCAATTGTTTAGCCTTAATCACAATTAATTAGCTAAGCCTAATCCACCTATATATATATATGTTAATCATGCTTTAGACTTCATTTTTGACATCAACTTGTGCTGAAAATTGAGAGCTAGAAAGGGAACTCAGCATCTTAGAGAGAGAGAGAGAGAAGAAGAAGAAGAAGAAGAAGAAGAAGAAGAATTCAAGAGAATTATGGGGAGATTGAAGAGTTTAAGTTTATTTAAGGCCTAATTCAAGCTCTAAGTATGATCTTTACCTATAATTCATGAAGTTAAACCATGTAGGAAGATGAATTCACCAAATTGTAGGACCATTTGCATGTAATTGAAAGAAATGAGCATGAATTATCAAGAGTTTAGTGAGTTTGAGTGAATTGTGTACATGTATGCTTATTTCTTCACTTTTGAACTTGGTTTTCTACAAATTCACACATGCATGGGACTTACATGAGTTATTTCTTAAGGTTCTTCATGATTTGCACTCAACATCTCATATAAACATGTTTTAAAAAGAAGAGAGTTGGATTTCCTACACGCACGTCAAGAACATAATGTTTTGAGTTTTGTTTTGAAGAATTGGAAAGGGATTTGAGATCATGGTTTCATATTTTCCAACAATCCATGTTTTTGTAAAGTGTTTCTAAGCTTTTGAGACTAACCATACAAGTTTTGAACATGAAAGCAATGTTTTTGAACTTCAAACACAATTCTAGAAAACCCAAAATTCGTCCAGTTTGCACAAGTGAAGAATCTGTCGCTTGAGAGAAAAACGAAGGCATCCAACACTTTTGTAGACATTTGACTGTTGGCTCGAGTGACCAAGTGTGCGCTTGAGCGAACCCACTTTTGTTCAGCACTTGGCTCAAGCAACCATCGAGCATAAAATTTGAGCATCCAGTACTTTTGCAGTTAGGCCACACTGCTCAAGCGACCAAGTGTGCGCTCGAGTGAAGACCCTGTTTTCAACAAGTTTTGATTAACACTCCTGAGTGCATATTTGCATCCTCATTCTCATTTAGGCATTCTTTTGCATCATTTGAACATCCTTAGTCATCGAACAAGCTAGAGACACACGTAAGGGAAATGAATTAAGATACATTACTTGTTCGAACGTGTGCTTTAATATGTATTTGTGTTATGTGCTTTGTGTAGGTGGTCAACCGAGGTCTATTGTCAGTGCCAACCTATTGTGAATAGTATCTTTGTAAAGATATGTTATTAAAATATATTTTGGCTTATCACAAGAGTGTTATTTTGAAATGTTATTTTGTTATGAATGAATGATGGTTTATTTGGAAATGGAATTGTGGCATCCTTAGTATAGCCCTCGCCCGATGGTAACAATACCATGGCTTATGCTATATGGCCCTCGCCCTGGGGTAACAATACCGTGGCCTATGCTACATGGTCTTCACCTGAGGGTAACAATACCATGGCTTATGCTATATAGCCCTCGCCCGGGGGTAACAATACCATGGCCCTTCGTTACAGAGATCTCTAATATAAACCCATGTGATCCCTTTGTGCACTAATGGATATACCACATATGAATATAATTTGTGAAATTTGATATGACAAGTACTCATTTATTATTTGTTTCGAAATCATATGATATGATTTTGCACAATGATGGACATCATTCATTTGACCTCTTTATACTGGTATCACTCACTAGGTTTTAGCTCACCCTCTTCCTCTATATATATGTAGGTGAGCAAATGGAACGTCAAGCATAGAGCAACCTCAGGAGTCCACCATTTTGTCAGCCGTTTTAAAGTGCCTCCGTGATGGGCCAATCTTGGTCTCATGCGTCAAGTGTGTCAACCTTGTGCATCATGATGCTTTGTTTTATTTCTTTTGTTTAGTTTCTTTTGTTTTGGAACTTGAAATGAATGGATAATTTGTATAAATGTGAAGATGCTGTAATATACTTTAGTATTCGTATCTTTGAAGGAGTTGAAGTTTTAAATTCATATGAATATCATATATACACCGCTCGATGGACGTGTTTATATCTTAATATTGCTTCCGCAGTGCCCCTTTATTATTATTAATTATCAGTTTTGTCTTTGCGGCCGGAGGTAATCTGGGATTACTGGCCGGTCACGGCCTAAATCTCTAGGGACTAGTCCGGGTTATGACATGAACCCTAGTCTGATTGATCAGACGCCCTGTGCGGTTTCGGAGCCTCTCAACCGGGGGGCATGAAAAGTTTTAATTTTTCAATTTTGTAATTCAATTTTATAAAGCCTGGTCTGATCGAACAGATGGCCTTCTTCTCTACAGAGCCCCTTCTCAGTCAAGGGCAAACATAACATATACATGCAAAAAAAGGATAGAAGTTCAAAACTTGCAAAAATTCAAGAAGAGCACGTCATTACTACAATGCATCCATTACAAAAAGAGGAGCTTGGCGTTACAAAATAAACATGTCTAGCTAGTCGAACTTTAACACTTGCAAAAATAAAGCGATGTAAAGCAAAATAAAGTTTAAAAGAAAAAAGAAAAAAAAAAAGACTATTAGTCCTTATCTTGAGGTTGCTCTAGCTTATTCGGAATAAGGCTTGGCAGACGAAGGAAATGGAGAAACAGAAGGGGTGGCCTCCGAAGTCTTAGCCTCTAAGGATGCCATATTTGCTTTAGCAGCCCTTACAGCAGCAACTATCAACGAAACAGGGATGTCCTTGAAAAGGGCAGAGGTCTTCTCAATCCCAGTACCACGAAGGGCCTATGTCCAACCCTTGGCAAATAAACCATCTCTCAACTCCAAGGTCTATTGGGCATAATCCGCCTTGGCTTCATCCCAACCGTTCTGGTTGGCCTCTTTAATAAGCTTAGCTTGGTTAGCCTTCATCGCCTCCAGCTCGGCCTCCATTTTAGTCCTTCCCTATTCGACCTCTTTCTTGGTGTCCAGAGCCACCTTAGAAACTCTCTCAGCCTCCAACACCACCTTCTCCTAAGCAATGGCTGGTGTCCTAGCAGCAGCAATCTCCTCCTCGGCTGATTTCAGAGCAAGGTCAGCGTCAACTAGCACCTTCGTAGTTTGGTCGCAGTCTACTATTTGCTCCAGGCGACGTTGTTCCATAACATGAAGTTGTTGGCCCAATTGTCAAAGACCACGATAAAACACTAGAAATTCATAGAGAAAATAAAGGAAAGTAATCAAATTAAGAAGACAACACTTACTACGGTCACCATTTGAAGGGATCCCTATTTTTAGGGATTCAGAGTCCACATTACTCTCAACCATAAGGGTAGAAGTAACACCTTGAACAGATTGAAAGCCAACTCACGAGAAGCTGTCACATTATGGGACATAGTGATAGGATGACCCTCATGCTCCAAAGGCGGCAGCCACTCCTTAACCGAAGTCAGCTCCTCAAAGCCCTCAACAACATCTTTTCCCTTATCCCTCTTCCACTTGGATGCCTTTGGTGCATTAGTTTGAGTGGTGGTAGATAGAATAGGAGTGAGAACCTCCTCGGTAATCTACATAGATTGCTCCGGAACTGAGACTCTTTGTTTGGCCAATTGTATAGTCACGCAGCCACTTCAGCAACGAGGTCTGTACCGTAAACTAGAGCTACAAGGTCAAGCTTTTGGCGAGTCATGGCTTCTTGCTCGTCAGGAAAAGGGTCCTCACTCATAGTTCCGCTTGATGACCGAACAACGGCGAAAGTAGAAGCATCGGTGTTGTTGCACGCTTGTTGCTCGACCAACCTTTCCAGGGACCCCTTAAGGTAATCAATCACGTGAACCCTCATCTTGTTAAGCTTATGCTTGTAAGTGGTTACGTATCCAAGCAGCTCTGTCACGGCTCGGTTGGGGTACGCGAAGGCAATCTCAAGGTTAGCCGGATGTTCTTTGTTCATATGCCTCCTCGTCTGAGAAACATCTGTCAAAGCCATAACAAAAGTTAGAACCAACATCAAAAGCATAAAAGTAAAACCTTAAGGACCAAAGCTAACTTAGACCACCCCCGTTACGCGACACTCATGTTAGTCGATCCTTTATGGCAGCTGGAAACTCGAAGTTTCCTCCTATGATGAAGAAGTCTTTCAAAAGCTTATTGGCATCAGGGAGGTCTAGGATCATTTGGGGTACATTGGTCTGAATTTTAAGGTAGTAGGTGCCATCCGGGTTATAAGAGAAAGTGTAACAATGGAGTATGTCCCATACTCCTAAGCTAAGGCTAAGCAACCGGTTAAGGGCTATGAAGCCACCTACAACCCTAAAAGTATTCATAGATATCTCCATGGAGTGGAGTTTGAAGTAATGGAAAAACTTAAGCCACAAGGGGTCTAGAGGAAACCGAACTTCCCCTTCTACTATGGATCCTCCAGGAAGGGGCACGGTATCGGCGATCAGTGAACGAAGTGTGTTTAAACCCTCTAACACCAGAGTAATGTCTTTTGGAATATGGTACTTTTCTAAAAAAAGGCTAGTTTGGATGATGTGCTTATTAGCCTTCTAAACTTGCCCATCTCCTAAATCTAGAATACAAAATAAATAAAGGAGAGACACAGGATCAAGAACTTACAATGCTGAAATTAGGGCATCAAAGAAATGTCGGAGTCAAGCCAAACCTGCCATGAATTTCAAGGGAAATGATGAGGATGCAAAAAGGAAATTCAAAACCCAACCAAGAAAACAGAAAAAGGAATTGAGTTACTGGGTGAAGCAAATTGGGTGAACTCACAATAACAAGCTAATGCTGCAATCTACGAAACAATGACGACCACTAAGCAATGAATGTCGTGTGAAGCCCACAACAGCAAGACCGACCTGCCAGAAGTTGAAACAAATTCAAAGACCACACTTGTTCAAACCAAGATTCATATCAAGTTGTAAGGAGAAATTGAAGGGTGTCTCCAACAATAGTGGAAAAATTCAAACACTTGCAAAAAAAAAAAAAAATGATGAATTCATGGACTCACGATATCAAAATAAATTGGCCCCTACAATTAATGGTGAACAACCAAAATCAAGTCGAAGCCAAGAAACGAAGCCAAAAACAGGTGATACGAGCTCGCCAACAGCAAGGTATCAGTGCTATGGCAACTGTGTGTGTCAATTTCCGACCACACTGCCAACTTAGTACTCAACTGGAGAACACCAACAAAATAGATTAAACCCGAACAACCTGCAACAGAAAGAAGAGATTCCGGCGGTGGTTCGTCCACCCGAGGGCACTTTGACGATCAAGTCAGTTATCTCAAAGATAATCAATAGTGCTTAACTCACTATTCAGAATATAAATTGCGTACCTTAGACCCATCGGGGGTGCCTCTCTTTTATAGCTAATTCAATCCTAGTCCCCATAGAAGCCTAGCTTTAATGGACTTCTGGTCAGTGCTTATCCTGGACTCTCCAAGAGATAAAAATAAACTCCCTAAGAGTATTATCCTTATCCATGCTGAAGTCCTTCCTCATTCTAGGACTTTTGTGTCTTATCCGCTTATCCTGGATTCCGATATATTCGGAGATAACCTCGGCCTAGCCGATTTCACCTCGGCGTTATGATCAGGACATATGGCACCTCGGCTGACAAGTCGGCGTCACCTCGGCCACGTGTTTGTACTTAGAAAATATATCCCCACAACTGCCCCCTAGGTTCTATTACCTCGGCATTCTGAGGTGATGGAAACTATATCAGTGCTTGACTCCAGTACGTCGGCTTAAAATTTCTCAGCCGAGATCATTATACAGGCCGACATATCTGTTTTTTAAAGAACAAGAATTCCAAGAGCTCCCTCACGTGTATGAGCTGTCAAGCATAATAACTCAACCTTTTTAGCCAAGTGTTTTTTCCTTACTGGATCGTACTCCGTACGCGCTTGTAAGTCGTCTCGCGCCTGCATGCGCCGTCTGACAAATTCGTCTTTCTAGCCTCCTCAATTTCATTCTGCCGCCTTTTGGTGTTTTTTGACAAAACTTCCTTCCTTCCTGTCTTTTCACTCTTCTCCATTGTTTCTGAGGCTCTCTCTCTCTCTCTAGCTTTATCTTCCAAATCCTTCATTGTTCAAGCTTTCCCAGTTCTGCAATTTGTGTAATCGTCTTCTCCGGCGTGATTTTCACCACTTTATTGCTCCCGCAACCGTTGTCTGACTTCGGCGATCCTCACTCCGGCTTCACTTTTTCTGGTAAGCCATTGTTCATTCTGGTTTTATTTCTTGTTGCTCGTCAAGAGGTTTCGCTTCATTACTTGTTGCCATTGCTATTTCGCTCAAGTATTCGATTTATGAATCATGTATCTAAGTATGTCTATTACATGACTTTGCTTCGCCCATGTTTTGAATACACACACTGCCCACGATTTTCCTTCACTTTTGCCACTGTTCTTGGCTTTATACTTTTGCACTCATTCTGCCACAGTGTTCTTGATTCTGAAACACATTCTTGCTTTTCTGTTTCTTTATGATTTTTCCAGATTCATGCCTTCAATCATTGTTTCCATAGATCTAGGCTTTGGGATTTGTTTGTAGAACCCATGATTCTTAGAAAAAAACTGAAACGATTTCCCACTGATTTTGTATATTTTTAGGTTTTAGCCGAGGTCCCTAAAACCCTCCAAAACATTCCTTTCTGAATTTCAACTCTTTCAGTTAAGCCGATATCATGGGTATGTGGAAGTATAGGGTAGACACCCCGACCAAGTTAGAGCACTTTAGGAGAGAGTTCGATATCCCGGCCGACGTTCATCTGAGGTTGGCTGGGAAGGATGACTCTATCATGCCCACAACTGATTCTATGCCCTTTCCTGTTGTAGCCTTTATCGAGTGCGGACTTCGGCTCGCACTCAATACCCTTTTCCGTGAGATACTTCATTGTTATAAGTTAAACCCGATGCAGCTTGCCATCAACTCCTACCGAATCATTAATGGCATAATAGCCTTAGCGAAACAAGAAAGCGCTAGGATTACCTTAGCCGATATTCAATACTGCTACACCATGTGTGGCCTCAAAAAAGATACGGGCTATGTTTATTACCTCAAGCCGAGGTCCACAGAGTACAAAATTGTTGTCGACCTCCCTGACTCCAACAAGGGAGCTAGGGATGACTATTTCATTACCTCGGGGAACTGGGAGTTCGCTCTAGACGAGGACCTCCACCTCTACCCTCTTCCTCGAACAGTTTTTGTAGAGGGCAATGGTAAGAGCTCTATGTTCATACTAACTTGTTTTTAAAGTCTTCAATACTTTATTTGTTCTAATGCCTGTTTTCTCTTGCAGCTCTTCCTTAGCCACCAAAGGGCTTCCGTCAGTCTTTCTTTCCCAGCAAAGACTTGAGGAAACTGTTGGATCTGCCAGTCCACAAGCGGAGAGCCCCTTTGGTACTCAATTTCATTCCTACCTACAAGTCCGCTCTTCCCGACGTCCCCAAGAAGAAGAAAAGCCTTTCCCCTCCTTCCGCCACAACTCCTTAAACAGCCTCTTCATCTCGGCCAGATCAAGGGTCAACCTCTGATCCAGCAGAGCAGCCGTCAACCTCGGCTCCATATCTGATCCCTCTATCTCAACGACGACGACGACGACGAATTGTCTTTACTACCGAGATGGATCGCCAAAAAGCAGTCGCCAAAGACCTCCTAGCCAACATTCCATCCACCATAGACGCTCAGTCAGCACCAACACAGCCCCCAAAGCCAAAACAAAAAAGGATAAAGAAGGCTCAACCCAAGGCAGCGGTGACTCAGGTTGACACTGAGGACACCTTGCCAATCTCCAAATTGGCTGAGAGCGATAAGTCCCATTCTACCGCCGAGAAGAGGCCTGCTGAGGCCCAACCATCCGAGTCTACCCGATCAAAGAGGCCGAGGTCATCCGCTACAACCACCTCGGGGTCTCTAAAGCGCGATGCCCCCTGGGCCCCCCAAATCACCCTGGAGGATAAGCCAGTTAAGGCTAGTGATAGTGCCGACGATATAAACGTCAGCGTTGCCCTTAGTACCGCTCTGCTTCTTCCTGGTGATCTCTACCGGAATGCCGAGCTGAGCGAATATGAAAACTATGCTCTGATGCTCCAGTGCTCTGTCCAAGTAAGTCTCTTTATTTGGTAATTTTTCTTTCTTTCCCTTCTTTTCATGCTTATAATATTTTCAAATAACTTCTGTTCACTTTCAGGCCATCTAGCATGCTCATTCCTTCTCAGTGCAAGCCTTTGAGAATCGAAAGGAGCTGGCCGACAGGAAGAGGGAGGCTGCTAGTCTGCAAAAGGCTAATAAAAACTTGCAATCAAAGATGAAGACCTTGGAGGATCAAGCCGAGACTACTATCAAAGCTCAAAATGACGTCGAAGAAAAGGCGGAATCCGCTAAGGCCATCAGGAAGGTTCTCGAGGCCTAAAAAAGAGAGGCCGATGAAAAGATGTCTCAGGCCCAGAAAGAACTTCAGGATGCCCTGGCCACAAAAGAGGTCGAAGTCAAGGCCGCTGACGAGAACGGATATAATGAGGGGGTGGCCGATGTCACGGCGGATTACGAAAAACAAGTAAAGCAGGCATGCAACAAGGGTTTCACCCTTGGTTGGATGTCTTTACCTAAAAAGCTCGAAATCCCCGATGACTCCCCCCTTAGGAACACCGACGTCCTTCCTCTACCATTCCCCTCAACTCCAAGCCAATCCGACGACGATTCTGAGTCTGAAGAGAAGGTTTTGGTTAGGAAATCAAAAGAAGCTGCTGGGGCCAAGTCCCCTGCTCCGAATGATCAAGTCCTAGACTTGAATCAAGATGAGGAGGGTGAGGAGGTTCCCAAGGATGCCACTTCTGAGAAGGCATCATCGGATGTGCCTTTCGCCGACAAGAGCCTCGACCAAACCATTCAGGAAATAGATGCTGAGCTCGCGGCCAAGAAGGCTGCCGAGATGTCCTCCCAGCAGTCTTCTGAACCTCAAACCCAACCGTCTGGTGTTGCTGACGAGTCTTGATTTTGATGTCCTTTTCTTTTGTTTTTTGTACTTTTCCTTTTCTTCTTTTTGGAACAATTGTAAGCTTTGGCCGATATGTCAGTTTTTTAATATAACTTTCTTTTCTGAATGCTTGTATCTTTGTCTTCTCTGTACTGCTCGTGTGATTCCATACTTAGAATTTTTTGCATATCTTTGATGCGTACTTTATCTGTGTAATTACCTCGGCTAAACACGTCTACGGTTTACGTCGGCAAGTACATAAGTACTCAGTTTAGTACAACCATGGCTTAAACTTGTGAATTTTTCATAAATTTCAACAAGTGTTAAGCATCATCTCGGCTAACCTTCAACTTGTAAATTTTTCACAAATTTCAACAAGTGTTAGACGCAACCATAGTTTAACTTCAACTTGTAAATTTTTCACAAATTTCAACAAGTGTTAAACATTATCTCGGCTAACTTCAACTTGTAAATTTTTCACAAATTTCAACAAGTGTTAGACGTAACCATAGTTTAACTTCAACTTGTAAATTTTTCACAAATTTCAACAAGTGTTAAACATTATCTCGGCTAACTTCAACTTGTAAATTTTTCACAAATTTCAACAAGTGTTAGACGTAACCATAGTTTAACTTCAACTTGTAAATTTTTCACAAATTTCAACAAGTGTTAAACATTATCTTGGCTAACTTCAACTTGTAAATTTTTCACAAATTTCAACAAGTGTTAGGCTTAACCATAGTTTAACTTCAACTTGTAAATTTTTCACAAATTTCAACAAGTGTTAGGCTAATTTTAGCTTGTATATTCTATCTTTCCATGAACCATTTTCCGACACTTTGCCCCCTAATGTGAACTTAAGCTGCACTTGGGTTCTCATTATGCGTGTATTCCAGAAGTCAAGTATCTTTATTAATCATAAGTGTAGAAAAACTTTTTTTATTATTTCGGCAACTTAACAAAAAGAACAAGAAACTCTAATGATAAAAAAATTTCAGATTGCAAGTATTCCAGGGCCTTGGCAACTCTTTGCCCTCGTTATCTTCAAGCCAATATGCCTCATTGCCCAGTACCGAGATGATTCTGTAGGGTCCTTCCCAATTTGGGCCAAGCTTGCCCTCTCGGGGATCCTTCTTGTTGCCGACGACTTTTCTCAAGACGAGGTCACCGACTTGAAATTCCCTTGGGTTGACCTTTTTATTATAAGCTGTGGCAAGCTGCTGCTGGTATGCTGCGAGCTGAATTGCAGCTTTTTCCCTCCTTTCTTCTAGAAGATCCAGATCTCGGGGTAAGAGTACATCATTAGTCCCGTTCTCTACTCCCTGGGTTCTGATCCCTGGGATGCCGACCTTCAGCGGAATGACAGCTTCTGTGCCATAGGCCATGGCAAAGGGGGATTCCCTTGTTGATCTTCTCGACGTAGTCCGATATGCCCAGAGTACACTGGGCAACTCATCCACCCATTTTCCTTTTGCTGCTTGCAGCCTCTTCTTTATCCCATCCAAGATAACTTTGTTGGATGCTTCTGCTTGTCCATTGCTTTGGGGAAAGCTTGGGGTTGAAAAGTAATTCTTGATTTTGAATTTTGCACAGAAGCGCTTGATTAGCTTACTGTCAAACTGTGTTCCATTGTCGGCAACTATGGCTCTTGGAATCCCAAATCTGGTGATGATGTTCTTCCAGATGAAGTTCTTCACGTCCACGTCTCGGATTTTGGCAAGGGGTTCAGCTTCTATCCATTTGGTGAAGTAATTTGTTGCTACTAGTAGGTACTTCCTTTGCCCAGTTGCTTGTGGCAGTTTCCCAACAAGATCCATGCCCCATTGGGCAAATAGCCAAGGACTGGATACTGAGTTTAGGTCTGCTGCTGGTTCGTGTATCAGAGGTGCAAACCTTTAGCACTTTTCACACTTCTTGACATAGGCTTCTGCATCTTTCTGCATGGAGGGCCACCAATATCCTTGGGTAATGGCCCTATGAGCAAGTGATCTGCCCCCAACGTGGCTTCCACATATTTCTTCATGTATTTCATATAAAAAATCTTCAATTTGTAAGGGATGTACATACCTTAAAAGGGGTCCAGTGAAGGATCTTCTGTAGAGATGTCCCTCTGCTGTCAGACTGAATCTTGCCGACTTCAATCTGATCTTGTGCGCCTCTTTGTGATCATCTGGCAGTCTTCCTTCTTTCAGGAATGCTACTATTGCATCCATCCAGCTTGGTCCCATGTCCACACACATTGTTTCACGTTCTGTGGTCAGTGGTTCGATGCTCGGGCCCGACAAGTAGTCAACCATTATTGTCCTTGCTTTTCCAGGTTGTACTGCACTAGCCAAGTTGGCCAGTGCGTCAGCGTGACTGTTATCATTTCGGCTAACCTGGTGTAGTTGGCAATTCTGAAACAAGGCCACCAACCTGTTGACCTCTTTTGCGTAGGCCGACATCCTTTTATCTCGGGCTGCAAACTCACCCGTTGTCTGGTTGACTATAAGCTGGGAGTCACAAAAGACTATTACCTCATCTGCTTCTACTGTGATTGCTAGTTTTAGTCCTGCAATGAGTGTTTCATACTCTGCTTCATTGTTTGTGGCCTTGAACCCCAAACGAATCGATTGTTCTAGTATCTGCCCATCTGGAGATATTAGTACTACTCCTGCCCCCGCTCCTTGTCGGTTTGAGCTTCCATCAAAAAACAGTCGAAAGGAGTCGCCGATGTAAATGCTACAGGGTCTGAGTTTTTCTTCCTTCCTTTGTTCCGTTGTCCTTTGCTGGGCTTCTCCTTGCTTGCTTGGACATCGTTCACCTCGGCTCAACGGAGCCCGACGTTCGATGGCTCCTGGAGTGAACTCGGCCACGAAGTCGGCCAAGACTTGGCCTTTGATCGCTGTTCTTGGTTTGTATTCCAGGTCATACTGCCCCAAGGCCACCGCCCATTTGGCTATTCTGCCTGTTAGATCTCCTTGCTGCAACAGGGACTTCAAAGGGTGTTCTGTTAGCACCACAATTTTGTGGGCTTGAAAGTAATGGTTCAGCTTCTTTGAAGCCATTATTAAAGCTAGCGTCAATTTCTCTAGGGTAGATATCTGGTTTCTGCATCTGTCAGGGTTTTGCTTACATAGTAAACAGCCCTTTGTTCCCCTTTTTCTTCTCGGATTACCACTGCACTTACCGCGTGTTCTGAAACTGCCAAGTACAAGAACAGCTCCTCCCCAGGTTCTGGATTTGAAAGAACTGGAGCTGTGGTCAAATACTTCTTCAAGTCGGCCAGGGCAACCTCGCATTCTTCTGTCCATAAAAAGTCTGTGGCTTTCTTCACTAAGTTGAAGAAAGGTTTGCACTTGTCTGAGCTTCTGCTTATGAACCTAGTCAGGGCTGCGGCCCTTCCAGTCAACATTTGTACCTGTTTTGCCGACGTCGGGCTCTTCAATTCCAGGATGGCCTTAATTTGATCTGGGCTGGCCTCAATGCCCCTTCTAGTCACCAGGTATCCCAAAAACTTACCAGATCCCACTCCAAATGCACACTTCGATGCATTGAGTTGGAGCCGATATGTTTTAAGGACGTCAAAGACTACTTTCAGGTCGGCCAGATGACCTTCAGGTTCCTTGGTCTTCATGACCATGTCATCGATGTAAACTTCCACCGTTCCGCCAATTAGGTGTTTGAACATCTTGGTTACCAGTCTTTGGTAAGTTGCTCTTGCGTTTTTCAACCCAAAGAGCATCACTCTGTAGCAATACAACCCTTTGGGAGTGATAAACACAGTCTTCTCTTCATCTGGGAGGTACATGGCTATCTGATGGTACCCCCTGTAGGCATCCAGGAAACTCATCCTTCCATGCCCTGAAGTGGCGTCTACCAGTTGGTCAATCTTGGGTAGAGGAAAGTTGTCTTTGGGACAAGCTTTGTTCAAGCTGGTAAAGTCTACGCAGACCCTCCATTTACCATTCTTTTTCTTCACCACCACTGTGTTTGATAGCCATGTCGAGTAATTTACCTCTCGAATGGCCCTGGCCTTCAGAAGTCTGTCTACTTCCTCTTCCATTGCTTCGACGTGCATCAACGTCGGTCTTTTTGCTCGTTGGATTACAGGTTTGGCCGACCTATCAACGTTCAGTTTATGGCAAGTGACCTCGGGGTCAATGCCAAGCATTTTGTAAGGCGTCTAAGCAAACACCTTAATATTTGCTCTCAAGAAAGCTTCTAATTCTTTTTCCTCTTCTTCGGCTAAGCCCGAGCCGAGAAGAAAAAAGTGTTCCTCATCCTCTTCCTGGACGAGGATTTTCTTCAGTGCTTCTTCACTCTTCTCGGCTGGCTGCTTGCCGACATCCTCTAGGACCTCCACGTCCTCGTCTTCGATCTCTGCCTTCTCTGGTTCTTGAATGCTGTAGGTGGATTTCATGGCTGCCATGGAGCAATTCTTTGCCTGCAGCTGATCTCCTCTGATCTCCTCAATCCCATGCTCTGTTGGGAACCGCAATAGTTGATGCAATGTTGAGGGAACAACCCCCATTGCATGCAACCATGGCTTTCCCAAAATGATATTGTAAGGGGACGGTGTGTCGATTATGGTGAACTCCGTCTTTATTTTCTTAGTGCCTGCCTGTACTTCCAGGTTTGTTGCGCCCAGCGGCCATGTCGGCGTTCCATTGAATCCGACCATTGGGCCGTTGGATTGCTCCATATCATCAGGGTGAAGGCCCAGCTCCTTGTAACATCTGATGTACATGATGTCACAAGAGCTGCCTTGGTCAATTAAGATGCGCTTTACTTGGCACTCCCCAACCTGGAGGGATACTACTAAGGCATCGTTATGTGGATGTTGCACCATCTCAAGGTCGGCTTCAGTAAAGGACACTACTGGTCCCTGGTACTCCTCTGCCCGATGTCTCTTCTCCCCGACTTGGCACACATGCTGCAAGTGCCTCACCTTCTGGGTCTCCCCCCGTATTTCGTTTTCGTTGACCTTCGAGTAAATTACATTAATTACCCGAGGTCCGCCTGCCTGCGGTTGCTGTGCTGAGGGAGGTGGAGCTACCGGTGCCTGAGGCAATTTTGCCTACTCTTCCCTTGTCTTGGCCTCATCTACAAGGTCCCTCAAATGGCCTTGCCTTACCAGGTCTTCCAAGTGTGCCTTCAGGGCTCTGCAACCCTGGGTCATATGCCCATCTTCGTTATGGTAAGCACAATGCTTACCAAGGCTTCGTCCCATAAACTCTCCTGGTACCCTTGCTGGTGTTCTGAAATAAGGTTGGATTTGGATTTTATCCAGGACTTTGTGAATGGGGATCCGGAACATAGTTGTGACTACATGTGCAACCTTTAGTCCTACCTCTTGCTTGTTGGATCCGTTGTTACCTCGGCCTCGCTTCGGCGAGCCGTTTCCTTTTTCTTGCTTTATCGCCGTTGTTCCTGGCGTGTCTTCTTCGGCTCTGGCATATTTCTCGATTCTGGCCATGAGCTCTTCCATGCTTTTTGGCAATGTCTTTGCCAGTGATTTTCGGAGTAGGCAGTAATCTTTCAGGCCGTTTTTAAATGACACGACGGCCACTTCTTGGTTGCATTCTGGTATTCGGTTGAACACCTCATAATACCTCTTGGCATAGGCCCTCAGGCTTTCGTCCTCGCCAATCTTCAGAGCCATTAGGGCGTCTACCCTCAAGGGCTGTAGTTTGTTTGTCACGAACCTGGCCACGAACATCTCGGCCAGGCCTTCCCAGGTCTTCACACTTCCTTTCGGCAGTTTGTGAAACCAATTCGATGCAATCTCCCCGAATCATGAGGGGAACACTTTGCTGAGTAACGGCTCGTTCCCAGTGTACAACGCCATTGCGTTCAAGTATAATCCGACGTAAAAGTTGGGGTTCGACTTCCCATCGTATATCTGGAACCTCGTCATACTAAATCTCTTCGAGACCTCAACTTTGTCTAGCTCTACCGAGAATGGTGTTCTCGGTTTAATAGTTGAGGTTACCTCGGCATGATCTTGCTTCCTCTTGAGGTAATCTCTCAAGTCCTCTTTGGTCCGGCCAGGAGCTCGGCTGTCTCCTGATTTCAGTCTTTTAGGTGTACTACTTTCAGCTTCGTTGTGAGCCCTTTTTGACCTTTCTCCATTGGTCGCATCGAAGCACAACTCCTGCCTTTGAGCATGACGATGTTCTTTGGGGTCTGCCTCTTTGGTGCGGTGTGTCCTTTGAGATTCTTCCTTCTTGGCTCTCCTCACCCGACCTCCCTTGAAGGCCGATGAGAATGTTTTTCACTCCTGGCATGCTGGGGGACTGCAGGGATAGATTTCTGTCCTCCCTTCTAGGCGTTGGCCGTCGGAATCGACGTGTCCTGCAGCGGGAATGGTGGCTGCATGACGTTGTTTTACATCATGAAGTTGATGACCGATTGCAGGTCTGCCAACTTGTTTGCCATCTCTTTCACCTCTTCGTCCCTCCGCAGGCATCTATCTTTCCATACCTAGAGGTTACTTTCGTTGTAGTATCCGCTTTGATCTACTTTCTTTGGTACGTCGCCTTCCTGGCCGACGTCTTTCACTCCGTGATTCTGGTCTTCGTTGCAATTGTCCTCCTCGACGTCAACATCAACAGGTCTCTCACTCCCAGTAGGAGTGGTATCCCCAACCTTCTCCTTCTGTCCGTCGTTGGCCATCTATTCTCCTTTCTTTCCCACAGACGGCGCCAAATTGTGTGTGTCAATTTCCGACCACACTGCCAACTTAGTACTCAACTGGAGAACACCGGCAAAATAGATTAAACCCGAACAACCTGCAACAGAAAGAAGAGATTCCGGCGGTGGTTCGTCCACCCGGGGGCACTCCGACGATCAAGTCAGTTATCTCAAAGATAATCAATAGTGCTTAACTCACTATTCAGAATATAAATTGCGTACCTTAGACCCATCGGGGGTGCCTCTCTTTTATAGCTAATTCAATTCTAATCCCCATAGAAGTCTAGCTTCAATGGACTTCTGCTCAGTGCTTTTCCTGAACTCTCCAAGAGATAAAGATAAACTCCCTAAGAGTGTTATCTTTATCCATGCTGAAATCATTTCTCATTCTAGGACTCTTATGTCTTATCCGCTTATCCCGGATTCTGATATCTTCGGAGATAACCTCGGCCTAGCCGAGATCACCTCGGCGTTATGATCAGGACACGTGGCACCTCGGCTGACACGTTGGCGTCACCTCGGCCACGTGTTTGTACTCAGAAAATATATCCCCACAGCAACAACCCAGTGCCGGTGAAGAAAACATCAAAAAAAAAAAATCAACCATGAACCCGTCGGAAAGAATGGTGAGTCGGCGGCGGCAAGAAGCAAACGCACGGTGAAGCAGGACAAAGTTGTCACTGACGTGGGTGGCTCCGACACGATGCTAATAGATGAACCCCGACGACAACGACAAGACAGCTACTGGAGAATGAAGACAGCAATTGAGTTCCCAACTGGTTTTGGCCTTCAGTCTGAAAAAGTGGGTCTGGCGGTTAAGAGATTTGGAAAAAGGATGTGGAAGGTAAAAAGAAAAAAATAAATGAATAAAATATTTCATAATTTTACATATATTTTTTTTCTTTTTAAATTTCATCTCCAATTCCCGAATCAAACCGATGAGCTGATTCATATGGAATAAGGAAAGATAGCTGCAAATTTCAAAAATAAATAAATAAATAAATAAAACACCCCAACCAATGCCACGTGTCCGAAATTAGCAAACAATCAAACCGATGAGCTGATTCATATGGAATAAGGAAAGATAGCTGCAAATTTCAAAAAAAAAAATAAAATAAAATAAAACACCCCAACCAATGCCACATGTCCGAAATTAGCAAACAAGTGGACAGTTTCGGCAGGACCGAGCTGCAAGATAATAGAAAACTGAACTCAGATGGGGGATCGAGCAAAGGAGTGGAGTTCATAAAGAGCACCAAATGGGCAAAATAAATAAATTAAAAAAAAGAAAGTTGGGTGGGCCGAACAAAGACATACCCAAAACCAATCAAAAAAGACCGAGCTATATGGAGGGCCGAAGTAACGACTAAATTTAAACAAAAAGAAATGCAAGGCCGAGCAGTACCTAAAGGTGGACCAAGACGATGAAATAATGGACCGAGCAAAGACCACCAAAATTGTGCAAGGTAGAGCTATGGTGGGTCCGATCAACCATGCAATTTGTAAAATATCAATATAATGTAAATCCATTTCAATAAGGCACAACAAATCAAAGTCAAAAGTTGTGGCCTAAGCAAACATTCAAGATGTTTCTTTTTAGAGGCCATGTACAAGTTTCTTTTGAAGGCCATGCACAAAGGACCGAACAAATGAAGAAGTAAAGAGCTAAGTGGATTTTTTGAGCTCACCTAGAATGTCCGTGCAAGATCAATTATTTGAATAGCATTGATAGAGACTCCCTCCAATCACCACCCCCACCACCCCCCACACACACGTGGCGGGTGGTGATTGGAGGAGAAGGAAAATAAAAAAATAGAAAAGAAAAACTGGCCAATGAAAGGAAAAGGGGTCAAAGGGGGTGGGAGGGAAAGGAGGTCTCAAGCATTTTTGTTATTTGAATTGGCAAACATCTCAATTACAAGTGAAGATGTGGCAACCAAAATGACCTTCATACTAGCTTAGCCTACTCAAAAATTGTGAGTGGGTTGAGATGCTCATAATATATATATATATATATATGGTTGTCTTCTTGTAAACTTAAGGGCTGAGATCCATCTATAAGCATGAAGGTCGGAGTACACTTTCGAATAAATTAGGTTGAGATACAACAAATGACTTCTACCCAACAAATTTGAGTGCAAGCTAGGGGGCAAATGAAGAGACACAATTATTCAAGTCCATTTGTATGAGGCCTAGCTTGGCAAGAAGAAGGTCTCCACTCTGAAGAAGGTCCCCACACCTAGCCTAGAAAGAAGAAGGTCCCCAGTCTAAAGTGGGCTCTTTACTCCACTCTAAAGTGGGCTCCTTACTCCACTACAAGGAGTATCTAATACGTGGAATGAACGCATGACACTCGCGAATAACAGAACTACTTAAGTGCCAGAAGAATCATTGTTATCCTTCAATGATTAACGACAAAGATGCCAGGTAGCAGCGGAGGCACTTGGTGAACAAGTAAGACCTTCCTTATAAAAGGCAACCTGATCCTCCTTCATATGGAAGAAAAAACGAATTCTCTCTTATCTTTATACACTCTCTTCTTCTTTACTCTTTCTTTACCAAATACTGGTACTAAACCTGTTGTCGGAGGGGTTTCCAACCAAACCCTGGTCAAACAGCCTAACCATCAGTCCTTGTGCATGCCTTCACCCATCGGTGAACCAGAGCTTGTCTATGAAGCTCCATCTCTCTCTATTGCAGAAAACCAATTCGCACAATAACCAAATCACAAAAATTCATAACAATAATCACAAAATGAGTAACCAACCACTAATTGGTATCACAAAAATGTTCCAAATATTTCGAAACCACAAATATTGTAACCAAGTTACATAGTTTCATAACATAACTACAAAATACGAAATCTCCCACTAATTGGTACAACAAAAATATCCAAAATTTTTAGAAATCATAAATGTCGTAACTAAGCTGCAAAGTTTTGTAGTATTAATTACAAAATACTTAATCTTCCACTAATTAACCTAACAAAATTGTCCATAATTTTTAACACCATAACGTCAAAACTAAAACACAAAATTTTATAATATTAACCACAAATAAATACCATCAACAAATTTTGTGTGATACAAACCAACTTGATGATCTTAGAGCATCTTTACCAGCCTACTTATATTTTACCCTAAAATATTATTAAGAAATTCATTTCCTGCTTTAGGAATCACTTTTTCATTTACTTCCCCCAACAAACTCCCTATTCTTTCTCTATTTTATAAAAATAATCTTTTTAATTACTTTTAAATTTGAATATTTTTAACATAATAAAATAATGAAAACACATGCCAACCAATTCTGCAATTTCACAGCAAAAAGAAAAGAGAAAAAAAGATTAATGCTATTGAACAAGCCGTATTGGAGAAAAGCAGCATAGTAACATCAATGGTAAAGATGCTTTGCAATGTGGACATGACTATAAGTTACCTCAAGCACAAACAAATTCTTGCCTCACATTTCTAAGAATGAAGACACTGCAATGAGGCCTCCTTGTGACACAGGCAATGGATTATTAAGGTCTTGCTTATCAAGAAAAGTTAATCATTGGTGCTGTAGTAGGACCATTCGTTACTTGAATATCTGGAACCGGGTTGGGAACATCTGGCATGGCTTGACTACTAGTAGTTGTTGCTGGTGCAATTAGATCCATAACACCCACTGAGGAGGAGGAAGGAGTTTGATTGTCCGTAGTTGGTGCACTCAACTCTGATGCAGCAAGAGCACTTGATTTTGAGGATGAGAGCTTGATAATGTTAACTACCATCTCCATTGATTTCTCATAGAGAGACTTGTTACTTCTGCCCCTGCTGTTCATGTCTAGGCCTAACCATGGGCTATGGGCTTCACTGGAACAAAGACATTCAATTAAATAGAGGTGAGGTCATCTGTCAAGACGTCCGACCTCTTGTTTGGGCTGCTGTGTTCACCTGCTCTGCTGTAGTTATGTTCGTCTTTAACCAAATAAAATAAAAATTTATCAAATATGAGAGTTACAATGATTCTTTATAAAAATAGAGAATTATTATAGCAACACTTATATTTAGAGAATTGAATAAGGATTTAGCTGAAAAAGAATTTCTGAAGAATTAATCATAAGGGAGCTGCTGCGGTACACCACAACATTGTCCATAAATGAGATCAGCTTCTCTCTCCTATTACAAAATACAGTCCCTCTGAGGCTGTGACTCTCCTTTGGTCATATATAAACCTGTTCAAAACTCCGAGTCTCATCACTCACACACACAATTCTCTAATGTCCATTCCGTTACCAAATCTGTAAACAATCAAATTCCACATTTTACATTTATAAAATTATTAAATCCAAACGAACAATAACAATGGCGGATCTACAATCTCCGGGGCCGCCTCGCTCCACCGCCGACCTCTTCGGAGACCCAATCGACTCCCACCCAGTATGGTTCAAGCAATCCTCCTTCCTCCAACCCAACTTCGATTCCGAGTCCTATATCGCCGATCTCAGGACCTTCGTCCCCTTCGAAACCCTCCGATCCGAGCTCCATTCACATCTCTCCTCTCTCAAACACGAGCTCGTCGACCTCATCAACCGGGACTACGCCGATTTTGTCAGCCTGAGTACCAAGCTCGTCGACGTTGACGGCGCCGTCGTCCGAATGCGTGCCCCCGTCTCCGAGATTCGCGAGAAGATCCTCGTCTTCCGCTCCGCCGTCGAGGCCTCGCTCCTCGCTCTGCAGACTGGTTTGCGGCAGCGAGCTGAGGCCTCCGCCGCCAGGGAGGTCTTGGAGTTGTTGCTCGATACGTTTCATGTTGTGTCCAAGGTATGTATGTATGTATGCATTCATTTCACATTACTTTCCGTCTGGTTCTTGAGAAAATGTAGTGATAAAACTATATATATATATATATATATATTTGAAGAATATGGATTTTCTTGTCTCTGTTGAAAATATGTGAGCTTAATACACAATTGACTTGCATTTAGGTTGAAGTTTTGTATATTAGATTCTGAAATGAATAATAGAATTCAAGTCCTGTTTTGCTTGCAGAGCCAAAGTAGGAAAATTACCAAATTAGAATTGGAGGAGGGGGGTTCTTAGGATTTGATAGTTATGTTATGACCTCAAAAATCGGAAAACAGAATTCAAGTTTGTTCAGCTTGCGAATTTGTGGCACCGTAGTAGAATCATTTTTACCAATGGCACGTCGTGTGCCTAAGTGCGAAAAGACCGTGCAAGCTTTGTTATGCAGAAACCTAAATGTTAAGTCAGCAACACTAATATTTGTTTGAGTTGAAGGTGTTATTTTCAGGGGTCCTAATTGCGAAGGTAATTTCTGTTAGGAATTGAATGATACACCTAACTTGGATCGGTGAGACACAAAATACAAATAAGAACTTGAGCAAGAAAGGGAAAATCAAGCACACACAGAGGTTACAATGATTTACGTGATATGGGTACTTTTATCATGCTCGACACATGACGAGTCCTTCGGGCATCACATCATCGCCATTACACCCCCATGTTGCAGACTTCCAAGCTATGATGCACGGACATGGACATGGACATAAGACACGATATGGACATGATGACACGCAATTTTTCAAAAAATGAGAGACACGACACGCTGGGGACACATTTAATATATATAATTTTATTTATTTATTATATGTCTAAAATAAAAAGAAAATTATTAATTCTTATACAATTACAATAATAATAAAATTAATAAACACATTTTTAAAATTTTTTTTAATAAAAAATGAGTTTTTAAAATAAAAATAATTTATTCTATGAATTTTAGGTTTGACAAAAAATAAGGATAAAAAAAAAAGAAAAAAGAAAAAAAAGAGAGAGAGAGAAACGGGAATCAAGAAAAAGAGAAACAATAGAGAAGAGAGAGAGAGTGAAATAAAAAAGGCAGAGAGAGAGAGAGTTAGAAAAGGCAGAGACGAAAGGAAGGAGAGGAGGAAGAAAATGAAGAGAAGAAGAAGAAGAACAGAGAAGATGGAGATAGAGACGAAGAGAAGAAGAGAAGAAGGAGAAGAAGAAGAGAGAAGATAAAGAATCATACCTCAACTTCTTCGATTGATTTGAACAGGTTAGGCTCCTTCCTCTCCCTCGATCTCTTTCTCTATCTCCTCTCCTCCCTCGATCTCTTTCTCTCTTTCTCTGTTTCCTCTGCAACAGTTAGGGCTTCTTCGATCCACTCACGCGTGTCCGGAAAGTGTCCCGGAGTGTCCATGGTGTGTCCGACTGGGAAATTTCAAAAAAAAAGGGGGACACATTAGAGAGAGTGTCGGACACATGTCTACTACGTGTCCGACGCGTGTCCATCGCGTGTCTGTGTCCGACACTCGTACGTAGGGCCTGGGGACGTGTCGGTGCTTCATAGCTTCCAAGGCACCATGATCAATTGGGATTACATGCCTAGCCTAAGCGGGGGTATGTACACCACCAAGTATGGAGCGCTTCAAGATAAATGAGTTAGGCCCTCGAACTTACCTACGCTCTCACTTGGGCCCTTGGCTCACCCATGTTCACTTGGTAGTTTGGCTCACTTATGTTCACATGGCGGTTTGGCTCACCTATGTGCTCGTTCAGGTCCTTGCCCTACATATGCTTACTTGGCGGCCTAAGGCTAGGCCCTTGGACCACCTTAATGTGCACTCATTCTACTTAAGCACTTGATTGCCTAGGCTGGTAGTAGGGCCTAGGCACCCCGCTTGGGATTATTGGAGGATTGTGGATTGGACGCTAAAACTATGGGATCATCAAGTTTTTCCTTGGTCGTCTTCCTCTCAAGACAACTCTACCTTGACCTGGTTTTGGAGGGAGGCGATGTTGACCTTACACCCACGCCTCTGCCTGCATGGTATGTTGCCCAAAAATATCATACCTGCTAGCTACAGATGGCAGGAGGGATGATATCAGCTCTTTGTCGAGTTGAGGAGAGCTCACCACCTATCCAACATGTTGCTTGGGCTCCAATACTATGGAGTTTATCTAACATATCGCATATGCAACAACTCACGTCATCACACAACACCACATCTATCACAACACATAAACCCTAAGTGTTCAAGGTCTCTTATTGCCACCCTCTCTATCTCTGTACCTGCCTTGGTCTTCTACTCTTCATCTCCGGTGATCTCAAGCCATTGAAATTGATGTAGGACAGTGCTGTTAGGGGCAGTTTTGGGGCTGTGAAAACACTGAAATTTAGGAAAGAAAGAAAGAAAGAAGAAGAAGAAGAAGAAGGAGAAGAAGAAGAAGAAGAAGAAGATGGATCTAAGAATCACTCCTAGAATCCTGTAGGCATCACACTTAGGGTTAGGGTTGGATCACACAAACCCAAAAGAGGCTTAAAAGCTCTGAAAATTCTGTAAAATATCAATTTTATTGAATTAGAAGTATTACATGACTTTATATAAACTTAGAGACTTCCTTTTCCAACTAAGACTTCAAAATAGGAAACTACTAATATTTTGACTTCCAAAACTTATCTAAAACCAAATAAGAAACATAAATAAAAACTAATCAAATAACTTGACCTACAAGACAACCCATGAACGGCCCACAAACCCATGTCAACTAATATTAAGATTACCAAAATACCGTTGACCTAAAAATCCTAGAAACTATAAAATAGGACTATAATAATACTAGAAATATAATTATATATGAATTCTATCAGCGTTTCTTTGAAATCATGCCAATGTCTAAATATTACCGCTTCTTTGAATTTAACTTTCCTTGAACTTCTTATATTCTCCATCAGAAATGCTCTCCATCTTCCCACAAGTCCATAACTGACAACCTCTAACCTCTCTTACCCACACGTGGTTCATCCCAAAACTAGGGTTACGTCCACAGCTACTATAGTTTTACTATGATCAGAAAATTACAAGATACAAAGATATCATAGTTGTCTCCCCCTCAACTATAAAAATACACAAAAATTAAGGTAACGAGAAACGAGTGCAGAAATACCGAAATACCCTTGCTTCAAAATTTGTATCGATCGAGTGGTCAATGATTAGTATTTATCAGGATACACACTATTCCAACAATTTCTAATATTCAAAATTCAAGGTTTTTATTTTTTAATTTATTTTTATTTTTATTTTTTCAACCTACAGTTCCATATCAATAAGAAGATCCTTCTCTCTCGCTAAATTTTTTTAATGGTAAAATTAAATTCATTACACAAAGGGGAATACATCCGCTGGACCCCCCCCCCCCCCCCCCCCCCCACAAAAAAAAAAAAAAAAAAAAAAAAATTACATTTGCAAGCTTTATGCTTCAATTTTAGTAATTCTAGGAATCCATTAGTTTATTTACATTGTATTGTGGTGACTTTATATATCTATTTTAAAATGCAGGTTGAGAAACTGATAAAGGAGCTGCCTAGTGTGCCTGCTGATTGGTCCAATGGCGATGTAAATTTTGCAGAGAAGGATCTGGATCACTTAAGCAACGGATTCTCCGTACAACACACTGAAAATGAAACAAATATTAGGGAGACTCAAAGCATGCTTTTGGATAGAATTGCCAGCGAAATGAATCGGTTGAAGTTCTACATCACTCACGCACAGGTCTATCTTGCTCTTGCACTCATGTCTACCCCATTAGCTTTCTCACATTTGTGTTATAATATTTGCAGCAGCAATCTTATCCCATTTATTACATTTGTTTAATCTTTTATGTGGCAATAATGTTATTAAACTATCTTCGCTGATGATATAGTTCTCTATATGTATTTAAAACCTTATGTTTCTGTGACTCATGAGTCATCCATCTGTAAGTCTTTACTCTTTATGACTGTTTCACCTTGGAACTAAAACTTATACTGAATCAAGAATATTTCAAAGTCCACTATCTGGTGTTGTTCAGGAGCCTTACCAGGTTGATGTGAGCAGAATTTTTGATTTAATGAGATATTGAATAGGCTATGCTTGTTTGTGCTGTGGCCATTGTTCTCTTCATCTCTCTTCTCCTTTGTTCATCTCTTTTTTCCCCTACAGTGTGCTACATCAATGAGTCATTTTTTCGTCCATGATGGTCTAAGAAGTTGAGACATTAGCTTTATCAGGGATGGAAGTAGTCATTCTGCAGAAAAGAATGTGGATCTAGCAAGCAAGGAGAGAAATTATTTGTGATGTAGTTCACACGTAATCCATTGTATGCACTTCTGACATTCCTTGTGGGAATTGAAATAGGAAAGGATGCAAATGGCGGAAACAATGTTTTCTTAAAAAGTATGAGAACCATATTAACCAACTTTCAGAGAAGATCCTAGAATATGCATCACTGTGAGCAGGGCCGGCTCTGAGGTAAGGTGGGCAAAGCCGCCGCCTTGGGCCCCCAAATTCTGTCTAAAAAATAAGACCCCGAAATAATTCCGATCTTAAGTTATGTTTAATTATTTTGGTCTTAAGTTATGTTTGGGTTATTAAAATAAAGTTGAATAGAGTAATCATTCTATCATAATGTCTATTTTCACGTTTGGTTTACTAAAAAAGATTATAAACAAAATCATCGTTCACCATCGTGAGGAAATAGTAATAATTTTATAAAGAGATTAAGGAATGACTATTTCATTCAATCCAATTTCATTCATTCCAATTTCATTTTAGTGAACCAAACACTACATTATAGTATTAGTGGTTTAGAAATGAAGGTTTAAACAAACAATTGGATTGGTGAATTATTTAAAAATAATGGATGGTTGTTTGCCAAATGTATGAATTATTTATAGAATATTGTTTGACTATATGAATTACAATTGCTTCAGAAATAAATTTTTTAAAGTTGAAGTTAATCAAATTTTACAATTTAATTTACTACGTTAGGAAAAAGTGTGAATAAATTATAGTGTTAACAATTGAAAATGTTCGAAATTTATCTCAATAATTATGATTTATGTCAATAATTATGTGTACCATATGCAACAAATTTTATAGAAGATGCAGGTAAAAAATAAAAATAAATTGAAGATTGATACTATTTTATCAATATATATATATATATATATTTTAAAATATGTATGAGAGCGAGGGCCCCATCTTCTGAGTTCGCCTTAGGCCCCCAGAAAGTCAAGGCTGACCCTGTGAGGTATATAAACTGAAAGTGTTGCACATCTACTTTTAACATGTACTCCTGCGTGAAAGTTATGCTCCACAGTCTCTTACCTAAAGATCCTATAAATTATTGTCTAACGGTTGAAAGTCAATTGGTAATTAGTACTCTGTTCCATCCAAAGTTTAAACCCTTAGTTACAAACTGAACTAAAACTTAACATTGATGCCAAACTAAGACAATAAAAGTCAATTGCAGACTTATATTTGGGACAATAGAAAACAATCAGTGAACTTAACAATATTAAAGATAGTATGTAAATGTTTCAGAAAGTAAAAATTTAAAGGTTTGCATTTGGGTTGGTTTTGGATTATCATCATCATCGTTATTTTATTTCATCTTTCTTGGTAGGTGCTCTTGGATTGATTGTCAGTCACATGTTAATCCAGTTATTACTTGCCTGAAACCCAGAAGCAGGGTTTTTCCTTGCAAAATAAAATTTCCGAGAGCTATTTGGGGGTCAAAAAAAAAGAATTGAAAATTGTTGAATTTCATATACAAGAGCTAAGAAGTTTCAAGATCAAGGAGTTCATTGGTTTTTGTTTCCTCTAGACTCAACTTTGTTTGTCATCTGTGTATTTTCAATGATATTGTATTACAATTCCCATCTTAATTTCCTTTCCAGTCATGAAACAGGTTTTCTATTTATGGTGATCTTGGTATTGTCAACCAAAAACCATTGTTTTGGTGATAGAAGGGCTGGTAGGGACGTAATCGGTTCAGTATGGTCGGTTTTAGGTAAAAAATTACACCGAACCGATAATGTCGGTTTTATTATTTTGAACAGTGATACATGCCGCTTCTCCCATCAAACCGCACCAAACCAAACTGATTGAAACGGTTCGGTTTGGTGCGGTTTAATCGGTCTAGGCTTTTTCAAACTTGAGCCACTTTTAAATATAATCACTAATCTATATAAAAATATTAAATTAGTTATTTGTCTACCATTTCAAACATATCCAATCTATCCATTTAATGCATACTTTTCAATTCCTAAATTAATAAAAATAAAAACAAAAAAAAAATTTAAAAATACTAAGGCTTTAAGAATAATGAGTTAGAGTTAAGATTATATATAATAAGAGTTTACAAACTTAGGTTATAAAGATGCTAAGGTTAATTAATTAAGGTTAATAATTTATTATACTTACTAATATCATTATATTATTAGATTATATATATATATATTATAAATAAAATGTATGTTGAAGCGGCCAGTTTCGGTTTAGATCGGTGCACAATGTGATTAAACAGATACCGATACTGAATCGAAAACCGAAAAAAATCAAATTTAAAAACTGCACAGACTGATTCTTGTTAAAAAGCAGACACAATATAGCCTATTTGGTCCAGTTCAATCGGTTTGGTTGGTTTTTTCGGTTTTTCTCACATCCCTAAGGGCTGGTTTGTTTTCAGCTTGTCTGTCTATTTCACCATGCTGGCAATTTGTACAACTTTGCTTTGGTGGTAATCTACACTCCTCGAAAGCAACTATTTTGTTTTTGGAAACTTGTGTCTCTTTTTGTAGGAGGGAATGGAAACAAATTTGATTTGTTGTATGCCACAAATGCTTAATGGTTGAGATAATACTTTTCCAATCAGACTGGCTAATTGGAGTGAAACATTGCATGTTCAATTTGGGAATGTAGTATGGCTTGAATTGTGGTTCATCAATTCCTTTTTTGGCATGGATAATTATTTATTTTATTCATTTGTGCTTGAGCTGGTTTTGTGCATGCATTGAGTTGACATTGCCTGATGTGAAGAATCAATGACCTGTGATGTGAATGGTTGTATTAATAATTTACACCTTTTCCTTTTCTATATTACGGCAGTACAGAACTTGCCTTTTATTGAGAACATGGAGAAGAGGATACAAAATGCTAGCCTATTATTGGATGCTAGCTTGGGGCACTGTTTTGTAGATGGACTGGAACACAGGGATGCAAATGTCATATTCAATTGTTTACGGGCATATGCAGCTATTGATAACACCAGGAGTGCTGAAGAAATTTTTCGCTCAACTGTTGTGGCACCATTGATTCAGAAAATTATTCCACACAGTTCATCGGGGGTGGTTGGTGGGGGGGCATCAGGAGATGAACTTGAAGAGGATTATAAACAAATCAAGCAATATATAGAGAAAGATTGCAAATTTTTACTTGAAATTTCCTCTACAGGTATGCAATAATGCAAACAACATAATATACATTTCAACTATTGCATTCTATTTGAACCTTCTATTAAAGGTGATACTTTGTCTTTCATGCAAACACAAACTAATGACGTTATCATGCTTTTCTTTTGAGTAGTGTCTCTCGATATATGAATCTTTGTTGGTTTAATCACCGATATTTGTTTTGCTCCAAGGCTCACATTTATAACGGATCCTTTATCAGAGAATCATATTTTCTAGGGTAAATTACACCTACACTTGTTGAGGTTTTCTTAAAATACGAATTGCCCCTTGTGGTCATGGAAATTACATTCCGTCCCTTCAAGTTTCTAATTGCATAACAAATGACCCATTTTATTAATAAATTGTTAAGTCAATTAAAAGTTTTTAATAATGTCAAAAATATATTTAAATTAACAATTTATGTAATTTTATTATTGTATAAGAGAATAGTTAAGAATTTCATTTTTTTTGTTAATCCTGTTAAATAAAAAATTCTGAAAATGGGGTATTTGTAATTTCTAAAACCATAAGGGGCAATTCATATTTTAAGTAAACTTCAGGGGATGTATTTGTAATTTACCCTAGTTTTTATTTGTGTTATTAAAGGCGTGCCTAGGACCAAGGCGCCAGTGCGCTTTGGAACATCTCAAGCCAACCAATGTAAAACAAACCCCATAAAGGCACATGAAGTGTGCTCTTTAGGCTTAAGCTTAACGTGCAAGACTTGTACGTTTTTTTATAAAAATGTTTGTTTATTACAATTACAAGCATTGATTTCACTTAATATTATTATTTTTTTGTTTACATGCGACTAGAAGGGATTAAACTCCAAAACATACATTACAACCCGACACTTTTCGAGTCCTAAGGTTTCTCTTAAACCAAATTAACAGTTGGCGCTTCAGTGAGCTGCCTATCGCTTTTAATAAACTGGTTTCTATTTTAATAGCTTCTTGCTTGGTCATCTGGCCATTTTGTGTTGCATCTTGACTGCCCTGGATCTTTTGTAAATAAAGCATGGATGGCTTTATGTTCTTCCAAATTTTCCTTTTGTTCCCTTTTTATTTGATGAATTTGATAATTACACCAATGAGCAAAATCCTTTCTCTGTCCATTCATCCGTTTTCTTCTTCATTCATCATTTTCTTTCTTAATCTTCCCTTCATTTGGATGATAGATCCAATCCATATAAAGAAAATTGGATTTCTGCAGCATATTCTGAAATGACAAATGGGATGCTCTTACATTTGACTTAATGTTAATTTGCTAGTTTTTTCCCCCCCATATTTATGAAATTGTTGTACTGTTTGATGTATGCAGAAAATTCAGGTTTACATGTTTTTAGCTTCCTTTCCAATTCAATCCTTATAGAGGTTCTCTCAGCAATCCAAAAGGGAAGACCATGGGCCTTTTCACCTGGAAGACCTACAGAATTTCTGAAAAATTACAAATCAAGCCTAGATTTCTTGGCTCATTTAGAAGGTAGAGTTTTTTTTCTTTTCTTTTATCTTCTTCTTCTTCTTCTTCTTCTTCTTCTTCTTCTTCTTCTTCTTCATTTTTTTATTTTTATTTTTTATTTTGAGTCTGGATTTAGAAGATAGTTGCAAGACTTACTTCTGTACTGTCTGTATTTACATTTTCGACTGCTAATGATCACCTTGTTTTGTGCTTATATGTTGTTAATTCCTGTTTATAACATCCATTTGTCATGTAAGGCTATTGCCCATCCAGATCTGCTGTTACCAAATTTCGAGCTGAGGCTGTCTACATTGAGTTCATGAAGCAGTGGAATGTTGGAGTCTATTTCTCATTGAGGTACTCAATGCTGTTATTTGGTGTTTCTTGTTAATATCAAAACTGTGTAAATTACAATTTAGCGCTGCAATTGTACTCCTCTACTCCCCCCAAAGGAAAGAAGAAAGGAGGAAAGAGGAAAGACATGACTGACTGACTGATATAATTTAAATTACCTCAGATTCCAGGAAATTGCTGGGGCTTTAGATTCTGCACTGACAGTTACTAGTCTTGTCCCAATTCAAAACTCACATAAGGGCGGGGAACATTCTCAAGATTTAACATTGAAACCAAGTGTTACACTTTTGGACTGCTTGAGATCCTGCTGGAGAGAAGACGTTCTTGTCCTTTCTTGCTCTGATAAGTTCCTTCGCTTGTCATTGCAACTTATTTCTAGGTCAGTTTATATTTGAAATTTTGGTGTTGCATTTTCCATGCATTGGACTAATTTGCTGACATTCAAAATATATGACTGCATTATGCTTGTAGGTACTCCAATTGGTTGTCAGCTGGATTGGCTGCTCGCAAAGCTGGTAATGCAGGCTCCTACCCTGGATCTGAATGGGCTATATCTTCTGTCCCAGAAGATTTTGTTTATGTATGTATCATTTCTTATTTTACTATATTATATTTTCTTCTGCTGGAATGAGCTTATTCATGGTCTTCTTCTTTCCTGATTTTTCTCTGTAGACATTTTGCCAATGACAGTGTTGTTTTGTTGGTTGATATTATTTGTTATTGGCAAATCATTTTAGGACTGAAGATCATTTGATGCAAAAATATTCATGAGATCAATATCTTTTTGGTATTCAAACTGTGAATCATGCAAATGAAAATTCTTCAGCTATAGTAGAAAAAGTTACTTCTATGCTGGCACAAAGTTAGAGATATACTTCATGACTTGCACCTAATCTATTCTAACAAATAAAGTAACATGATAAGGTCTTGGAAAATACTAGACTATCTAGTGACTTTGGTAGACAGTCAAAGGATGTATCTTCCAGTTCCAGAGAAAGCATGTGGCAGAAGTGACTGTTCATTTGTTTTCAGGATATGATTGTGATAAGCATATGTCAAAGCTGAACCTAGCAAATTATCTTATTGCTTCAGCCTGATGATGTGGCCTACAAATGGAAATATACGAGGGGCCGTGATGCATATGATTATATGTTCTTTATATGGTTGTTACAATCCCGATCTGTTACGATCGGTTTTAGAAAAATAATTTTTGATTGTGTAGAAAATCCCTTGGAGATAGGTGTTACATGGTATTGGGTGGAACTTAATCCCAAAAGCTAGCTATTGAGGTGAGGGTGCCTTCACGCTTATATGCTTAACATTACTTTAGTACTTAGGCAATGTGGGACTTCGCTTCATAGTAGGATCACACAATTTTGGTGGCTGGATATTATGGATCATGCAATTCCAATTTGGGCCCTGTTCTTACCTTATCCATTTTTCAGGCCTTGTCTTGTTTACTATGTTGGCTTTTTGTTATTTTTTGTTTGTAGCCTAAATACTCATTTTAAACTAGGTCCAAACAAAATAAAAATTAAGTGAAGTTAAATCAAATAGACTCAAAAACAAATTAGGGCAATTGGCATTCATACGTCACTGCGATCCGGGAAACTAAAGAGCTAAAAGAACATGGATACAATCCAATCATCTCCATCTCCCTCTCTAACCTACTCCTCTCTCTCTCTCTCTCTCTCTCTCTCTCATTCCATAATCTTGCATAACCTTTCATTTCATTGCTTTTCCTCTGCCTTTTTTTTTGTTTTATCCATTTAATCAAATAGCCTTAGATCTATTTAATTTTTTTTTTTTTTAATTCTCTCTTTTCTTTTCTTTTCTTTTCTTTTTGTTCCTTCGATTTCTTAGAGTATCATTTTCATGTTTATATTTGCTTTTCTTCTTTTTCTTCACAATTGTACATTAACGACAAACCTCTTGTTTGACGCCTTTTCCGGCTCTTTACCTTTTTCCTTTTCACGAATCAAAATATTTTTTCTTTTTTTTTTTACAAAATTCGTTTTTTCTTTGTTGTTCTTTGTTTAATTTATTGCTACTTCAAAATGCAATTACCTCAGATTTTTCTTTTACTGTGTATAAAGGTCTATTTTTCTTTTATTTCTCTCTCTTGTCAATCTATTTCTAAATCAAGCTCTGTTTATTTATTTTTCACCTTTTCTTTTTTGCCATTGACCTCCAATGTAAATGTACCCCCAAAAAAAGCATAAAAAAGGCTCTATTACAAAGCTCTTCTTCTCCACCTCTAATTTTTTTTTTTTTTCCATGAAATGCAAAACTTTTACATCAAGGTCTGTATTATATAATGTTTATATTTATTTGGTTTATTTTTTTCCATAATATTTTCTACTTTGTGTGTGTGTGTGTGTGTAATTTAGGCTCATTCTGTGTCTACTAAAAAAATTTAATTCATGATGTAATTATTATGAATTTTTCTTTTCTTTTTTTGGTAGGATCTTATGATCCACCATCCAATCACGTAAACTCCTCCAACGATGGACGTACAAAAAGAGCTCTCTCTCTCTGAGATGATCGCCTCTTCTGAGTTTGTTAGTTGATCTTTAGCTTTTTAGTCCAATTACACTTTAAATATACTCAGTTGTATCCTTGTAGTGATAGTTTCTTGGTGATCAAACCCTTGATTTCTGTTTGCGAACAAGTAGTAGTCACCTTATATTGCATTCTGTGTTTTTCAACTAGTCTTTACTCGTTGCCTTGGGTGTTCTTGTTATGGTCAAACCCCTGATTGCCTTTTGGCAATCAACTGTAATCACCTTATATTATATCACGTCCTGTGCTTCAATATTCCTGTACATGCGGCTGCCTCATAGGCATTGCTTGTTGCTAATTAAACCTGACTGCCATATTGTGAGCTGCAAGGTCGCAGATGCAAATTAATGGCATTTTGGTGTTAACTTTATATTACCCAGTTTTGTGCTAGTGTTAGTATGGATCCATCTACTCCTCTCGGCAACAATATTGTTGTTAATTTTATTCACACAAATTAAAGCTTGCCTTAGGTTGAGCCACACAATTATGATTAATTGGGTTATAATTGGCATAAATCCTTGTCTCGACTTTCATTTCCATTGACTTTTATGTCCAGATTTTATGCAATTATTTTATTTTATTTTTTACCGTCTCCTGGATTATGGTGTTCTATAAGAGCTCTTATTTTTGCATACTTTGACAAGCCCCATTTTATGTGCTGCCTTATTTAAAGGTCTTACACATCTTTGTGACGAGAAATGTTGGCAGCCTAATTGATGCCATATTCGGTAGATAATTATGCTTAGCTGCATGTTAATGGATTTCATGTGTTGCAGATAATTTATGATTTAAATTGTCTGGTGGCGGAGGTTTCTGGTGACTTCCTGGGACATGTGTCCGAGCTACTTAGTTCATGCTCCACCGAAGTCCTTGATCTTGTAAAGCAAAGCATTTTACAGGGTGGAAAATCTCTGAAGGATCTTATACCCCCAGTGATGAATTCAATAATAGGAACAGTAGTTGAGAAGTCTGTGGAGGTAAGCTGCATATTTTGTAGAAGGTTCTGTTTTAATTATTATGCAATGAAAAATATATGGAGGCATGCTATGAAGATCTGATTCTTTTTGTTAAATGTGGGAATGCTGTGAAGACCTGGCAATTCTACTTGGGTTCTTCCAAAGTTGTCATTGATCATCCATGTTTCTGCACCCTAATTTTTCTTTAATATATTTTGTTCAAAAATATTTTAGGACTTGAAACAATTGAAGGGAATAACTGCGACTTACAGGATGACTAATAAGCCTCTTCCTGTTAGGCATTCACCATACGTGTCAGGTGTACTGCATCCTTTAAAGGTAAGTAGTCTGCGTTGTATATTTTATATCACTTTTTTCTCAGTTTTGAATGTGAGATTTATTTGTGTGGATGCCTCTAGTTCAATGGCAAATGATGTTACCATTTATTTTTCTGCAAATGCATGGATCCTTCCATCGGAAAGCATCATTTTGCTTCCTTCAGCTGCACTGTTGTAATTTAAATGATGCAACCTTGATATCAGACTTCTGTAATGTTTTATTATAAAGTGATTTACTTGGTTATAGAAGCATGGCACTGTAATTTGGATACAATTACTGTGGTGTCATGCCCTTATACAATGGTCCCATTTGGTATCACCCATAAGCTAGCTTTTTAGATCATTAGCTTAAAAGAATTAAAATAAGTAATAAATCTGTTTAGTACAACTTTTGATAATCTGTTAAAAAGTCGAACCTGTATGGATAAGTAAGCTATCACATAGCTTTTTGGTTGTGTAAAAATATCCAGAATGCCTTCAAAAGTTATAATCAGGGCCATTAGTTTAAAAAAACAAGGAGTTGTAGCTTAAAAAAGCTCACTTTTTTGGTCAAATAAGTTATTTTTTAAAATTGCAACCAAACACCATTAGTTTATGTTTTTAAGAAAATAAGCTGAATAAGTTGAAGTGTAAGTGTTACCAAATGGGGCTAATAGCTATTGGAGTCATGGTCTAGAGGGTAGGATTTTATGATACTGATACTGGATAATGGCCAGCACCTTTTGGTTTTGGGAAGTAAAAGCTGTTTATTACTATCTTAAGTGGACAAGTGCCTAGAGTTTGGAGTGCGCTGCTTGACTTGGATAATAGTTCCAAGGCATAAATGTATAATGTCTCACATATTTGTTTATTTTGATTCATCGTGCTAAGAAACACATGATACACAGCTGTGATGGAGGGTACAAAATATGGCCGAACAAGTTGATGGTTTAGACAACTTTCAAGAGAAATAATTACTGTATTAATTCCTTCATTCTATTCATAATGGATCTTGCTGTCAAATTTAAATCAAACTTTTCTTTTTCAAAATTGATACTCTCTCTGACAATTACAGATTTGTGAGATTTGTGGACAATGTGAATTACTTATATTACAGTTGACCCCATTAATATGAGAAAATGACACTGGTCTCCTCTTTTAAATTCACTCAACACTTCACCCCTTGCTGTTAAGCATATGGATGGAAAATGATTAAATCATTATTTTTAACAATAAAATACCCAATTTACCCTTGATTATCCATGTGGGTACAATTCGATACCCATTTTTAAGTTGTCTAAACCGTCAACTTAAAAATAGGATATCATTATATTCTCTCATTTTTCTCCTATGTTACACGGACTCGGGTGCGGGTATTGGGTGCGGGTACGTATCTAGGGGTCGGGTACTTCAAAATTAAAAATTAAGGATACGTGGATATGGATCCAAACGAGGATACGGATACGGGGATACGTTAAATATTTAATTTTTAAAATATATTTATTATATAAAGATAAGTTAAATAGTTATTTTCTAGATATATTTATTATTTTTATCTTATGTATTACTTTTATTGATAATTTTTTTGATTTATCTATATAATTTTTTTTTACTTTTAATTGACATATATATTATAAATAACAAAAATATAATAAATAAGGAATAAATATTTTTTTATAAATATTTTTATTTTAATACATATTAATTATTTAATTTATTTTTTAAATAATGTGTTTTTATTAATTTTTTTTATTTTATATTATATATGTATTTTTTTATTAACTATTATAAATATATAAAATATAAAATATAAAATATGTGTTATAATATAAGTATTATATATTATATATTATATATATTATAAGTAAGTATTATATATTATATATTATATACATTATAAGTATTATCTTCGTATTATAGACGCGACTGGTTCGAAGGTCATCGACTGGTTCGAAGGTCATCGAAGTCGACTGCTGCGAATGGTTCAAAGGTCATCGAAGTCGACTGGTTCGAAGTCGCCGATCAGGATCCTCTCGCCGACCAGGTTTCTTTCTCTTCTCCTTTACTCTTCGTCTTCTCTTCCATGCCGTATCCACTTCTTCCATGCCGTATCCCGTCCGTATCCCGTACCCGTACCCGTGTCGTGTCGTATCGACACGGGTACTTCGCCAAAACTGACGAGTCCGTGTAACGTAGTTTTTCTCTCACCACTACCACACAACACCACTACTTTTGCCTCCATCACTGCCACAGCACCACACCCCACCATTCAACAGCTCCACCACCTCGATAGCTATCTCCATGGCACCACCAGTGCCAAACCCACTGTCACACCCTGAAATTATAGACAAAGATTGGACATTTAAGCATACAAGAAATAAGAACATAAATTGAAATGGAAGAAAGAAGGATAAGTCGATAATTACACGATGGAAGTCTAAGAGTTTCGCGCTCCGAATTCATACATTATCACACCCACAATAAAAGGATACGAAAAGGTACACATGCCACCATATTCATGTTCCTACATAACATGAATATGGAACATGTATCCTACATCAACTACACCATCAAAAGAAGTCAACTGCCCTAAGGCTTTACACAAAATAAGAGGGTATTCCCTCCATCAATTAAGTGTTCGAAAGTATATACTAAATTAATTACATCAAAAGGGCCTAAGCCGATTACACAAAAATCATAAAAACAAGGGTTACACTAGCTCAACGACTCTTCAAGTCATGAATGAGATGGTGGCATGCCATCTGAATCTGAAAAGTTTGTCTACAAAGGGTGAACCAAAGCAATATGCATAAATATTGAACATGATCATGATGCAAGTCATACATATAATAGTTTCAATGAGAGTTTGGCATACACAACATAATTGAACATACACAACATTCTCGAAATTCAACACAATCAATTATCTTCATTGAATTAAACCATCAACATATACATAATGAATCCTAGGCTAGTCTCTGCCAGTGGTACTCAACTAGTAACCACCAAAACTCCCCCACTTAACCGGTTGCTAGCCAGAGGCACGTAGTACCTATTCTTGCGCGGGTTTTTAGTCTTTCACATGGACACTCTCGCCACCTTAATTCTCAAATTCATACTACCCGGATTCATTATTCAAACCAAAGATAATTCCACAATTCAATATCATCAGTAGATAAATAACAAGATGAATTTCTCCATAAATCCCAAGAATAACTCGTTGCACAAACATTCAACTTAATTTTTTTTTTTTTTTTAACATTCAATAGCAGTCTCACAATTTAAAGACAAGGCATCCAAATCAAAGTTATATGATTTTCTTAACTCAAGAAAATCTTCAATACCAACATTTTTACAATCATTTCAATATTTAGAGAATAATAAGATCAAATCTAACCCCATACTTACAAACAATTAAGAGTTCTAAGTTTTTCACCTTTTGAAACCAATATGAGAAAGACATAGGGTTTTTTTTCCTAGAAAAGTTGGGGCTTTTCTTTGCCCCTTGTCAACTTCATTATTTACTTTACCTCTCAAATATTTATTGAAGAATTGTAGAGATAGGACACAATTTTGTTTTCAAGAAAACCCTCCCTCATGCATATGAGAAAAACATTTGACATTTTAACACAAATTCTTACCACACATCAACAAATAAACACATATTGTGTAGAAATAATTAATGTATAGAGAAATAGAGAAAGAGAATAAATTGTATGTATTATTGATTGATGTAGAATGTATACAATGACTCTCCTATATATAGGAGAGGAAGACAAATAGACTAACACACACACCTACCACACTATACACTCACCTACCACACTAACACTCACCTACCACATTAATACTAACCTAACACACTTACATAATATACTAACTCACTCACCTACCACACTAAGGTAGAGTAGGTGTGGAGTTTTTATTTTTACATTCAACAGCCCCCCTCAAACTCAAGGGGGTTAGGAACTAACCAACTTGAGTTTGGAGAGAGTAACAAAACAGGAAAAAATAATCTGACAAATAAAATAAAAGTGGATAGGAGACACTGTATGGTCGTGTCAGACCGTTGTACAAGACCGTATGGTTATGGCAGACCAAGGTAGAAGACAGTTTATGGGGTCATGTCGGACCGTTGTAGAAGATAGTTTATGGGGTCATATCGGACCGATGTAGAAAACAGTTTACGGGGTCATGTCGGACTGTTGTAGAAAACAGTTTACGGGGTCATGTCGGACCGTTGTAGAAAACAGTTTACGGGGTCATGTCGGACCGTTGTAGAAGACACTATACGGCTGTGTCGAACCGTTGTAGCTGAGAACCGAAATCAATGTCGGAACAGTTTACCGAGTCTTGTCGGACCCATATAGGAGCTAACCGGAATCAATGTCGGGACAGTTTACTGAGTCTTGTCGGACCCATATAAGAGCTAACCGGAATCAATGTCGGGACAGTTTACAGAGTCTTGTCGGACCCTCAAAAGGCGTACCCAATCTTATCAAAAAGCGTGCCATCAAAAGACGTGCCCGACAGCCATTAAAAGTCGAGCCATCAAAAGGCGTGCCATCAAAAGGTGTGCCCGACAGCCATCAAAAGTCGAGCCATCAAAAGGCGCGCCGATTTGTCGTCTGGCGCGTAAGGCGCGTGTCTGCCTTGCCTATTTAAACCAAGGCGAGGCAGCCGCTGATGCATAACAAACCAGCTAAAAAACCTCTGAGAAACACTTCGTTGTCTTGAGAGAGATATTCTGTAACTCTATTGCCCAGAAAATGGCCTCTTCTTCCCGCCCCGTGACCCAGAACATAGCCTCTTCGTCCCGTGGTCTCACTCTCTTTCCCGACCTCAACGAGGCCACAACCCAGAATATAGCCCTTGAACCTCAATCAAGCCCCCCTGGTTTTGCGCCTCTGAACTTTCCGATGCTGTCTGTGGAGCAAAGAATGGCTGCACAATCGGATATTGAGGCGAATTATTACACATTGAAGTCATGTGTTGAGACAATGACGGCGGTCAACAACCTGTCGCACCGGCTTCAGAGTAGAACAAATGAGGTGCAGCAGGTAAAAGCCCAACTGGCTCTGCTCCAGAGCATGTATACGGATGCCCGAGCAGAGATATGTGTGCTGAAGGCAGAAAATAAGGAACTGAAGCGGAAGGCCACCGTGATGCTCAGATTTGGAGGGCCGCCATATGTGACGGTTGAGGAGCAACGGGAAGTTAACGTGCTCGGCGGCGTGGGAAACACGGAGGCAGTGCCGGCAAGGGACGCCCAAGACAAAGGCAAAAAGAAGAGGACAGCTGAAGAGGCGAAAAAATGAGGCCGGTTTTTGTTGTGTGGTTGATTTGTTTTTGTGAGGTTTTTTTTTTTTTTTTTTTTTTTTTTTTTTTTTTTTTTTTTTTTGTGGTGTAAAAATGTGATCGGGGTTGATCCCCGAGATGAATAAAATAAGGTAAGGTTTGGTGTGCAAATTGATATGGTATGAATGAGATTTGAAAAAAGAGTAAAAATAATGTGAAATAAAAGGTGATATGGGAGGATAAGAAAAAGAAATAAATAAAGAAAAAAATGAAAGTCGAGCCCACGTGGGTGGGCAGTAACCAGCACATGAATGAGATATGTACAAAGATCCAGGCTCTGGAAGAAGGGCACAATCAGTCTGTCAACATACCTCCGCACTTACCACATTGGTGAGTATGTCGACATCAAAATGAATGGTCCATTTGCACCAGATATTATTTTGTCAAGGACTTGGCTGATTGTGTAAATTGGAATGCAATAGTTAGAACAGACCTCCAGAAACTCCTCATGTTCCACAGTATGGGCAAGAGGTAAAATAACTTGACTACAAGGCAAACCACCAGGCCTTGCACAAGGAACTGCATAGGGACTAGATTTCAGGCATGTAGCAGAGTAAGCATCGACTCCATAGTCAGCCCACTCGGAACGGTGCTCCCTCAGGAAACGAACAAGCAAAGTAGGGGGAACATTCTGAAGAAGCATCGATGCCTTTGCACACAGCACTCCGCCAAAACTTGGGAGCATTGACAATGTGTTATATTGAGATCCAAGAAATTTGCTTGGTGACGAGTTTATGGCAATGGTCACATCCTCCACACCATCGCTGCCCATAATCGACCAACCATCATCCGCAAACCCATTAATAGCATCATTAAACCCCCTGCACAACCTCTGACGAAATGTCCTTAAAACAGCAGGTTGGCGGCCCCCACTATACTGAATTTCTCCACTGGTTTCTTGTGCAATTTTCCGAATGTGCCGCAAAGCAGCAACTGTCATTTTCTGTGTAAGAATTTTCGATGATTCATAGAGTGGCCTCAGAACTTCAGGGACACTCCAAGCATCCAAGTCAATGTGATCTACAATGTGGATAATAGACCCCCCACCCTCGCAAGGCCGTATTAGATAACCACTGGGTAGCATTTCGGCTCTTACAAAACATGAAGTAGGAGGCCCTGTTGGCCCACCAGTAGAAGTTGTCAAGGACCTCTCGTAGATCACAAGACTCCCATCTTCTAAACTTGTGGTATATCTCAGTGTCCAAAAGTCCCGAGCCACTGCCAATGTTGTTGGTGCGTAAGTCTGCATATATATCAGCTCTATTATCCCTCCATTTCCTGTAGGGATTACACTCAATACATCAAGACAGTGGCAATCGCGGTACCAAGATGGACGATCATTAAGGATTTCAGCGACCTTTGTGGGCTCTAGGCTCACAAGACCGCAGACTCGTGCTGCTACCCCACTACAGTTGCGGGAAACAGCAACGATTCCAATAAAATCCGGACCAGGATGGAGGAAAATCACCTCCCCAGGGATTTCAATTGGACAGGCAGCAAAAGAGAGCATCACATCAGACACAGATATCGCAACTGTGTTTTTGTCAACAGCAACCAATCCCATGTTATGAGAATGATATATAATAACACCAGTTCCTAAAAAATGTTGCGAGCGCACACCATCAACCATGCATGATGGTGGAACATGAACCTCAAACATCACAAGAGTAGGTTCTATAACACGTTCAGCTACTGAAGCATTAGCTGCTGTGACTGATGCATCTTGATAATCTTCCAGGCTCATGTAAGGAACAATTTGTGGCAGCGGTATGTGTAGAGGTCCGGCGAGCGGTCAAGGCAAGGTTGCCGCCCGCCGGAAGGCGACAAAACACTAAGAGCTTAACCTATAGCTCTGATACCATGTAGAAATAATTAATGTATAGAGAAATAGAGAAAGAGAATAAATTGTATGTATTATTGATTGATGTAGAATGTATACAATGACTCTCCTATATATAGGAGAGGAAGACAAATAGACTAACACACACACCTACCACACTATACACTCACCTACCACACTAACACTCACCTACCACACTAATACTAACCTAACACACTTACATAATATACTAACTCACTCACCTACCACACTAAGGTAGAGTAGGTGTGGAGTTTTTATTTTTACATTCAACATATTGAACCAAAGCTAGAAACCCCTACCTCTATCTTGAGAAGAGAAGAAAGCCCTAGAGCGCTAGGTTGCCCAAAATCAAGATTTCTTTGGTAGCTAGGAAGCCCTTCACTTGTTCTCCAATTTGCCTCAAGAACTATGCTCAAAATCTTGCCCTAACTAGATGAAATCTAACCTTGGATAGAAGTTTTGGGGGAGTGTAGAAAGAAGGAAGAGAAGATTTGGTGCAGAGAGGTAAGTTAAAAGAAATGAGAGAGAAAGGAGTTTTGGGGTCAAATTTGATGAAAATGGGTCAATTTTCAAAGTTGAAAACACATTTTGCCGCATGTGCGGGACCCAAAGCCGCACATGCGGAATGTGCCTGCCGCACATGTGGGGCCTAAGGTCGCACCTGTGGAAATTCTCCCAGAATTCTCCACCTTCATTGCATGGATCTGCACGTGCGGGAATACCCACTGCACGTGCAGTGGCACCTGTTAGATTCAGAAAATTGTGAAGGTTTCTACGCCTCAAGTTTATGTCCCGGGATTCAACCATCAACAATCAAAATCCATTTAAGAGTAAAACGTCCCCAATTTCTACAACAGTAATAACAATAACAAGACATAGTTTAATGCATCAATGATCTTGAACTGTGTCGATGAACCCGTGTTTGTGTGTTAAACTAGAATCTAATACTCGTGATATTACAACTACCACCGTCCCTCTCTTTCTTCTCCACCTCTATCATATCTCACCCCACCCACCGACATGGCCACCATCACATACCAACCTGCCACTACCGGATCAACACCTACGCCATCGATGCTCATACTCTTGTTGCGATTAACGTCTAGTCTTGTATCGATTGATGTTGTGAAAGTGCAAACCAATGCAGATCATTGAAGTCACCAAATTGCTAGAATTTTGGGGATTTTGTTTGGGTTTCAAATGATGGTCAGTGTCATTTCTTTGAAACACCTTGAAAATCAAGGATCTATGGGGGTTCTTATATATAGTAGTCACGGTCATAGTGGTAGCAGAAAGTTGATTGGTGAAAGAGATTGTGATTTTAAAATCAAGGATCTATGAGTTTGCGATTTTAAGGGAGAGAAAGAGAGAGAGAGTGATGTCTGAGAGATTGAAGAGGGAGAGTGAGAAAGGAGTTGGCAGTGGGGTTGGTAGGGCCAAGGACATTTTTGCCATTTCATGTCACCCGTTAATAGAGAACGTTTGAGACCCATTTGGTGAGGTGAGTCTCGTTTCTTCATACTAAGGTTAACTGTAATTTGGACAATTTTCAGTAGAGGTCAGTGTAGTTTGCCCCAATTTTTTTTAGGATAAGTAATCCGTGGTTGCCGAAAAAATCTGATTGAAGTTAAGTTGAAGTTGTTTTCCAAACTGCGCATGTCTGGTTTTTAACAAACAAACTCTTCAAAAAGGGTTCCCATTGCAGATGTGACACCCTTCTTTGAACAATTGATTTCCTTTCATTAACATATGAAAAGTTCTGTAGTAATTTTTTTTATAGCCCTCGTAGTGTGTGCACCCTTATTCGCATGCTCATGATCTTCCTTTTAATTAATTTTTGCATGTTCAGCCCCTCTTTGGAAACTTTTTGCTATAGAAAAGAAATTTTTATTACGTTTGTGGATATCTTAACCCTCTATATAGTGTGCACTTGTGTGGCCATATTTATCAACTTGATTACTTTGAGATATTGAAACATGTGTTGAAACACTCCCTGTTTCCAGGCCTTTTTGGACAGAGAGCGAGCTAACACGTATTTGACGAGGGATATTAGGGATGAACTCTTACATGGTGCTGCTTTTGAGATAACTGGTCATTATCATGAATTAGTTGCGGATCTTGTTAGTTTGGTTAGTATGAATATCACAATATCTACTCTTCTGAGATTTCTACATTTTTTGTCAGTAATCTTTATCTTAGACAATCTTGATTTAAGAGCTTTCAAACATCTTGACCAGGCAAAGAAAACGGACTCTTCACTTCAGAGAATTCGTCAGGGTGCACAAAGGCGAGGTGGAGCAAGCTCTGATGTCTCTGAAAATAATGTTTCCAATACTGATAAGATCTGTGTGCAATTATTTCTTGATATTCAGGTTAGCCTCATCCTTGTACAAGTCTTAGTGTGTGGCTTTGTGCATGCACATTCCTGTTCTTGTTTTTGTGTTCAAGTCTTGGAGTCATCAATGGGTGGTTGATTGGAAGATTTTTCACAGTTGTGATTTTATTTCTGCTTTTTTTTTTTTTTTTTTTAATTTATTTATTTATTATTTATTTTCATGACTGTTGTGATTATATTTTGGCTATTTGTTTTATTAAAACAGGAATATGGGCGCAACCTCTCTGCGCTTGGGGTTGAAGCGGCAAAAATTCCTGCATACCGTTCCTTGTGGCAGTGTGTTGCCCCAACAGACAGTCAAAATACAATTCGTTTCTAGTTTTTGGCTTTCAGCATACCACCACCAAGGATGCATTTGGCTTCTGTTTACCTTGCGCAATGGGGGATAGAAGGCATTTTGGCAGTGGCCAGCAAGTGGGCATAGTAACATAGAAATACCATTTTTTATTTTTTCGCTCAATTTTTATTCTATTGTAGGTGTTTTTTTGTTGTGTAATAGTTTTTTTTTTTTTATTAATTATTTTTATTTTCAGTAGTTGCATATTGACATGCGTGCTTTTCCAGTAGCTCATCTTACAGGGTGAAATACGGAGTTCTGTATATTTTAGATAATTCTTAGTTGGTTGTGAATAATAATAAAAATGAGAATAGTTAAGTATTCTTTCAACAAACCTTCATGGATAGAATATTATTCACTTTGTTTGGCTTTGATTGATTTTTTAAAAATTAAATTTTTTATTTTATTTTTAGTGAATTTTTTTTAATATAAAAAAGTAAATTTTTTACCTTTTTTTTTTTTGAACGATAAATTTTGTACTTTCTAAATGTACATAATCTAAATATATTTAAAAAGTAAAATATTTGTGAAAAAATATTTAAAAATTCAATATATGCAAAAAATATGAAAATAAATTGAATTTTAAAATATTTTTTCATAGATGTTATATTGTTAAGTGTATTTAGGTTAGGTGTATTTAAAAAATTATTTTTTTAAAATATTAAAATTTTTTATTAAAAATAAAAAAATAAAAAATTCAATTGTTTGAAACCAAATGATTACTTTGCAGCAGAGCTTTTAATGAGATATTGCTTTCATCTATTCTCACTAAAATTATTTTATATTATTATTATTATTATTATTATTATTATTATGCAATTTTTGTACAAATTATTATGGTTGAGCATAAAAATTAAAAAAAATATAAACTGGTTTGATTTAGATTAAATTGCACGGTTAGGTTTGATTTTTTCAATTCACAGTTCAGTTTCGGGCCTTTTAAATAGGCTAATCGTATTTTACGGTTTGGTTCGTCATTTTATAGTTATGAATTTAATTGGAACTGAATCGGACTGTTTAAATTATATATATAATTTGTTATTGAATATAAATATTAAAATATTTTAGGGCAAATTACAAACACCCCCTTGAGATTTGGTGAAAATACAGATTCTCCCCTGAGGTTTGAGAAATTACATCCCACCCCCTGAGGTTTATATTTCCATAACAAATTGCCCCCTGAGGTTTTTATTTTCATACAGATTCCCTCTTAATTTCTCCTAATTTGTTATGAAAATTTGACCCTCAGGGGGCAATTTGTAATTTCTCAAACCTCAGGGGGGAATCTGTACTTTTACGAAACCTCGAGGGGGGTGTTTGTAATTTGCCCAATATTTTAATAGTATCAAATATATATATATAAATTATAACTTTTTACTATTATAAGTATATTTTTGTATGATCAAAAAAGAAAAGTATATTTTTGTATGGTGATAGAATTAGTTTTAAACAATCATATAAGCAATTTTTAGGCTGTGAATAATATTTTGTGATTTATATTATGAATAATTATAATATTTTTAAAGTTTGCGGTTCTAAACCAAATTGAACCATAGTTTAGAGGTTTGCTTCGGATTGGTTCTAAGATTTTCATAAATTGGTTTGGTTTCAAATTTGATGGAACCACAGATAATTTATTGGTCTTGGTTTACAGTTAAATCGAACCAATCTGAATCAATTATCAAAGGAAAATTCTATTTGCATAACATAAGAATTGTACACACTATAAATGGTGTTTAGATATAAACTTTTTTGAACAAATGTCAAATGTTCGGATTCAAAATTGTGAACAAAAGTAAATTGTTCAAATATATATTCCGTTCAATTATTTATATTGAACATAAATTTATATCTGAATATTTGACTCTTATTTAAAAATTTATATTTAAACACTATTTGTGGTGTGTACTAAAAATTTATATGGTGTGTAAATAGAATTACCCATTATTAAAATTGCCCATCGTAAGAGGGAAAGAAGCAAAAAATAAAGAGGTCTAAGCAAAAGAGCAGTTGAGAGAGTATGCAAAAATGTGAAAATGTTTATTTGTAACTTTTCTTTTAGAGTATTGCTAGTAATTCCTACATTTCTTCTTAGAACTGTCACCTCCTCTATTTTTTTTTTTTTTAATTTTTTATAATTCCAAAATTGTCCCAACCTACAATTCCACTTTTACTCTAATTCCTAACCTTCTAACCTTAATTTTTCAAATCCTAACTCTAACTGTTATCATCTCCGGTAGTCACCACTATCTTCCACCACCTCTTACCGCGACAACCACCACTTCTACTCCACTTGCCCTCTTTGCCGATCTCCAGCCGAGCTGGTACCGGAAAACAATTTTGATGTAGTTGTTTTTATGGGTGATGATAAACTGGCTGAGATCGAACCTGGTTTGAGTCGTTGTCACTACATCACCATAGCGACTCTCCCTGCCATCTCCGTTGCACTACCGCCACTTCCACAGCCTCATCATCTCCTACATCTTAGCCACTTCTCAGCCTATCCCCACTTACTCACTCGCTCTTTGTCTCTCTATCTCTCGCAATCTGCAGGGGTTACGAGTGAGCGCTGTGAGAGACTAGCGACGAAGATGGGAGATTTGAGTGGTGGGAGAACGTTATCGTCGGTGGTAGGAAGCCATGACGGTGGTCGCACGATGGATGCATCGATTGGGCTAGGAAGAGGGCGGCAGAGGGAAGGATGTAGCAATGGTGGTTGGTTTAGGAGTTGTCGGAAAAAAAAGAAGAAGAAGAAGATGATGACTGCCGGAGGTGTCACGACCCCATTCTGCCCCTAGTAGAATGGTGCCGTGATGGCCAGTAATCCGAGATTACCAAAGGCCAACTTACAAAGATTCACACACAATCAGAGTATACATATGGGGCCTACATGTACGGAAGCAATAAATTTAAATCTAATTAGTCCATAAGAGCTGTGCATAGATTAAATGAAATGACATACATCTTAACATGGTTTACAACTTGGATACAAATAAAATGAAGTACATAATGCATCTTAATCAAAAGGTTTCTCAAGCCGACATATACAAAATACATGCAATACAAGGCTATGAAGCATAATCTTCAAGACGATACAAAACATGAATCAAACATCTTGCACATAACATCTTAGGCATCACCGCCTTCTTGCTTGCCACCTACATATATATAAGGAGAGGGTGAGCTTGGATACTCAGTGAATGATATTAGTAATAAAGGTTTAAATGAATGATATCCGAGATCTTTATCAAAACAATACATATAATAACTTGTACAAAACATGGGATGAATCAAGTTCATCAATCAAATCTTTCAAATCTTCTTGGGATGTTTAACAATATTTACATAATACATGGGGTGATGACATTCTGGACAAAACAAGGGAATAATCGACTCGGAATCGATTAGACAAATCCACCCGTTCATAGACCGTCGGTGGGGCCATCCCCAGCCTTTACCTTAGGACAATCCTTAATACGATGACCCATCTCACCGCATTCAAAACATGCTCCAGATATCCGATGACAAACTCCAAAATGTCGCTTCCCGCAACTTGTACATGTCAGCCTGGTGCCACTTTCCTGATTTGAGTTACTGGAATTACCCCCATTGGTCTTCTCCTCGGCATCACACGGGTCTTGGCGATCATCATAAGTCCGCCTCTTTTTCTGATTCTCCCCCACACTCTGACTTCTGTCCAAGTTAGCTTATGCCAGGATGGCTTTATCTAACACTCCAGCATACGTCGGCATGTTGAGCATATTAACCCGATCTTGTATTGGACCCCGAAGTCCACTTTCAAACTTCCTAGCTTTCCTGTATTCGTTGTTGACCATGTGGGGTGCATACCTTGCCAATTCGGTGAAAGCACGATCATATTCAGCCACTGTTTTGTTACCCTACGTCAACATCTGGAATTCTGTGGTCTTGCGATCTCGGACACTGAGGGGAAAGTGCTTGTCATAGAACAACTCCAAAAATTTGGCCCAAGTCAAACCTGGGTTGCCTTCTCGGATCATCATCCACCATCTACGGGCGTCGTCTTCCAATGTGAATGCTGCTAATGACACCTTCTGAGCGTCGGTGCTGGGAAAAACCTCGAACAACTTCTCCATCTCAAGAACCCATGCTTCTGCCTTCATCGGCTCGATACCCCCTTGGAATCTCGGCGGATTCATCTTCTTGAACTCTTTGATCAAGGTCAAGGTGCCATCTCCATACAAAGCTGGCTACGGAGGCACTTGTAGTACTGGGGGAGGTGGAGGTGGAACTGCACGTCGGCCATCTGTCTGCTCGGCCTGAGTAGATGTAGTGCTAGTGTTCTGTTGCCTTGCTTGCCTCAACTCATGGGCCAAACCCTCTACCAACCTTTCTAATCTGTCCAACCTATCCTCGGATTGATCTCGGCTAACTGAACGTCTACTCCTTCTCATGATGCTAGGAGTATGCAAAATGTGACTTTTTAAACAAAATGAACAAATAAACATGCATGCAAGTAACAAAGGATCATGCCGAGATAATGCACACCTTGTCAAATAGCAAGCAATATGATGCAATCCTAACATCATTCTAAGGGACATCCTATGCTCTTTAGGACCAAAAGTGTGTGAATAACGTACTATAAGGAACCGGTGCTTTGATACCAATCTGTCACGACCCCATTCTGCCCCTAATAGAATGGTGCCGTGATGGCCAGTAATCCGAGATTACCAAAGGCCAACTTACAAAGATTCACACACAATCAGAGTATACATATGGGGCCTACATGTACGGAAGCAATAAATTTAAATCTAATTAGTCCATAAGAGCTGTGCATAAATTAAATGAAATGACATACATCTTAACATGGTTTACAACTTGGATACAAATAAAATGAAGTACATAATGCATCTTAATCAAAAGGCTTCTCAAGCCAACATATACAAAATACATGAAATACAAGGCTATGAAGCATAATCTTCAAGACGATACAAAACATGAATCAAACATTTTGCACATAACATCTTAGGCGTCACCGCCTTCTTGCTTGCCACCTACATATAATAATAAAGGAGATCTTTATCAAAACAATACATATAATAACTTGTACAAAACATGGGATGAATCAAGTTCATCAATCAAATCTTTCAAATCTTCTTGGGATGTTTAACAACATCTACATAATACATGGGGTGATGACATTCTGGACAAAACAAGGGAATAATCGACCCGGAATCGATTAGACAAATCCACCCGTTCATAGACCGTCGGTGGGGCCATCCGTTCATAGACCGTCGATGGCAGAGATCTCTCAAACATGGTGCTACAAAAGCTTAGAGTCCTCTAGCATGTAAGGACTTTCCAAGAATGTCACCCAAAACAAGGCTAATACTTGATACACAAAATAGGGATAATCATTTATGCTTAACAAATACTTTTTCCAAAACAAGGCAAAGCAAAGCTTTATCAAAACTTTATAACATAACTTTATTAAAAATACCACTCACATAGCTCTTCAGATGTCGGGCTTAAAGCAAGGGTCCAAGTCCTACAAACACATGGTAAAGCCTACTGAATGCACTTCAAGAAGACAAGAAAGAATGCTCAAGGATGGATATGAAATGCACTCTCAAACAAGCTTTACATGAATGCAAATGATCTCGGTGTTTCTTTTAAAACTCGGTCAAGTCAAAGCAAAACATGCTGGAAGTTAAAACACTATTTTTCATCTTAGGAAAACATGCTGGGTACCAACCAAGTCTTGGCCGAGGTCCCACACCTCCTTGCCGAGGCAGGTCCCGATGGCCACATTCAAGGAAATGAAGTCGGGAAAATCTGGGTTTCCCTCTGCCGAAGAACATGAAGAACATGAACATGAAGAACATGAAGAACATGAAAAACATGAATGCTCAATCACAACTTGTTATTACAAAATCTGGGATTTCATGAGATGAGTTCGAAAACATGGACCTGGGTACCCATACTTGAAGATCTTATGAAGACAAACACAAAAAAATGAATCTTGATGCAAGCTTTCGGATCAAACAAGGCTTTTATTCAAGAACACATGAATATCACTTTCTCTTTCTAAAACCAAACTTTAAATCAATGCATGGCTTACAAATCGTGCTCGATCATGCAACACAACTAGATGAACAATAAGAACAACAAGAGTAGGTCAAGATTCTAACCTCAAGACACGAATCTAACGGCTCAAGGTGTGAAGATCAAGCTTGGAAATCTATTCCCTTTCTAAGAACTCCTTCTTCTTCTTCCTAGAGCCTCTCTCTCTAAAAGACAAGGATATGATACAAAATGATGTGTTTCTCAACAGCTCACTTACATAACCCTCTGCTGGGACACGTGGCACTATCGGAGTGGTTCTCCTCAAAAGGTGATTGAAAGACAAGACAAGTGCATGACAAAGTGTATAAAACAAGCAAGGTGGCATGGGCACTCCGGCAGGTAATGATCTCGGGTTATAACATCGGCTTCGGCAAAAGGGTCTCAATGATCTCGGCTAGGAAGTATAACACTTGGCCTAGCTGTGCCACACCTTGACCTAGATGTGCTACACCTCGGTCTAGGTCATTCCAGTCCAGGAACAAGATCACTTAGGTGCGAGGATAACATCTCGGCCTAGATAATACACATCTCGGCCTTGGTGATGAACACCTCGGCCTAGATAATGACATCTCCGCCAATATGTCAGGGTGAAGGTGGAGGTCAACCAAAGTGGTTCCAAGGTGGTCCTAGGCGTAAGAGGTTCAAAGGTGTAACCTAGGCTTAAGATGACCTCGGCTTAACATGACCTAGGCTTGGCATGACCTAGGCTTGACATGGCCTAGGCTTGACATAGCAAGGAAGGAACAAAGCAGGCATACAACACTTAGGCAAATCACATAAGCACAAAACAAGACAGGGACCTTTACTTAAGCAAAACAAGTCGAAGTCTACAAATGCAAGCTTAACAAAACAAAATCACGCAAATGCACATGAACATGACTAAGGCATGAATGTGGGTTATTACAGGAGGTGACGGTCGGAGGTAGCTTGGTGAGGATGGAATTAGGGTTAGGGTTAAGGTTAGGGTTTGGATTTTGGATTTGGGGTTAGGGTATTGATGTAGGTTGAAAGGTATGACATTGAGGCTGCTTATGTTACATTTATAGTCTTTGAATTTTATTTATTTGGTGGAGATGATGTGTTTTGTGCACTTGTACAGATTTGAAAGGTAATACGCAAATTCAAGCAAAAAGTGGCGTAAAAGTAGATTCTCGGTGCGAGTAGTGAAAAGTCCCGGCCTGCCACCTTACCACACGTGCGGCCCAACACCATTCGAGCGGCCCACCTAGGGTGTGTGAAAATTTAAGGCTCTTCTGCTGGAATAAAAAGGAGAAAAAAGAGGCTGTAACCAGGTTCGAAAATATTTCAGAGAAAAGGGAGAGAGAGGTTAGGGTTTGGAAGAAAAAGAACTTGAAGTTTGAAGAATGTGTCCTATGGTGGCTTCTTCTTCTTCCACCTCTTCCCACTTCATCATGAGTGGCTAGGCTCCTATTTTTAGGGTTTTGATGAACCTAGCCATGTAAAGAGATTTTTCTTAGGCTTTGATTATGAAACGGTTTGAATAAATGTATGGATGTTTTAGAAGTTTATAATAATTTTTCTTTTCATCTCTTCAAGTATTTTGTTCTCTGTGATTGTTTAATGCTTTCCATACATTAGTTTTCTTGGTGTTTGTGTTCAAAGTATGAGGCGAGTCATGCTATGAGAGACGGGTCATGTTGCTACTATAGTTTAGAGCAAACGACTCGTGCTACTTGGGATGATTCGTACCTGTACATTGAATGCGACAATCCTCTTGATCAATGTTTCAAACTTGTAGTTGTGAAATATTGGGTAGTTCAAACCGGATTGCAATTGATGGCCGATGTTAAGTCTTATTTATGTGATTAGTGGTGAATTCTTTGCCCTAGGATTTTTTCCAAAAATTAGTATCTCAAATCCCACTTTTAATTGTCAATTCAATTTCTCAATTTCATTTAATTCTCGTTTAGTCATGATATCCCTCAATCTCTTTTATCAAAATTAATTTAGGAATTTAATAATTAAATTAGTTTAATTTCCCGTTTGACCCTGTGGATCGATACTTGAACATACTGTTATTCTAAGGAATTTGGTATAGTTTAGTGTTTATTTTTGGTGTGTGAAACGACCCATCAAATTTTGGTTCCGTTGCCGGGGACTTTTGGCGAAATTAATTAATTTAAAGTTACATTTTTATTTTAATTTTTAGTTTAGGATTTTATATTTTAGTGTTGCTAAGTGTGTAGAGCCTTTGCAAGTTGAGCTATCACCGAAGTACAAGCGGATCGCAACCGAGCTTTAAAAACAAACCGTAGCACTAAAGTGCTTTAACAAAAAAAGAAAAAAAAAATCATATACTCGTAAGCAAAGCACCAAAGTGCTAAAAAGAAAAAAAAAGCTCAAGTGGAGGTTGGAGACAACGGTCTACACGTCAAGCACCCGCAAGACGAGTAAAGCGTTTTCATTAAACCGCTGTGGGTATTTTCTCCTTTGGTATTTTGCTTTTATAACTTAGTGCACAATAGTCGGAACTTAGTGTGTGTGTGTGAGTAGTGTATGCACGGGCGTCGTTCTTGTCGCCTTGAATTGTGGAGTTTGAACCTTGAACTAGAAAGGACTCTTAGGAAACTTAGAGCCTCTTCCCGTGTTCCTAGGCTTGAATATCCATATTCATACTTCGAACCAATAGAGATGGTGAACCCGAATGGCTTAAATGGGCCCAACCGAACCCTTAAGGATTACTTCACACCCATTGCATATACATCACAATCATACATTCAGTTACCAGACAAAACTGCTGCTTATCATGAGATTAAGTCTAGCACTATCTAAATGTTCCCATCATTTCATGGACTAGCTCATGACAACCCTTACAAACATCTGCATGAATTTATGGAAATTTGCTCTACAGTGAGGATCCAAAATTTCACCAATGAGGCCTTAATGTTGCGACTGTTCCCATTTTCACTAAAGGACAAAGCTAAACATTGGCTGAACTTCTTACCTGTTAATTCTGTCACAACATGGGACCATTTACAATAGAAGTTTTTGGAGAAGTATTTTCGCATTGGTAAGACCAACCAACTTAGGCGAGCCATCACCAATTTTGCTCAAATTTATGGCGAGCAATTTCATGAAACATGGGAAAGACTTCGTGACCTTCTCCAACAGTGTCCCACCACCAAGTGCTTGATTGGCAACTTGTTCAAACCTTTTACTATGGCTTAACTGAGATAATTCCCTTCACCACGCCTCCATAGCCCGAAAAGTTCGGTAACTGGTAGTTGGAGCCCTGAAAAGAGGGGGCATTTATGAGGTAGGGCGAAACCTAGAGTTAGCCTAACAAGTAGAGGCATTGTTCCACAAAATGGACCAATTATTAGCTTCGGGACATGCCCTTACACAGCAAGATCAACCTCAATTTCATGAGGCATGTGCTATTTGTGCGAGCCCTACTTATGACTTGAATGAGTGCCCTTCGGCATCACAATTTTTGGAATTAGTCCAAGAGCATGTGAATGCGGCTTAAAGATTCTCCAACCCGGTAATGACCCATATTCCAACACATACAATCCGGGATGGAGAAATCACCCTAATTTTCATGGAGACCTCATTCACAAGGCAAGGCACTTCTTACAATCCTCCATCACCAAGTCAGAATTTTAATAATTTTGCCAACCAATCTTCCTACCGACCACCACAACCTTACTGGAAACCACAACTCCTGCTTGTTCCTCAAGGCAGCTTGGCCTTTGAGACTCAGGTGTTGGAAGTTCACTCAGAGCATAAGGGGTTAGCACTAGTAGTTCATTCCCATACTCACTCCATTGCCAAGCTAGAGGCTCAATTAGGTCAAATGGCTAACAACATGAATACGAGGGAGGAGGAAAAATTACCGAGTCAGACTGTGGCTAACCCTAAGGGTGAATATGGGGCAGAGGGGTCGGGTGGGAATGGAAAGCACCATGAACAGGTGCAAGCGGTGATCACTTTAAGAAGTGGGAGAGAATTAGAGCCTCGACAAATGTAACTAGGAATAAAAAGGGTGACCACAGTGGTAAACCCAATGAGAGCAAGGGTGAGGAAGAAACACCTAAGGGGGATGACTTAGTCCCTAGTACTTCACATGAGTCTAAAGCACCATATGTGCCTAAGGCACCCTTTCCCCAATGCCTTGATACACTATCTCCTTTTAATAAGAAGACGACATCCGTGTAAGCAATGATGGAGGTGTTCAAACAAGTTAAAATCAACCTCCTTCTGTTGGAGGCAATTAAAGAAATACCCTCCTATGCTAAATTTTTGAAGGACCTTTGTAAGCAAAAGCGTAAATCTAGGACACACATGTCTCAAAAGGTCGTACTCACGTAGCAAGTAAGCTCCATCATATTGAGTGACACCCCCCCAAGCTTAAAGACTTGGGTGCCTGTAGCTTGCTTTTTGTGCTCTTCGGAGGGGTTTAGTCTCCTCGGATATGATAGCCCTACAGTTTGGACTCCCATGGTTCTGAAGCTGATTTCACAAGTGCAATGTGAAATAGATATACAAAAGAGTCCAAATTCAACAAATCTTTAGAAAATCAATTTTTAATAAAAAATGCTACAAATGGACCGCATTGCCAGATTTCAGAGTCGCCACCTAAATATTTTTGAGAAATGTAGGAAACCCGTGACTCATGCCAAAGGCCACTTGTCTGCTTTTACAAGAATTTGAAAATCTTGAAATAGAAGTGGTACCTTTTGAACAAAATGGATGGATAGCTGCAGTGTCCGCAAAAAGGGCAATTATCGAAGATATCAAACAAAAGAAAATGAATGATGAATTTCTGAAGAAGATTTGTGATGAATTTGAAGCTAAACCTAAACTGGGATTCACAATTAAAGACTCAGTATTGAAATTTCAAGGGAGACTTTGTGTTCCCAATGAAGAATCCTAGAAGAAGCTCACAAGTTGATGTTTGCCATGCACCTGGGGAATACCAAAATGTATTAATATTTGAAGTTAGTTTATTGGTGGCTGTGAGACCAAGAAATATCCTCTCACATGGATTGCAGAGATCCAACGAAGAGATGAACTTTGTCCTGGTAGACCTGCAAAGATGAGCATGATCGGCGCCACCCAACCGGGATTTTCGGCCGGAGACACTCCGATGGTAAAGTCAGTCACTTGATAAATAGAATGAAGGTCTAGAAAATGTAGAGTGCTTGGTGTTTAGTGTCCAGAGAGATGACTTACCTTCTTTTCTGGGATGCCCCCCCTTCATATAGATGGGGGGTGTGATTTATTTGGGCTGGACCCATTGTAGGCCTTATTGGGGTTAACCCCAATAAGCTGATATATATTAATTTTCTGGCTCCCACAATTGCCCCAAAACTTTCATTTTCTGCGGTAGAAGGAATGAGAGTTTTTCTTGCCGAGTTACGCTATTCAAATAGCTGTTAGGTTTTTTGATAAGGAACACTTTGGATAAATGAATAAAATGTATGAATGAATGACTGCATGTATGCTTGAATGTATGTTTGAATGTATGTATAAATGTACATATGTCTTGAATGTATGTGTAAATATATATATGTCTATCATAGGATGGGGGTGAGCTAAAACCCAAAAAGGAATATAAACAAATCATAACGATGGGCCATGGTATTATTATCCCCGGGCAAGGGTTGTAGACCTACGGTATTATGACCCCGGGGCATGGGTGTAGACCTGCGGTATTATGACCCCCGGGCATGGGTGTAGGCCATGGTATTATAATCCCCGGGCATGGGTGTAGACCTTTGCTGATGGTGCTCCGTGTCGAGTGCGAAGATTACGCTGTACTCGGAGATTTTTGCTGATTTTAAGTGACGATCAAGTGCCAATATTGCAAGGATTTTGAATGATGTATCCTATCAGTGATGGCCTATTTAATTGCCGAGTAAATGTTGGGCCAATTAGCATTGGCCGATTTACATTTTGCATTTAGTCCAATGTAGACTTGCCCCATTGCTTTCGAATGACAGGTGTTAGTCGGAAGGAATGCAGATTGGATTGGCCCCATTGCCTTATGGTGCGGGGAATAGTCGGCTCTGGTAAAATGATGGCGCGTAAAAATATGCAAACTGCCGACTGCCAAGTGTGTAATATATTGCCCCAAAACTAGCACTTGCTTGGAATGGTGTGAAAAGGAGTGGAAGTGTGTAACTTCAGTAAATTTTGTTGTAATGTTTGTCCCAAGTTGGCCGAGTATAGTAGCGGTGCTGAGATTTTGATCGGTTGAGATGCCCCAATGGGAAAGTGGAAAAATGACTAAGATGTCGTAGTGGGTAAGAAAATGGCCAAGGTAACGAAATGGCTGATCGGGGAAGATGGAGGATTATTTCCTAGCCCCAAGATCCTGCTGCTAAAATTTCATGTCGATTGGATATGATTTGACCGTTGATTTTGCGTTTAATGTTCCTGATTGGCCGATGTATTGATCGCAAAATACGACTCAGAATTTGCAAAATTAGACCGCTCGGATGTGTTTAGAAGGCTCAAAATAGCTGGAAACAATTATTGGATCGTTGAAATTGGACTCCTAATGGTGTAGTGGTAGCCAAAATAAAACTAATGGCTTAGATCGGTGGAGAATAGTGCACTGCGAAGCACTGGATAATTGCTCATATATTGCTGAGTTAGACGGCTTGGCTTGGTGGCTTAGTAAAAATTAAAAACAAAGTTGTTGCTGGTGAGAATTGAACTCTTCTTCGTGGAGTGAAAGCATAATGCTAAACCACGTTGCCATGACATTGAAATAAAATTTGGAATAAAATCTACAATTGTTTTTTTTTTTTTTTTTGGAGTTGAATTTGCAAATTCTGACCGTATGGATGGGCCCAGAATGCGTCAAATAGCTGGAAAGGACTATTGGATCATTGTAATGGGAGTCCAAATGGCTTAGACTTCACTAAAATAGAATGAATGGTTCAATCAACCAATTGCAACGTAACTGCGAAGTATGTGATGATTTCCTAGTTGCTTGCTGGTTCGTCTTCTTCGACAAAACATTGGATTTTCTGGGCAAAGTTGGACGGGTCCGTACGACTTTGTTTTAGCACCAATTTTGACACGGTTTGTTGTGTTGGATTCGTCTCGATGAGTACTTCATATTGGGATGATCAAAACTTGATTTCGACAACTTCGAAAATTTTAGTGTTCGGAAAATGTGGTCCGTTTCGCAGTTACCAGCGAACTTTGGTTACTTCTTGGGTCCTTGGGTTGGTGGGTTTGGACTCCTTGAGTTGACGTGAATCCTCTCATATATTCAGATGTTGATTTCGGCATGCCGAGATGCTAGTTCTATGCCAAGATCTTAGTGTCGAATAAGTTGCAACATTGCCCAATAATATTGTTGAATAATATTGTAAGCTGTTGCCAAAGAATGTGCCGAGTAACATGTTTGTGCTGAGCACCAAATAATGTGCCGAATAAGAAATGTTGCGGAGTTGATAAGCAGTTGATAATATGCAAAGTTGCTAATTTTTAATTAGTTGATAAAATGCCGAATGAAAAGCCAAAGTGCAGAGTTGAGCAATGTTGCATTATAATGAGTTGTCAAATATTGTTGCCGAATAAATTGCCAAAGCCAAATAATGTTGATTGTGGGAGCCGAATATTCCGGGAAAGATAAGGCCAGATACAGGTATGAGATTAGTCAAGGATGGAAGTTGTATTTGGCATTGATCTTAGTTAACCACAGAGCCGAATAGTATAATCGGCATTCCAACCAGCAGAACAAGAGCCGAATAAATAGACGTGCAATAGATTAAGGGTAGGCCCGACCCTAGGGCCCAAAGGAAAGAATATAAATAGAGGAGCATTAGCTAGAAAGAGGTAGGTGAGAAAAAGTTTAAACTTGAGATATAAGCAACCAAGAGAGGATATACTGACTTATCCGTCGGAGTGCTAATTCCGGCACCCCCGACCGAAATGTTCATTTCTTTTCAGGTGACCAGCTGAGGATCTCGAGCGTCCCATTGGATCCAAAGAGTATTTCTAGATCATTTCCCCACAATTGGCGCCGTCTGTGGGAATACTCCAACATCCATGGCGGACGTGACAGAAGATCCTCCGGTAGTCGCTGACGACCTTACGCCACGAGCTGATACCACTCCAAGCAATATTCTTGGGCCGGAGAACATTGCCGCATGAAGAGCCTTGAACTTCGACTCACTCGCCCATACATCACCCTCAACATCAGCACATGAGACAGTGCAAGCGATTATGGATCAGGCAAAGCAAAATGAGTAGAGGTTGGAAAATATGATGGCTGAGAACGAGCGCCTTCGACAGGATTTGGCCTTGGAGGTGGCAAAATCACAACAGGCCGAGCGCCAAGATTCGGAACGACCTCTGAGAAAAGATGGTTGACGACCTCGAATTCGGAGACATGATAGTGGCAGTGATTCTGACTCATTATCCTCAGAACCCAAAAGGAAGGGACGAGTTGGAGTCTTCAGTTCCTCCGAAGGGAGTCTGCGTGCACGGAATAAGCGAAGAAGAAATGGTTCCGACGAAGAGGACCAACATGACCCCTTTGTGCAACGAATCGCAAGGGCAGTACTACCCAAAAAGTTCAAAGCTCCGTCGTTCACTCTATACGACGAAAAATCGGATCCCATTGATCACATCCGTCATTACAAGCAAGCCATGACGCTGCATGCAGACGACGAGGCTCTCATGTGCCGAATATTTCCGAGCAGTTTGGGACCATTGGCCGTCAGATGGTATTATAAGCTGGAACCGGCATCAATTAAGAGCTTCCATCAACTACAGAAATCCTTCACGGCGAGATTCATCACCAATGAGGTCCAGCCGAAGCAAGCCGATTCTTTCTGGGCAATGCAAATCCAACTAGGGGAAACCTTACGAGCGTACTTGGCGCGCTATTGGGAATGCTTTAATCTCGCGGTTGATACTTGTAATGACTCCATGGCCATTACCACCTTCAAAATAGGGTTGCATCCTGATAGTGCCCTCCGCAGCTCTTTGACCAGAAGGCCCCCAAAAATGGTCTGGGCATTGATGAAAAAAGTCGAGGAATACTGCAAAGTTGAAGACGATGCCCTACGGGTCAAAGTTGGGCACAAAGCCAATAAGCCGGCCCCTCTAGAAGTCGTGCAGCCGATAAACGCTGTACCACCACGGAGCCCTAAATCACGGGATCGGGCTAAACGAGATAGAAGACGGGATTCGCGCCGATCAAATGACCAATGTGCACAACGAGCTAATGAGCAGTTTCAAGTGGATAGAAGGCGCGCAAGGCGGGCGGACAAGAAATACACGGAGTTGTCGGAGCCGATCAGTATGGTTATGTCTAAAGTTCACCACCTATCGTTCTTTAAATGGTTGTCTAAAATGGTAGGACCTCCCGACACGAGGAGACGGGACAAGCGGTGCGAATATCACAAAGACCACGGTCACGATACCGACAGTTGTTATGCGTTGAAGGATCACCTTGAGGAGTTGGTACAAGACGGTCGACTTAAGCAATACGCCCGAAAGAACAATTCAACCAAAACAGTTGCTTTGTGACAGGATTCACCTCCACTCAGCGTAATTCATATGATATACAGCTTGCCGATGGCTTTTGCGGTACATACAATTCAGTCGCATCCTAACCTCCAAAAGCAAATCACATAGGGGAAACGGCCCCATGAAGTTGCGAGTATTTCTTTCGATGATTCTGATTTGGTCAGCGTAACGCTCCCCCACATTGATCTCTTGGTCATCGAACCACGCATAAACCGATTCACCGTTGAACAGGTTCTCATTGACCAAGGAAGTACTTCAGAAGTTATGTACTACAAGACCTTCATCAAACTCGAGTTCACTGAGTCAGACCTGTCTCCAGCCCCTTATTCGTTATTCGGCTTCAACGCCAATCCGGAATATCCATTGGGCAAAATCACGCTACCAGTTCGAGCGGGCTCTTGATCAGTGGATGTGGAATTTTTGGTTGTCATGCTTCCTTCACCGTACAATCTCATCATGGGATGAACTTGGCTACATACCATGCAGGCCGTGCCAAACACCTATCATCAACTGCTCCACTTCCCGACTGAATGCGGCATTGAACAAATCTGTGGTTCCCAGAAATCGGCACAAGCGTGCTATCTTCTTGCTGCAAAGACGTCCAAGGAGCTAGAAGTGAATTCTATTGAGGTGTCTGATTGAGAGAGCCTCGACGATGTTGGGCGGCTCCCAAGTGAAAAGGCTACGGAAACCCTGGATCGAGTTGAAATTGACGGGAGTCCAAACAGGTTCTTCATGGTCGTCGCCTCCCTGAATAAAGTTGACAGGCAGCAGCTAATAACTTTCTTACTCGGCAACCTTGATGTATTTGCATGGTCATCATATGAGATGCCGGGGGTGGATCCATCTGTTTCTGAGCACCGTTTAAATGTTGATCCCAAATGTAAGCCGATTATTCAGAAAAGCCGGCGGTCAGCCGCAGAGCACACTGCCGCCGTCATTGAAGAAGTTGACCGGTTGCTGGATGCTGGGGCAATCTGGGAAGTGACCTATCCTACATGGCTATCAAATACTGTGATTGTAAAGAAGAAAAATGGGACTTGGCATGTTTGTGTGGATTTCACGGACTTAAATAAAGCTTGTCCCAAGGATTGTTTCCCCCTTCCCAGAATAGACCAACTCGTAGATGTCACGGCATGTCATCAACGTATGAGCTTCCTCGATGCCTACAGAGGCTACCATCAAATTGCCATGCATCCGGAGGACTAAGACAAAACTGCATTCCTCACCCCAAGAGGAACCTATTGTTATAAGGTTATGCCTTTTGGGCTGAAGAATGCAGGGGCAACTTACCAAAGACTAGTCACTGCCATGTTTAAGGCAACTCGGCCGTACTATGGAAGTGTACATTGACGATATGGTGGTCAAGTCCAAAGAAGAGAAAACTCATCTAGCCCATCTGGAATAGACATTCGGCATTTTACGCAAGTACAAAATGAAGCTGAACGCTTCCAAATGTGCATTTGGGATCGGATCCGGCAAATTCCTTGGCAACATTGTTAACCACCACAGAATCGAAGCCAACCCGAGGCAAATCACAGCAATCCTGGAACTCCGCTCTCCTCGATCGGTTAAGGAGGTTCAAAAGTTGATGGGGATGGCTGCCGTACTCAACAGGTTCATCAGTCGTTCCACAGATCGCTGCCGACAATTCTTTCATACCCTTCGGCAGGGTAAAGCTTTTGAATGGACCTCTGAGTGCGAAGCCGCTTTCAACGGTCTGAAGACTTACCTCTGATTAGTTCCACTCTTGATAACACCTTCAGCAAGTGATCCGCTCATTTTATATCTGGTAGTTTTCGACCGGGCCGTCAACGCTGTACTGTTAAAGGAAGAGCTTGGGGAGCAGCGGCCAGTGTATTATGTGAGTAAAGAAATGGTTGACGCCGAAACACGTTACCTTCTGTTGGAAAAACTCATCCTAGCCCTCGTCATGGCAGCAAGAAAACTGATGCATTACTTTTAGGGGCATACCATTGGGGTACTAACAGACTACCCTCTCCGGTCAGTACTCCGTAGTGCAGAAGCATCAGGGCGCGTTTCAAAATGGGCTCTCGAACTAGGCCAGTACGATATTCAGTTTCTGCCCAAAACCTCAATCAAGGGGCAAGTACTCGCCGACTTTGTGGCCGAATTCACTGGGTGCCTCGCCGACTTTAAGTCTGATCAAATTCAAAATAAGCCAAACTGGAGAATTTATCTTGGGGACATTTGGCAGTTGTACTGTGATGGATCGTCCAATCAACGCGGCAGTGGGGCGGGCGTAGTGATCATGGCTCCCAACAGGGCAATAATTAAGCAAGCTGTCAAACTGGGCTTCGATGCATCGAACAATGAGGCCGAATACAAAGCGTTGTTAACCGGCTTACGGAATGCACATCTCCTTGGAGCTCGGCGTCTTCTTATTTTCTGCGATTCAAAGATAGTCATCAACCAATTAAAAGGGGAATACGCAGCTAAGAATGACCGTATGGCAGCTTACATGAAAACGACAAATTCTTTGCTGGCAAATTTCGACCATCATGAACTAAATCAAATAACCCAGTATCAGAACACACATGCAGATGCCCTGGCCTGCCTAGCCTCCGCCATCAACGCAGAAATCAAATGGACAATTGAAGTAGGATTCATCCCTGAGCCGAGCATTGCCCCTTCAGAGGCAATTCAAATTGATGTCATAGAATCAGGTCCAAGTTGGATGGACCCTATCACTGCATTCCTATCTTCTGAACAGCTCCCGATGGATAAAAAAGAAGCACACAAACTGCGGAACAAAGCCCTACGATATTACTTAGATCCACAAGGAAAGCTCTACAAAAAATCCCTTTCTGGTCCTTATCTAGAATGCGTTCATCCGGACAAAGTCGAAGAACTCTTGACTGAAATACATGAGGGTAGTTGTGGTGCCCACTCCAGCGGGCGCTCTTTGGCTCATCGAGTTGTGACACAAGGGTATTATTGGCCGACAATGAGAGCTGAGCCGAGTGTTACGTAAAGAAATGTGAATAGTGCCAGAAGTTTTCCCCTTTAACCCATCTGCCTACTGAAGAGTTAAGCTCTATCACCAATCCTTGGCCGTTCGCCCAATGGGGACTTGACATCATTGGACCATTACCTCGTGCCTCGGGCAACAACCGATTTTTGATTGTCGCGACTGATTACTTCACAAAATGGGTCGAAGCGGAGGCACTGACACACATTCGAGATACTGATGTTAAGCGTTTTGTATAGAGAAATATCATCACACGATTCGGCATTCCAAGAGCACTTATTTTAGACAATAGTACCCAGTTTGATTGTGGCGTCTATTAGAAATTGTGCAGTACGTATAATATTTGGCCTTATTTCTCGACGTCGGCTTATCCACAGAGCAACGGCCAAGCCGAAGCCTCCAACAAAGCCATCCTGGACGGCATCAAGAAGAGGCTGGAGAAAGCCAAAGGCAGATGGGTCGAAGAATTACTGAGTGTGTTGTGGGCTCATCGCACTGCGCCGAGGCGATCCACTGGGGAAATGCCGTTTGCTTTGTGCTTCGGAACCTAGGTAATAATCTCCCTGGAGATCGGCCTCCCAACATTGAAATTGAAATTTTTTGATATGGGCCGAAATGATATGATGTTGGCCTTAGATTTGACTCTGATTGAGGAACGACGAGACCGTGCCCTTGCATCCATGGCACGGTACCAGCAACAGCTTGCCAAGTCGTATAATCAACGTGTTCAGCTACGCCGTTATACACCAAGGGAGTTGGTCCTTAAGAAAGTACTTCCAGCTGCTAGGAATCCGCCTGACGGCAAGCTGGGTCCTAACTGGGATGGCCCCTATCAGATTGATACAATCGCGGCAACGGGGGCATATCGGCTCAAAGACATGTTTCGAAGAAATCTGCCATGTCCTTGGAATTCCACGCATTTGCACAAATTTTATCATTAACCCGATTTGTGGGGCATGATGACTTATCTAGAACGTTCGCCATGTACGCCTTTCGCTTTTGCAATGAAAGACTTCTTTTCTCACATCATGAAATTTTGGTTCCAAGACACAAAGTCTCCGAATTCGGAGCGCCCCTCATAAATGATGTGATTGGGCCGACTAACGCCTTTGAATTTAGAGCGCCCTTCGTGAAAAACACGATTGGCCAACATAAAGCCTCCGAATTCGGAGCGCCCTTTGTGAATGACACGATTGGCCGACTAAAGCCTCCGAATTCGGAGCTCCCTTCGTGAATGACATGATTGGCCAACACAAGGCCTCCGAATTTGGAGCACCCCTCGCAAATGATGCGATTGGGCCGACTAAAGCCTCTAAATTTGGAGCGCCCTTCGCGAATGATGCGATTAGGTCGACTAAAGCCTCCGAATTCGGAGTGCCCTTCCTGAATGACACGATTGGCCAACATAAAGCCTCCGAATTCGGAGTGCCCTTCGTGAATGACACGATTGGCCAACTAAAGCCTTCGAATTTGGAGCGCCCTTTGTGAAAAACATGTTTAGCCAACATAAAGCCTCCTAATTCGGAGCGCCCTTCGTGAATGACACGATTGGCCGACTAAAGCCTCCGAATTCAGAGCGCCTTTCATGAAAAACACGATTGGCCAACATGAAGCCTCCGAATTTGGAGCACCCTTCGTGAATGACACGATTGACCGACTAAAGCCTTCGAATTCGGACTGCCCTTCGTGAATGACACAATTGGCCAACTAAAGCCTCCGAATTCGGAGCGCCCTTCGTGAAAAACATGATTGGCCAACATAAAGCCTCCGAATTCGGAGCGCCCTTCGTGAATGACACGATTGGCTGACTAAAGCCTTTGAATTCGGAGCGCCCTTCGTGAATGACACGATTGGCCAACACAAAGCCTCCGAATTCGAAGTGCCCTTTGTGAATGACACGATTGGCCGACTAAATCCTCCGAATTCGGATCTCTTTTCATAAACGCTGTGATTAGTAGGCGCCAACGCAATTGGCATAAAATGGCAGGGCAATCATGGATTAGTTTATAAACATTGATTGAGATAATTCATAAACATTTCAAATGATGTGTTTTATTAAATTGGTCGCAATAACATGGTCCACATTCCATTTGCGTTAAAAGGTTAGGTGTCCAGTTTTGCTGACTAACATAATTACATAATACACCGCCGAACTCGGCGCCTTTTTCGTAACTATTGTGTTTAACGAGCGTAAACAGAGTTAACCAAAAAATGGAAGATGAAACAAGATTGAAATAACACGCAAGCGTTTAGAATACTATGTTTTATTGAATTAATGGATAGTACATAATTCGCTTATACTCCAGAGATTACAATATTTTCAGTTCTATTCAGCGTCACCCTCGTCGTCGCTCTTTTCAACTTCGAATGCCGCATAGGGGAAATGATGACCCTTATATAACGGCCACGCCGAATCAACGCCTTCTGCCCGGAGAGCCGTGACCCATCCGTGCTTGAATCCACGATTCTCATAACGGCAGACCTTTTCAGCGAGCTTTTCCTTAGTCTTTTGTATCCTAACTTTTCGGCCGTCGTAGAAGCCTTGTTCATAAGCCCTGGTCTTCGCAGCCTCTATGGCAAACATGCTTGCCGTATTTCAATCGGCAATCGCATGACTTAAAAGCCGCTGGTCACCCTCTCATCCACAATTGGGTTGGCTTGGCTGGTCGAATGTGTCTCAGCCGATTTGACTCTTTTTAACTCCCTCTTGGCCTTCTCCGTGCGAGCTTCCAAGTTTTGAATCCGTTTGTCTTTCTACTCTATCTCCCGGCGAGCGGCGTGTAGACACATGCCGATCTCATAGGCGGTATACAACCCTCTCACCGCCCCATGGATACCCTCCCAAAACACTTCGAAATTCGGTCGACCGACCATCGACTGCTGGACTTCCGGTGGGAAAATTTGTCGAGCAAACTCAATTGCCACATTTGGGTCGTGAACAATTGAATCCACTTCTGTCATTGGTTTGTTCCCCTAAAAAACTACAAAACTTAAGGGGCGCGGAGCTCCACCAGTTTCTCCCATCAAGCGTGGTGGTGGGGAGTTGCCCCGTAGCTGTTTTTCCCTTTTTGGTGACCTACTTTGACGATGTGGGGACTGGCGTCTCTCACATTCCTTCGACGTCCCACTCCCCGTTCGCACAGGCTCTCCACCTCGATTTATCTCTGCGTCCAACTCTGCCAGTGTTCTCCATTCTCCTTTGCTGTTGAAGAATAACCTTCTTGCCATTCATGGTTGCCCACGCTGCTCTTTTCCTCCCTCAATTTATTATTTCTGCACGCGATGACCCCTCCGCGCACCCAGCACCCAACCCATTTATTCCTTACGGGTGCAGCACCCCCGAGGCGAACTCATCAATGCTCTTTAGCCGATCAAGTTTTGTTAATCTAATCGGCCACGTTCCCAAGATTTTAGCCGATCAGGCTTTGTGCCCCAGCCAATCCATGAACCAGTAGAACTCGGCGTTCCAGTTCATGCATCCACGGACAAGGGCAGATTTGTTAATATAATAAGCCGATTGGTGCTAGGGCCGATTCACTAATCTAATTTTGCCCAATCCATGAACTAATCGAATTCGGCGTTCCAGTTCGTGCATTCACTGGGTCAAGGGCAGATTTGTTAATCTAATTGGCCAGGTTCCCAAACCTTTAACCGATTAGGCTTTCTGCCCCAGCCAATCCATGAACCATTAGAACTCGGCGTTCCAGTTCATGCATCCACTAGGGCAAGGGCAGATTTGTTAATCTAATCGGCCAGATTGGTGCAAGGGCCGATTCGTTAATCTAATTTTGCCCAATCCATGAACTAATCGAATTCGGCGTTCCAGTTCGTGCATTCACCGGGGCAAGGGCAGATTTGTTAATCTAATCGGCCACGTTCTCAACCTTTAGCCGATCAGGCTTTGTGCCCCAGCCAATCCACGAACCAGTAGAACTCGGCGTTCCAGTTCATCATCCACTAGGGCAAGGGCATATTTGTTAATCTAATCGGCCAGATTGGTGCAAGGGCCGATTCGTTAATCTAGAGCCTTGCGCCGATAAGGCCTTGTGCCCCAGCCAATCCATAAACCAGTAGAACTCGGCGTTCCAGTTCACGTATTCACTAGGACAAGGGCAGATTCGTTAATCCAATCGGCCTGCCTTGCGCTGATCTACGTGTGATTTTAATGGATAGTCATTTTATAGCTATTTTATTCGATTAGGCTTTATTGATTCAGCTAAATAATAAAAGCATAAGGAAACTCCAATAAATTGAAGACAACTAGTATATGCAACAAACTAAAAAGCGTAGGAAATTTTCATTAATAAACTGAGTATAGTTAGTAGTCATTTTATCCACGAAAATTACCTTACATTTAAACTGTCAGTTCGAGTAAACAAACAAAAATCTGATAACCAAAACCTAGAAAAACTATTCATCTAAGATGCCTGACAAAACTCAAGATATTCCCTACTCAATCCTCAGGGTTAGACTCCAGCGGCTCAACATCCACCTGCTCGAATGGAATCGACTGCGCCAGTGTCACATTCGCAGCAGCAAGGGCTTTGAGCCAGCTGTGTTTGAAGCCCCGATTCTCGAACTTGGGCACTTCTTCTACATAGTTTGCCAAGGCAGCGTCTTTCCCAGCTTGGAACGCTTTGGAAACGTTAGAGTCGACTATTTCCCTTGCCTTCTTCGACTCTTCCAAATCAACTTCCAGCTTGGCGATCACCTCCTTGGTTAAGTTGAGTGCATACTCGCTCACTTTTGCCCTTTCCTTGGCGGCGAGCCTCAATTGATCAGAATTCCTCGCGCTCGCGGCTTCGGAATCGGCTCTCGCGCATTCCTCCGCCGCTTTCAATGCCTCGGAGTCGGCTCGTTGGGAGGCTTTAACAGCCTTGCTCTTCTCATCTTCAATTTCGGCTTTCAGCAAGCCGATTTGCTCTATAGCGTCATGTTGACGGTGACTGATTTCGGCTATCTTGCCCACTGTCTGCAACACAAAGAAACAGTTGAAAATATATATATATGTATATATTAGCAAAAGATTGCAAATAAGGCAAGTAATTTACCAATAAGGCCGATTGAGTGGCAAGTGCAATTGACATTAGATCAGGTTCTGCTCGAAAAATGGCTCTGTCAACCGGCAAGGAAATTGAGGAGGCCATGCTCAAGGCCATAGCTGGATCCTTCAAAGCCGACGCTTTAGAGGAAATCGGCATATTCCTTATCTTGGGTTGAACAATGAATGGAACAACCAAGTCCGATTCCTCAATGCGTGGCCGTTTGTCAGCTTGATCCTCTTCAGAGATGGCTTCTCGCTCTGCGGGTCATTTATTCCCGCTTTGCTCAGCCTCCCGATCCATTTGCTCTATCTCGGCTGTTTCGGTCTGAACTGTCTCTTCCTGAATGACAAGGAGAGACGACTCGGCGACAGCAGCGGGTGGAGTCTCCATTTGGATGGCTTTGGCACGCCCCTCGGCTCTCTTTCGGGCGGCCAACCTTTCAGCATTTTTCGTTCTGGCAAGTTGAGTGAGCGACTCCCCAGCCATATTGTCAAGATACGCACTGGGAAGGTCTCCTAGGTCTGTGAAAATGTCTTCGAAGGAGACGTCCCCTCGGCCTGAAGTAGACGAACGGTTGGATGAATTGAGGCCGGCTTCCTCAAAGGCCAAATTTAGAGCCTCGTCTACCTCAGCTTCCGATTGGTTAGGCTCTTGATCGACCCTTTCGGCTGCTTATTCTTCGATCTGCTCCGAATCAGAGGCCTCTAGACCAACCTGCCTTAAGTTTCTAAAGTTGGGGAAGATAAGGGCCATAAGCTGCTGCTCGCCCCTTGGAATCGGAATGTTGTCCGCCGCCGAAAACGTTGTGTAGGTCGGCTCGTACCTCAAAAGAATATGCACCGCCCTCTCTTGTTTTTGAAGACTTGGGCAGCCAAAAAATTGGAGTGCGATATTAATGTCGGCAAGTACGGTGTCGTCGGCTGAGACCAACACTTTCTTCAAAGCATTGCTTGCACAAACAAAATAGTAAGTACAAAGAAGGAAAGATGAATAAATATATGTTAATGAAAATAATTGGGAGGTGAACGGCAACCTGGTTTGCCTCTTCGTCTTCGCACGGGATCCAGGCGATCTTCACCCTTACCGAATTCCCAGTTACCTCGGACAATGACCATCACATCATCAACACGCTTGCTAGAACTGGTAAGCATAGTAACTAAGTGATGATCGGTATCTTTGGCCCTGAGAAAATAGCGTCCTTGCCAGCCAGAAGACTTGGCTAAGGCATAACAATGCCGAATTGTAGGTATACCAAGGTTAATCCTAAGGCATCGGTTCAACTCTATAATCCTTACTATAATACGGAAAAAATTCACATTAGGTTGGGAAGGGATAAGACCCCAATGGCGAATGACGGCCCTTAGAAACGGGTGTAAGGGAAAACGGACCCCGCCCTCAGCAATTGATAGGAGAGGAAAGATGATTGTACTTTCATCAGTCCTCTATATGTCAATGGTGCTGACTGTTACGAGCGACAGATGGACATCGTTGGGGATGGAGTATTGGCGTCGAAAACCAGAGATCCGATCCGCAGAGAGGAGTTCTTTTAAATGTTTCGCCATCCTAGCCAATCTAAGGACTATGTAAAACAAAAAAAAAATATAAACAAGGAAACGAGATTCCAAATGAAGGAGAAAAGAACTTACAAGGGGCAGAAGGGACAATGAGAGACAGGAGAAAATTGCAGAGGTCGTGGAATGAAGGTATGTTGAAAGGCAAACCACGAGCTTTGAATATTCAAAAAGAACTTACACACGAAGAGACAACATAGTTTCAAATCACATTAAATGAAGAATTCGTACGAAGAGGCGGGAAGATGTAATAATGCCTAAAAAGCGTCTGCTCTGACATACATTGGGATGAGGATTAGCCGCCGTTCTTTCTTTGACTTCTCAAATTCGAAAATAAACATGCCGTGCAAAACCAAATATGCCGAATAACTGGTGTTAATAGGATGTTTGGAGGGCAATTGTGGGAGCCAAATATTCCAGGGGAGATAAGGCCGGATACAGGTATGAGATTACTCAAGGACGGAAGTTGTATTCGGCATTGATCTTAGTTAACCACAGAGCCAAATAGTATGATCGGCATTCCAACTAGTAGAACAAGAGCTGAATAAATAGACGTGCAATGGATCAAGGGTGGGCTTGACCCTAGGGCCCAAAGGAAAGAATATAAATAGAGGAGCATCACCAGAAAGAGGCAGGTGAGAAAAAGTTTAAACTTGAGATATAAGAAACCAAGAGAGGATATACTGACTTATCCGTCGGAGTGCTAATTCCGGCACCCCCGATCGGAATGTCCATTTCTTTTCAGGTGACCAGCTGAGGATCTCGAGCGTCCCATTGGATCCAAAGAGTATTTCTAGATCATTTCCTCACATTGATGAATAATGAATGTGTTGGATAGATGGGGGAATGTATTTGGCAAAAGAGCTTGGTGCACGTTGTTGGCTATGCATTCGACGGCTAGAAATCAAAGCCGTTCTCGTGGCCAAGTTGGTTATAGAGCTGTCGAGTAGCTTTGTAGTTTTCCGAGCAATGTGCTGGGTCGTGGCAGTGCCGAGATGCATATTCATGGTCTCAAATGCTGTACCGCTACTGAGCAGCCTCGTTGAATTTGCCGAACAGCTCCATTGTTCGTAAACTCATGATCGACAATTCCTTAATAACCAATGTGTTGTCGAGGCCAATGGATGAGCTTCAATGAACTGGCAAGCCGATGGGCTAATGGTGACGCCGAGTAAGGGATTTTGCTGAGTAATGTTGCTGGTAATGATGTTGCCAAATTGCGGAGTCATCCTTTAGCTTGCTCTGGCGAATCCTTTCAATCTTTCGCATTATTTAACTCTGCTCCTTAAGATATGCAAGAATCACAAGTTTCTAGCACTAATACATGCAATGTATAATATATAAATAAACTCCAAAGAATGTTGATTTCCGAGTTTTACTACAACCCGTTGAATCTCAATTTTTCTCAGAGAAAAAATAATTAATTATGGAGCAATATTCTTCAAAAACAAGCCCAAATATTAAGATAATTACAAGCTGAGAAGTCTTGCCGAGTAAGCAATGTTGGCCGAATAATGACACCGAGCCGATTTAATATAAGGAATGGAGAAATTTGATGGTATAGCATAGGCAATTTGGTGTCCTTGTGGCTGCTGTATTGTATTTTATTTATTTATTTTTATGTTGATTTATATTCATTTTTATTATTATTATTTTTGTAATTTTTTATTTATTTAATAAATGTAAGCAACAATATATCTGCACATATATCTATAAACTTGGTTAAGTCATTCAATAAAGGTTGGACACCTGTGAGTCTAAGTGTATATAGATAGAAGAAATAAATTGAGTATAGTCGAACAACCTTGTTGAATTGCCAAAAAGATGCTCTCTTTAAGAAAAGTGAAACCCATTGGTAAAGAGAGAAAATGGAGATGCAAAAGCAGACTATGAATTCCACGTTGTTTTAAAACTTTTTGATAAGATGCACAGTGAACAAAAAGTTCTATTTTGTAAGCACAAACATATGCATATCCAATCCAAGAACCAATCTTAAACTAATTTGCAGAGAGCAAGATCAAATTTTTACTTACAAGAACATGCTTGATCTTCTCTTCGTTGAACTCTTGCAAATGTTTCCCATAGACGACGCCAATTGTGAGACCAAGAAATATCCTCTCACATGGATTGCAGAGATCCAACGAAGAGATGAACTTTGTCCTGGTAGACCTGCAAAGATGAGTATGATCGGCGCCACCCAATCGGGGTTTCCGGCCGGAGACACTCCGATGGTGAAGTCAATCACTTGATAAATAGAATGAAGGTCTAGAAAATGTAAAGTGCTTGGTGTGTAGTGTCCAGAGAGATGACTTACCTTCTTTTCTGGGATGCCCCCCCTTTATATAGATGGGGGGTGTGATATTTATTTGGGCTGGACCCATTGTAGGCCTTATTGGGGTTAACCCCAATAAGCTAATATATATTAATTTTCTGGCTCCCACAGTGGCCCAACATGAAAAGATAGAATGCTGAATTCAACTCTAAATGCCTACAATGTCAACAAATGAAAGCAGAGTGTTAGAAACTGGCAGGCTTGCTCCAGTCCCTCCCTATTCCAGAATGGAAATGGGAGCACATAACCATGGACTTCATCATCGGTCTACCTTGAACATCTAAATGTATGAATGCTATTTGGGTTATAGTTGATAGATCAACAAAGTCTGCTCATTTTCTTGCTGTGAAAACCTCATTTAATGCTTATAGACTTGCTACTACCTATATTGATGAGATTATTCGATTACATGGGGTTCCACTGCCTATTATATTAGATAGGGATCCTAAATTTGTTTCTAGATTTTGGCATAGTCTACAGAATGCAATGGGAACAGAGTTAAGGTTCAACATAGCTTTTCATCCACAAACTGACGGACAAACAGAGAGAACTATTTAGACTATTGAGGACATGCTTCATATGTGTGTGCTAGAATTCCAAGGCAGCTGGGAAACATATTTGCCATTGGCTGAATTTGTTTATAATAACAGTTTCCACGCTAGTGTCGATGTGGCTCCATATGAGGCACTGTATGGTAGAAAGTGTAGATCTCCAATTTGTTGGATAGAGGTTGGTGACAGAGCTATATATGGAACCAAACTTGTGCTGCAGACAACTGAGAAGATAAAGATTATTCAACAACAACTCAAGATTGCTCAAAGTCGATAGAAAAATTATGTAGATCAACGGAGGAGAGACTTAAAGTATGAAGTAGGGGATCATGTATTTATTAAAGTGACACCGATGAAAGGGCATAAGAGATTTGGTAGAAAGGGAAAATTGACTCCTCGCTACATTGGACTGTTTCAGATCCTTGAGAGATTGGGTCCCGTGGCTTGCCGAATTGACTTACATCCAAAAATGGAACAAATGCACAACGTATTTCATGTGTTTATGCTTCGAGTCTATCTTAGAGATCCATTTCACGTGATTGATTATCATCAGATTGCTTTACATGAAGATATGGTATATAAAGAGAAGCCGATTCAGATTGTTGATAGGTGAGTTAAGCAATTGAGGAACAAAACTATTCCTCTGGTAAAAGTCGAGTGGAAAGAGCATTACGAAAAAGAAGCTACGTGAGAGAAAGAAGAGGAAATGAAACAACGCTACCTAGAATTGTTTTCTGATAGAGGTAACTTAAGTTTGGAAGACCAAACTTTCTAAGAGGGAGAGATGTGACGACTCCCAACGCGTACATTATTTTTATATATTTATTTGTGTGAGTTTAATTGCTTAATTATATGTTTAAGTGTGTATATCTGTTAATGCATGGAATATCTGTTGCAAACCGACCTAGAATTAGAAATTCAGAGCCTTAATGGCTTTAGAAATCGAAATTGACTAGCCCTATAGGCTAATTAGAATATTTAAAATTTTATGGCAACTTTAATTAAAATTTGATTCAGATTAATTAGAATAATTGATTGGAATTAATTAGAATTAAGTGTGATTAATTAGTCCTAAGTAAGCTTAATTAACTTAAGCTAATTACCTATATATATATGAGCTATATAAGCTCAAATGAACTCATAAACATAACTTGGCTGAGATTTTGAGAGAGGGAGAGGAAGAACTCAACACCTCTAGAGAGAAAAAAGAGAAATTGAAGGAAATTGGTGAAAGACTTGGAGAATTGAGCTAATCGACTCTTGAATTCACACTCTAGGTATGAAATCCTCCCTTAATCTTTGTAGATAAAACATATAGAAGTTGATTTCATCCAGTTCTTAAGTTCATTTGCGTGTAAGTGTACAATGGAGGCTTGAATTACCATGAATTGGAAGAGTTGAATTCAATTATATACATGCATGCATGATTCTTCATTTTTGAGTTAAGATTTCTTGAATTTCATACATGCAGAAGGTCTAGAAGACAAGAAATTGAGGGCTTTTCACGGTTTTATAGATTTCATGCCATCTTGTTATGTTTTGGAAGGAAGAGAACTCAAGTTAAGACATGCATGGCTTATAACTTAAAGTTTGAGTTCAAATTTAAGAAATGGACCATGATTTTGGACAATTGGTTAAAAATAATTTTGTTTTCATGTTTTACAATGCTTTTCTATGTTTTTGGAACAAGCCATGCAAGTTTCACACTTGAAAGATGAGTTTTGAGCTTCAAACACAATTCTGGAAATTCCAAAATTCAAGCAGTTTGCTCGAGCGATGGAAGTGTCACTCGTGCATACATGTCAAGCTCCAAGTCATTTTTCAAACAATTGCACGGTGACTCGAGTGACCGATTGTGCACTCGAGCAAACCCATTTTTACTCAGTACTTGGCTCGAGCGACTATTGAGCGACCGTCGAGTGTAAAAATCGAGCATCTAGTACTTTTATAGTCTTTACACACGGATCGAGCGAACAAGTGTGCACTCGAGCGAACCCTTTACATTTTGATGGATCGCTCGAGCAACAAGTGTGTGCTCGAGCGAACACCATGTTTTCAGCAACTTTCAAAAAGCTTTCATAAGTGCATCATTACATCCTCATGCTTACTAAAGCATTCTTAGACATTGATTAAGACATCAATAATAAGGAATTGATGTAGAGACATTCAAGATGAGAATTGAATTGAGATTACACGTTAAATCGAAATGGAACCTCAATGTGTTTTTGTTATGCATTTTGTATAGGTGGACGCCCAAGGCCTAGCAACGATTTAACCCATTGTGAGTAGTAACTTTATAAAGATATGTTCAAATTATCTTTATTTTTGAAATTGTTGTTGTTCTCGAAATTGATATATGATTGATTGAATGGTTTATTGAAACATTATTTCCTCATAATTAATGTAGTTCTATTTTGAAATTGTAGTCGTGGCATCCTTTAGTGAGGCCTATGCCTGGGGGAAACAATATCATGGCCCATTGTTAATAGGCCCTTGCCTGGGGGATATAATACCATGGCCCATTGAATAATTGAAACAAAAAGATCTCTGATGTTAGACCCACATGGTCACATTGAATATGGAATATCGAATGATGCATCGTGGTCCCATTGATTGACTCTTGTGGTCCCATTGCCATTGATGCATTGTTACTCTAATGGATGTACCACATAAATTTATTGAAATGGCTATTGATATCGAGATTCTAATAGAATTGAAATTGATATTTGATATGTTACTGAACTTCATTCATATAAGCTCTTTATTCTGTTATTACTCATTGGGCCCTAGCTCACTGTTTATATATGTATGTAGGTGAGCGAATTGAATATCAAGGTTAGAGATAAAGCCTTGAGTCTACCCTTTTGTCAGCCTTTTGTCTATCCTTTTGTTGAGCTTCCGGAATAAAGCAATCTGTGTCTCGAGTAGAGCCAAGCAAGTCAAAACCCCTTTTGTTTATGATCTACTTTTGTTTTTGCTACTGGGGGTTGTTTAAATTTTAAAGCTTTGGATATTTGGAATGTGTATTAAATGTTAAAAGTCTATTGTGATGAATGAATGCTCATATGCAAAGAACGGACGTATAATGATGCTATGAGGATGTTTTCATATAAGCACAGCTCAATGGATCATCTTTATGTCATAAATTGCTTCTACTAAGCCCCGTAAATTATACTAAGATTGATTTTGTTAATAGAGGCTGTAGGTAATCTAAGATTACTGGCCGGTCATGGCACTAAACCTATAGGGTCGGGTTTGGGTCGTGACATTTCTGGTTCTAGTGTTTCCGCTTCAATTTCATCTTTCTCAACCCCTTTTGCCATTTCTTTCTTAACTTCTTCCGTTTTGGATTTTTCTAACCTATTGCTTTCCCCGATTTTACTACTTTCGTCTATCTTTTTCTTTCTCTTTGTTTTTCTATTGGCTTGCGCCTTCCTTTTTATTTCCTAGTCATCCTCCTTTATTTCTAAATCCCCATCATTGCTTGTCCATCCATGAACACTAGCCATATTATTTAGGTTCCACCACTCTATTTGTACATCCTCCAGGCTTTGCTTTTCGGAGAAATGGAGATTATCCAAGCCTTATTCCAAATCAGCCAAATCGTCCAATCCCTGCTCATGTACATCTTTCTTGATGACATCAATGGAGAAAGTATCAGGTAAGATAACCTTTGGCTTTGGATGGTCATCTGACACAATATATCTATTGGGATTATATCCTTCATCCGGTAATTTCTCCATTTCGATCACAGGTACCTTTATCACTTCTGCTTCAGGTTTTGTCCCTTCCTTCATGCCCTTCTCCTCTTCTTTCTCTATCACTGTCTCCTATTTTTTAGATACTGCCACAACAGGGTATTTGGGTTCCAATTGAGATTGGGGTGCATTTACCATGTACAGATCAATTTCCTCAAGAATGTGAACCTCAAGTTTGGGTAAGTGGAAATGAGTAATGTATATGCTGGGGGTTAAAGGCGGGATGTAGTGTATGGATAAGGTAAAGATATGGAGGTGGCAGAACTCGGCCATGGTAGGCAATGGGTTGGTGGTGACATTTGGCCTTTGAGGTGGAGCTTGATTTTGTGGTCTATGAGATCCTGAATTTCGTGATGGAGATGAATGCATCAGTTAGTTTCATGGCCTTGTTACTGGTGGAAAGCACAGTACTTGGATGCATCATACTTGGGTGGAAGTGGGTCAGGAAGATGTCGAAGATCAGGAAGTTCGAGTTGGCCTTTTTCCACCAACATATAAAGTGGATGGAAGTCATGGTTCATGAATCAGTTTCGATTGTAGGGTTGTGGGGTGGCATCGGCAATAGGGTTGGCTGTTTTAGTTGATGTGGTGACAGTACTAACTTCTTATGGCTTTGCGATTGTGTTACTACTGCTAGTAACATTGGAACTGTGAACGAAAGTCTTTCTTATGGGTTCTTTCTCATCTACAATGATCCCTTGTTTCATAGCATCTTCAATTTGGACTCCTATCTCATGTAAATCTTTTAAGGTAAAGAGCGGGAGAACTATCATCTTTTGTAACATGTTGCTGTGAAGGTTTCATACCACTATCCAGATCTGATCCTTTTTTGAGGGTCTGTTAGTCATCATGGTAGCCTTGGCCCTCCACATTGTTATGAATTCAACAAAGTTTCCCTTTGGTTCTTGGCGAGTTGCTCCCAAATCCCGAGTGGTTACTTTGATTTGTGTGTTGTAGGAGTACTGAGCAATGAGTGTCTCAGCCAATTCCTCCAAACTTTGCTTCACTTTATCCTCTAATTTAACATACCAAGTGGCAGCGATTCCTGATAAAGTCCTCCCAAACAAAGACAATTTCTGAGGACGGGTCAGACCCATGGGTTTTAAAATATCTGAGAACTGGTGAATATGTACCATGGGGTCCCCTAGTCCATCAAATCGGTCAATGTGTGGCATCTTGAATCTTATGGTAATTTAATAGCTACTTCTGTATACTTGTCCTCAATATCAAGAATGAAATTGATCCCCTGGGATTTCTTGAACAACTTCACTAACTTGGCAATCTTTAACTTAGCTAGATCAAACTCGACGATATCGAGGGAAAATAGTCTTTCAATGGATGTACCAGGGCTCTAGCATCAGAAGCTTAGGCTAGTTTTTCTGGTTAGCCAAAACCTGGGAAATTCTCAATTGGCGGAGGTGGGTCTAGATCCAGATGATTGACTGGCAGTGGATGGGCAGCAATTGCCTGGACTGATTGTTGTATCCCAGCGATGGCATCGCCTTGAATGGCTACTGCATAGTTAATAGCATCCATGCACCGCTGAAGATTAGCAATCATTTCCACTATGTTTGGCAGATTCTAAGCCACTGTAGAGATTAGAGAATCGTTCATCGCGGTACTAAACAGAGGAAATCTAAGGGGTGACTGATTTAAAACCTGTGAAGGAGATTTGAGAGGTGATTGACATGGACTTTGAATCAACTGTATTTGTCTGACTCTGTTTCTGGATATTGATGAAAGTGACACTAACATTGGTTGACCTTAAACCCAATCTGTAGTTTTGTAGAGCCTACCAACATGAGTCCATAGTGTTTTAAGGGTGTCAGAACTTTTCGAAGCTATGATGAACCAACTACCTAGCAAAAAAAAGACAAACAAAGAAAACAAAACACACATCAAACACAAATCTGGTAGCAATTCGGCTCATAACACATATATTAGACATGAATCCGGTAACATTTTAGCTCAATCATTATATCTGTACCACTGACCACTGTATGTCCCATTGAACTATTCTTAATCGAACCATTGATGTATCTGAACTACTGATATGAACAACGAGCCCTTACATTGAAACCACACATAGCATATAGCAAGTAAGGCGATCAAAACACCCCTATGGGGGCTTAGGATACCCTGTTATAGTTTTGGAGACGAACTAGGGCTTCACTATTCAAACAAGTGGTACACCATTGCATCTTAGACATAGAAAAACATTTTGTCATAATTATGGAAGTTTCTAAAGCTGAATATATGAACTAGGTCAATCTGGTCAAAGAGGGTACCTCATTAAGACACCTGATATACTTACCCTTTCCAACATCTATAAGTTAAGGGAGGATCAAATAGTACATTGGTGATCCAAATCCGAGGCTTGTATTCCTACCATAACAGAGCCCACGTTCGACAAGCCATCCAAGGTGTTAGATGGAAAATACAGTGACTTAGCACAGCATGTATGAAATGCAATGAATATATATGAAAATAAAAATCCATATCATGAGCTTTGAGTCAAGCTCTCTTAGTGTCCCCAGCAGAGTCGCCAGAAACTGTGGGATGCCTTTGGGGTTACCAAGTGCGCCCAATAGTTTAGACTCCCGATTTTTGATCTAATGTCACTATTGTAATGTGAAACAGAGAGTAGGAGTCCAAATCCATTAATTTTTAGAGAAAATCCATTTGATTGCAAAATGTTTGCCAGGAATGGACTACATCATCAGATTTCAGAGTCGCCACCTAATCTTTTAGGAAAATTAGAAAACTTGTGACTCGTGCCAAAGGTCACCGTTTGTTGTAACCAAAGTGTTTCGGCTCGAGGACTTAGGTATGAGAGGGGAAGGTCATTAATTGAGCACCTCCTTACCCGATCAGAAGATTGGCCTCTACTATGTCATGATGTGGTTTTAATAATCAATATATATTCGTATTTTGGTTATTAATAATGCTACCATTACTATCTAAGGCATGCAAGTATAGATTATGCCATTAATTTTGGTTATGCTTTGATTTCATTCATTTTTGAAAAGTATTTTTGTACAAACTCAATAGCCTAAGAATCAACTACATTCCAATATGAACAACACAACCTCCATTCACTGGTATTAAACAGATATCTCATTTAAGCACTTAGCCTCATGATGTAGCAACAGATATGATAAGGAACATGCACATGCAGCATGCTAAAGCCAAAATTCCTCATCTAGTACTCCGAGGTAGGTCCCAAGAAATGTTTAGATATATACACTTATACGGATGATCTTATATACAACCGACTAATGGAATACATACACGACATGCACCTAGAAGACCAGATACTAAGATATGACATGAATATCATCTCAAGACATGGAACAACACACGTATTTAGCTTTTAAAACTAATAAATTCCACAAATGCGGATGAACCAGATTCGAATGCATGAAAAATGGATACAATATACAGGTAAGATCAATGAAACATGCTGCATTACTAAAAGCATGTAAATAAAAGAGTTAGGAAGATGTGGGGTTAAAAGATTATTACAACAATTTGAATGAGAAAGGACAGTAGAGAGAGAGAGAAAGGGAGAGAGATTATTACAACATCGAACAAATAATAAGAGAAAGAGGGGGGTGGATAAATTATTACAATAATGAATTGATTCAGCCAAATTACTACTGAATCTAACAAATCATACTAAATAAATCATCCAGTAGTTCTAGAACCATCCAAGATAGCATTTTCCAGAAACTGTTTGCTCTGTTCTTGGGAGAAGACGTTTGACCAGACACAAATTGGGCCGACCAAACGGGGAATTGGTCGGGATTCTTCTTTCGGCTAGGATTTAGGTCAGTGCAGAATTCTAGGACAAAGGGAAAAAGACACTTTCTGGAGGGGTGTTACTCATCCTTTCTACCTCCTCTGCTAACAGGGATCGTTTGGAAGAGAGGTGGATGGGCTATAACCCTCAACAATAATATGAATAAATATATACAACAGATATTTTGCAACAAATTAACAATTAAATGAATCAAAATCAGGAACCAATTCAAGCCTAAGAAATGGATAGGAACCTACATCTTCTCTTTGTGAATAAGGGCAAATCAATACCCAAATCTATGCTACTAAGTGGAGAGCGTAGATTAATGCAAATCATTTCTTGGTGGAAGCTTTGCTCATTAAAACAAGGGATTCATCAAATTTATTGAAAACTTCTTATCTAGTCATGTAACAAGGTTGTTACATCCTTTTCTATGTTCACAAATGATTGAGAAGGGATTTCTAACTTCCTTTGACCCAAAATATCTTGTTTTACTTCCAAAATGCTCAAGGAAAAGGGAAGGAGACAACTTTTCCAACATCAAATTCCATGGATCACCCAAGCAATCCTATGAGACAAACCCCTAGCACTCATTGACATTGAGTAAGGAGTTGAAACACATGAATTGATGCATTGAGAGATAGGATAAGTGAAAGAGAGGAGTGCAACAACTAGAAAAACTACTCTACTTATTGAACTTGTGAATGGATGGCTAATAGCTACTCCCAAACACATTTGCAAGGGTCCAAGTTGCATAAGAACTAAGAGTTAAAGCCAAGAAAAGAAAGAAAAAAAAAATAAAAAGCTATCAACTCAATGGATGAGTGGCTAAATCTACTCCCTCCACATCTATGCCGACTTATTCTATCCCTACAACAGTTACATAGTGAAAACAAAGCTTGAAATGAAGAAAGAAAGAGAGAGAAATGATTAAAAGTGTAAGAAAATCACCTTTAAAAGGATAAGTCCTTTTGATTCACAAACTCCATTTTAATTCCCTCAAGCCACTTTAGATGTATTGTTTAATGTTCAAGAGTCTTAGCAAGGTGCTTAGGATCAGGTTTTAATGGGGCTTGGATGTCCAAAGCTAAATGGTGGTATGTAAGAGATGCAGTCAAGAGAGAAAGGTCAAGAGGCTCTTATGAGCTTTGGGCCAAACTTTTAACCCTTTAAAATGAGCTGCCGAGCTCTATTTATAGAGCTTAGGGTATAAATATCTGAGAAATTTGTGGAAAATGTGTTGAACAAGCTGAAATTTCTGATGCTCTGTACTTGGAACATTTAGCTGACTGTTTTTCTTGGTGTGTATTTTTGACCGGCCAACATATGGTGTCCGACTAATTAGAAAGCACATCGTCAGACCAACAAGAGAAGGTTAGCCTGAATTGAAAGAAGAAACATGTATTTAAGAGGATTTCATTGCTTCCATTCATTCTTACTATATTCTTTGCTCAGTTTATTTGAAAGAATACAATGCTTTGATTTTGAAAATAAGAACCTTAGAACACTGTGGTAATGTTCGGAATTGCACCACTAAACTCATTTTGAAATAAGGTTTCTATTTTGGTCAAAAAACACTTTGTCCAAAACAAACATCTGAATGTTTAAAGTTTGACCCTTAGTCTTCTTGCTGTAGAACTTGTAAGATTAACACATCTCGTCTTCATCATCGGGAACTCAAAAAAGAGCACAGAAGTCTCAAGGCTAGTAAAAAATGGGGTGTCTACAATGACATCATTTGCAGATGTAGGCATTAGGATTGTTAAGGCTTTGTTTGGTTGTTTTTAATTTAAAAACTACATTAGTTGCTTCTATATTATTCATTATAATTCTAATTGAAGCATGGCTTATACCGTTAGACTCAATATGTTAAAGGTTCATATTTTTTTGAAAAATAAAATATTTTTTATTAATGAATAATTCAATATTTTTATGTTAAATTGCTCTTGGGAGAGCATGACTAGGATTCTGAACTTGAAATTTTTGTAGTAGACTATTGTGATGTACATCAATTTGTTGGTATGATTTTTGTACTGTTTCAGATGCTATAATATTTATTTCTAATTTTTTGTGTAATTATTAATTACTTGTAATTTTTTAGAAAATTCCAAAAATTATAGAAATCTATTATGTCATTATTTAAATACTATATACAGCATGTTAAATGTTTAGAACTTGCAGTATCTTGTTATTTTAAATAGCATGATTTATTTATATTAGTGAATTTTTTTCATTATTAAATTAATCTAGCATTTTTTTTTATATGAATTCACATTGTGATGCTATTATGTGGAATTAATATATTATTAAGTTTTAGACCTGCCATAATTAGTGGGAGGTTGTTCAGTTGAGAGAAATCTTTGTAAATTTACTCCCGAAAACCAATATTTTGCGCATAAATTAAATTAAATTTTGGATAATTGTCATTTGTGGCGTAAGAGATGATTACGAGTATAGTGGATTTTCGATCTTGCAACAAAATTATATTGTGATATGTTAATCAAATTAATCCCAATACGCAATTTTCTTCTAATTGACTTAGTGTCACGACCTAAACCTGCCCCTATAGGTTTAGCATCGTGATCGGCCAGTAATCCTAGGATTACCGAAGGCCTTTGAACAGGTTAGTAAGATTAAGGGGCTAACAGAAGCAATATTAAAATTCAATGTCCATAGATCTGTGTAGACGTACATGGGACAAAAAATTTCAAACTTATATTTACATATATAACGTCAACTTCTATACAGATAAACCAAAATGGATCTTATCCCAATACACAGACAATACAGAAACTTGTTCAGACAAAACAAAACAAAAGAAAACAAAAGTCTTCAACATGGTTCACCAAACTTGACCACTTCTTAATTCGGGAGCCTCCTTAGGTGGCATGGTGGTTGGTTGACCAAAACAGAACTTCAGGCAATAGCTTAGGCCAGATCCCGCACCTGATCACCTACGTACATAAATAATACAGTGAGTTGGAGCCCAGTGAATAACAATAGAGTAAAGGGTTTATGAATGATGTCCATTACGAATTCAGAAATAAGAGTTCATATCAGAAACATATTCAGATTCACATACTTATACAGAATTCATAAGTAGTTATATGTGGTACATCCATTAGTTAACAGATCAGATTGGTTATAAGACCCACATGCATAGTCGGTACCAACGACCATAAAGGTTAATATCTTTGGGCACAAATAGCCATGGTATTGTTACCCCCAGGCGAGGGCCATGTGAACATAGGCCTCGGTATTGTTACCCTCGGGCAAGGGCCACATGAACATAGCTACGGTGTTGTTACCCCTGGGCAAGGGCCACGTGCATATTGGCCACGGTATTGTTACCCCCGGGCAAGGGCTACGTAAACATAAGCCACGATATTGTTTTTCCCGGGCGAGGGCCACATGAACTAAGGATGCCAAAAATACATTTCAGAAAAATGGACATTCATTCATGATTCACAAAATAGCATTTCATAAAACAGATTATATCTTATCATTCTGAAAATACTTATAATCAAACATAGCTTTATAGAGTTGTTACTTGCAGATAGCTCCAGTAGTAGAATAGATCACGTGGACAGAACAAACTGATCAAGCGGGCAATAACATGTGACCTACATAAACACGTGACAGATACGCATTGAACACACGTCTCAAAGGTGCTTAACTTATCATTCTTCTCTCTTAGTATGTTTCTAACTCTTATCCTCATTATTGTAACCAAAACATGGCCTAGGAATGCCTTAGATGCAATGAGGATGCAAAAATTCACTTTGAAACACTTAGCCAAATTTCTAAAAATAGGGCAGTTCGCTCGAGCGGACCTCTTGGTCTGTTAAACTTCTGAGAGCCCTCATTTTACGCTCGAGTGAAGATCTTGGTCACTCGAGCCAAGTCTAAAAACAAAGGGTGGTCGCTCGAGCACAGATTTTGTCACTTGAGCCAAAGCTCATGTTTGCAAAAGTACGGGAAGCTTGAATTTTACACTCGAGCCAACTTTCCAGATTGCTGTTCCAAGTTCAAAACATGAATTTGAAACTTCAAACTTGCTCTTTTGGGCCAACAAGTTTAGAAAACATTTGAAAACTTGTATTAAATTATGAATTGAAGATCATTTCACAAAATCAAAGCCCAAAAGCAAGCCAATTATTCAAAACCAAAGCGAAACTATGCTTTTCTTTACATGGTATACACATGCATGAAATCATCTAAGTTCTTTACTTTGGGAAACATGATCAATTATGACAAGGTGACATCGAACAAGATGAATTTCCAAAACCAAGTTGAAATAAGGATATGCAAACGAGAATTCTTGGAAATAATCTTCAAAACATGGTGAATTATATATGCATGCATGAATCATGCTCAAGTCCACTTTCTAATATGCAATTCTAGCTTCTTATCCTCAATTTATGCAATTTAGACTTTAACTTAGATAATCTCAAGTTCTACATAATTTATGATCAAGAATTTAGTTGAATTCTTACCTTAAGCTTGAGTTCACAAGTATGGAAACTTAAGGTAGCGTTTGGTAGAGTTTTGTAAATGTGATTTGAGAGTATGAGTTGTATTTTGAGTTTGTGTGTTGTGGAATTATGATTTGAGTGTAGAAAATTTGTTTGGTAAAGAGTTTTGAAAATAGTTTTGAAAAGAATTTTGATTTGAGTGGGGAATTGTTGATGTGACATTTGATATGTGATACAAAAATTTGCAACTCATAACTGAACATACAACTCAAAATTATTTTAAAGTACATAAAAAATTTTAAAAATTTCAGAAAATGTTTTTTTCGATTAAAAAAAAAAATCACTATTCTGGTCAACCGGCAGGTCAATCGGCCGGACGACCGAACGGACGTCCCGTCAGGCAAAATTTTCAAAAAAAAAAAGAAAAACGCGTTTATCAAAACAGAAAACCGCAGGTGTTCTGTGCAGAGTTTTGGAATTATCGTTTGAGAACACTAACCAAACACCATACTTGAATTAACGTGTGGAATCATGATTTGAATTCACAACCAAACAGAACCTAATTTTCTCAAGTCTTCTTCAATTCCTTCAAATTCTCTCCAATTCTCCAATGTCCCCTTTGATCTCAACCCTCTCCTATGTTTCTTTCTCTCTCTCACGTTTTGAGTTCAAAAAGCTTGATGTGGAAGTGTGTAAAATGTTCTAAGGCTTAACATTAGCCTTCTATAGGCTTCACTAATTAATCTAGCTTAGCCTAATCAAATTGTAATTAATTATTCTAATTATTTGATTCCGAATCCAATTTCAATTAAACTTACTATAAAATTCTAAAAATTCCAAATAATACATATTCGTAGTCAATTTCATGTTCAGATGCCAATAAAGCCTTCAATTCGCATATTGAATTAGAAATTTAGACAGATATTCCTACGTCAGATAGATGTAAACACACATAACACAATACACATGCAATTAACTTAGAATTTCCTCTTAATTACTTGTTAGGCATTCTTAATCAAGGATTATAAGCTAATCACAGGTCGGGGTTGTTACAGTCTTCCCCCCTTAAAGAGTTTGGTCCTCCAAACTTGAATTACCTTCATTTCGGAAGAATGTTGGGCCTAGAGGGAACAAATCTGGATATCGTCTCATCATATCTTCTTCGGTTTCCCAAGTTGCATATGTCCCTCCGTGATTTTGCCAGTCTATTTTCACTAATGAAATTTCTTTATTTCTTAATCTTTTAATTCGGCGATTCACAATTTGGATTGGCTTCTACGTACATGTAATCATCATTCAGAAGCACATGAGTTGGTTCAATCACAGGTAATAGATCTCTCAAATAATCTCGAAGCATTGAAATATGAAAGACATTGTGCATATTCTCTATAACTGAAGGCAAAGCCACTTGATACGTCACCGGATTAATTTTCTTAATGATTTCATACGGGCCAATGCACCGCGGTGCTAGTTGGCCTTTAACCCTAAATCGTGTCTGCCCTTTCATAGGAGTCACTTTGATAAACACATGCTCACCGACCTCATATTCTCCGGACATCTGCATAACTCTTTTAACTACTCTGAGTGTTTTTCAAATGTTGTTGAATCAGTTTCACTTTCTCAGTCGTTCTAGACACCCCATTTTTGACCGACCTTAAGACTCAGACGTCATCGATTGAGCGCTCGGTGATAGTACATGTCGTGCTCATTTCGAGATTTCGGAGTTTTGGCTGAGAGCCTTGCCTTCGGGCCTCTAAACTCTTTGTGTTTCGGCTTGGTTTGCGGACCAAGTCTGGTTTTCCTTGCCTGAGGGAGGGAGTGGTCTGGTAGACCATCTCTTTGTGGTCGTAGGCCACTTTTCCCGTTTGGAGACTAGTTTCTAGTTTTCGGAGCCTTCGGCCGCACGCCTTGTCTCGGGACCGTTTAACGTTCTCCGTTTGGTGTGGTTTTTGAACCACACCTTGTTTCCTTGGCCTAGAGGGCCACTGTGGTTTGGGAGACCACTTTTGTGGTCGTAAACCACTTTTGGTGCTTGTTAGCTAGTTTTCGAGGCTCTCGACTGCGCGCTTTGCCTCCCGAACTTTCGTCTTGCATCCGTTTTGGTTTGTTTTTGGTACAAACCTTGTTTTCCTTGTTTGGAAGGTGGTACAAGGGTGGGAGACCGGTATTTCCCCTTGGAGACCACTTTTCCTTCTGCTAGCCAGTTTTCTGGTCTGACAACTGGTCTCCCTGATCTTTGGACCATCAAAAGTGGTCGGCCACCACACCATTTGCTTGTTTTCATCTTCTGGACTTTCCCCCACCATGGCCGACCAGTTGTTGTTCTGGGGGACCACCTAAAGTGGTCGGCCGACCACTTAAGTAGCTGGCCGACCACTTTAAGTGGTCGGCCACTTTTTGTCACATTTTTGGAGATATTTTCCTCCAGCTGGCACAACTGGAGGGCACCAGAGCCATCCTCCATACACGTGTATGGAGGGATTGCCTTGGCCCTTAGCTTTTTGGAGAAGCTTTGCCTTTTGTTCTCTATAAGAGGGAGGCTCCTCCTCCCTCCTCTAGGTTTAGAAAATGAGGGTTTGAGTTATAGATATAGCTTTGTATCTATTTTGCCTTGGTTCTTCATTTTTGTGCCTTAAAGTGTCATTTTGTCTTACTTTAACACACAAACACCATCCTTTTGCTACTGAGGTGCTTAGGAGCTGGTTTTGGTGTTCTTGGGTTGGTTTGAGCTTGAAAAACCTGCTGGAGTTGCAGCCTTGAAGAAGTTCATCAAGGGTGAGTTTTTAACCCTTAAAACCCCCATTCTTGCTTAAGCTTTTGAGCCCTTTTGCATGCTGTTTTAAGCTTAACTCTAAACTACAAAAAGTTCTATTTTTGCATGCTCAAGAAGTTTGTTTAAGGTCACTTTTTCGTTGGGGTGATTGTAGACACCCCATTTTGACCAGCCCTAAGACTTGGGCACTTTGTTTTGACCACCCTCACCAAAAAAATCAAATTGAAATTTTAATCCCAAACCTCACATATTTTGGCCAAATTAGTTTATATCATATAGTTTATTATTTTGTAGTATTTTATAATTTTATATGTTTTTATATAATTTGATGTGTGTGTATATATTTTGAGATGGTGTATTTTAGAAATAAAAAATAACAAAAACAAAACAAAAAAAAAAAAAAAAAGAAAAATAGAAAATAAAATAAAAAAAAGAAAAAAAAAGAAAAAGAAGAAAATAGTGGGGTAATTTTAAACAAAAGAAAAAAAAAGAAAAGAAGACAAACAGGTGGAGGAGAACATTTTTAAAAAGAGAAGTGAGTGGATGGGAGATGAGCTATCGGGGAGAACATTTTCAAAAAAGAGGAGAGAGTAGGTGAAGAAAATTGAAAAAAGAGGAGAGCAGGTGGAGTGGGTGATATAAAAAAGAAAAGAAAATCAATATAAGAGGGATGGTGGACTAGTGGGTGAATAAAATAAGGGAGGAGATGAAAGACAGCATGTTGGTTTTTTTGAGCTGAAAAGATATCAACAAAAAATGGACGGTCTCTCTCTCTCTCTGAGAAAAAATGTAAGGACACACATGGAGGAGGAGGGGAGGATGATCAACCTCTCTCTCTCTTCTCTCTCTCTCACGGGATCATCACAGACTCACACACACACACTCATACACCACTCTCACCAAGCCACCATTGTCACCATTCACACGACACACCACACAACACATGCACTAGCTCTCTCTCTCCTCTCTCTAGGACACACGGAGGAGACCACTCACAACACCACACCACACCACGGCAGACCCATGCACACACTCACACAGAGACTCATACACACGGCACACACTCACTCACAGCTTCATACACATGGTATACATAATACACACACACACTTAGCTTCACAAACCCAGCACATGCCCTCACCAGACACACACTCACACACCGACATGCACACGGCAGACACGCCACTCACCCAAGAGATTGACATGCACTGATACACACCATACACACACCTCTTCTCTCTCTCAGCTACCTCTCTCTCATGACAATCACATGCATAGAAATGAGGGAGCAAACCACGGACTGCCATAGACGACGACTACCACTGAAGAGAGAGAGAGAGAGAGAGAGAGAGAGAGATGTTGGAAGCAAAGAGTCTGAGGAAGGCGATGGTCCCTTGTTCACTGCTCGAACATCCCTCTCCCGGAAGCGTTCAGTCTACTCGGCTCGCCCTCCATGTTAATGCCGACCATTCCTCGTGCTGGGTCTACATCGCTTCTGATTGCCGCATTTACAAACTCCAGATATCAATGCAAGATTCTTTGGTCAATCAAGGAAAAGAAAGCCTCTTGATTCCTGAGCAAACACAGGTTATGAGCTCTTCAATAGTTAATCGCTGCCCTCATCGGTCAGAAATTCAGAGTATAGCACTTGCTGAAACAGAGAGCATGGTTACTTGATTTTGGGAAGTGTGGACTCTTATGGTCACCTTATTGTTTTTAAGCTGGATACTAGTGGTAAAGATCTTGATAGGCTTACATTTTCAGTATCACCTCGAGATTGTGGTGTTGGAGAGGGTGGTTGGGCAGGGCTTTGCTTCAGTCCAAGTCAATGGTCCATGTGGGCTATGGTCAGTATGAGTTGGGTTGATGGGTTGTCAGTGGAGTGAGCTGAAAATTGTGGGGCTCGACAATTTTGGGCTCAAGTTTTATTGGAAAAAAAGGAGTGGAATGTGCAAGTGGACTATTGAGCTGGGTTATTAATTGTGGATTTTTAGTTTGTTTATTTTTTATTTTTAAGTATTTGTGAGGTTTTATTTTATTTTATTTTTCATTCCTCTCTCCCTCATTCGGATCTGTAATATTCAAAGTGTTGTAATAATTCCCCCCATCCCGCTTCTTTCTATCTCATTCTTTAATCGCTTTCCCTAACTGTGTGTATGTATATATCTTGACATGTCATGCATATCCCTGCTTTACATCCATGATCCATGCATAAGATTTGGCTAAATTTGCATCTTTATGCTTCAATTGATTATCCCATGATTTTGTGTGCTATCGTATGTTTTGAGATGATTCACATGCCATATTCTAGAAGCCAAATCTTTAGCGCATCTCATGAGTAAATTACATTAGGATTTTGTATATAAGATCATGCATATTTTACTAACTTTTGTTTTGTAGCTGTTCGGGGACGTCAGTCAATCTGTGAGTTTTTACGCTTTAGCATCTCATTTGTGTGTGTTTTTCTTATTATGTTTAGCATCCTACCATGTGGCTATTTGCTTAAATGATAAACTGTTTGAATGCTATGGATGAAGGCTTGTTGTTTGAATTGGAATAATTCAATAAATGTACGTTTTTAAGCCCACTTTGCAGTGGCAAATTCACAAACTTTAAGCCCACTTTGTTAAGTGGCAAATTCAAATCCTTTTCGAAAAACAAACATGAAATTGAATTGTTCCAATTTAAGCAAACTAGTCTATACTTGTATGCTTCACATAGTAAATTTTAGGATTTATTCAATAATCAGAACATGAACATATAAAGAAAATAAAAAGTCATATCATGGTTTAGTAGAGGCCGATCTTTTGATCGGGTGAATGGGGGTGCTCAAATAATGACCTTCCCCCTTCATACCTAAGGTTCCGAGCCAAGCATCCTTGGTTACGACGAACAGTGGCCTTGGCACGAGTCATGGGTTTCCTAATTTTCCCAAAATAAATATTAGGTGGCGACTCTGAGATCTGATGACGCAGAGCATTTTTGGTAAAATTGCAATAAAAATGGATTTTCAATAAAAGTTGCCAAATCTGGACTCTCATCTACATTTCACATTGCACTCGTGAGACTAGATCAAAGAGATCTCGGGAGTCCGAACTGTTTAACGCGCCCGGGTACCCCCCGGGCATGTTACAGTTTCTGGCGACTCTGTTGGGGATTTATGAAACCTTGACTCGAACTCCATGATATGACTTTTATTTTCAATTATATGTTTATTGCATTGCATGCATTGATGCACTTAAAGTTCCTGTGTTGCCCAGATACTGGTGGGAGCACAGGCAAGCTTTTTGTGACACTACACCTATTTTTACGATACTTTAGAGGCCTTGTGTTATAACCTTTTGAGATTTGTCAAAAGGGTAGCTTTGCTATGTAGCCCTGCTATCTAGCTTTGCTATCTAAGGTTCTCAGACTCCGAAGAGAGGCTATTTGACTCTTCTGATTTCCTGGGATCTTTATTGGTTATGACCCAAAGGACTCTTTGGTAACGTCACCTTGACTTTAAACCTTAGAGTAGAGCCAACCTTGTACATATAGTGAGCTATAGTACCTTTCAAAATTAGGACAGGATACTTTCCCATTTCTAGGATGTATGATACCGCTTGTTTGAATAGTGAAACCCTAGATCATTTAAAGCTAGGACAGGATAACCCTACCCTCCATAGGGGTGTTTGTTCTCTTTCCTGCTATGTGTTATGTGCAATGTATTGGATCTATATAGGGGTTTTCAAATTCGAATAAGTGGTTCAGGTTGTTCAGTTTAGCACCATTACTTCAAAAACAAAAAAAAAAAAATAACAAAAACATAAAATCAAAAAAAATATATATAAATAAAATTTCGACCATCTTTGTGATTGGGGAGTGACTACCCGTTGATTGCACGAGCTTTATTTTGAGTGTTGTGGCTGGCCCACACTTTGATTGGCAATTTGAAAATGGTTTTATTTTGAGTTCTGAATTGAGTATTGAGTCTAAGTTTGATTCCACGAAGTTTGTAGAGTTGGGATCAGACTTGAGTCATTCTAATGAGTCAGAGTCTGTTGATTTCGATAGTGCTAACCTAGACATTTCTGTCCTGTCTAGGTCATCTTTGTCATTTTCTTTTGGGTCTGTTGTCATTGCTGAGTCATAGTCTCTTTTCAATAAACAAAAAAACATGCCATAGAGTCTGCCTACTTTTCTGTGCCTTTAAATCATTGCATTGACCAAAGTTTTTCAAAACTTTTTCCAAAAACTCTGATAAAAATGAAGAGGAAGAATTTCCTTGGGATTTGCAAATTTTGATCAACTGAGAGGAAGAGGTGTGCTAAGCCTTTGATGGAAAAAATCATTTTTGTTAATGTGGGTACTGAGAAGGATCCTGGCTTGGTCCAAATCGGTTCTATCTTATCTTCGTAAAAGTACGAGTGATTAGTCGCTTTGTGAAAAGATTTCAAAAACTGTTTTTGCGTGGTCCTACGAAAATATGCCTGGAATTAGTTATACAGCATAGGATCCCTCTTGACTCGAGGTCTGACCTCCTTAGCTTTCAAAACCGTGATTTGAAGTATTCCATGATCAATCAAAGTGTAAAGCTTGCATAGCCGAATTAGAAATAGCCCTTGAACTAGGGGCCATGATGTGATTCAAATGGAGGCAGCCCTTCAACTAGGGGCAATAAGGTCGAATATGATTTAGATTGGAAATAGCCTTTGAACTAGGGGCAATGATGTGATCCAGATTGGAAACAGACCTTGAACTCAGGGCAGAGAATGTGATTTCGATTTGAAACGGCCCTTGAACTAGGGGCAAAAGTGTGAGGCTTGCATAGCTGAAATGGAGGTAGCCCTTGAACTAGGGGCAATAAAGTATCACCCTTGAGAGGCTCGCTGGGCCGAAAATCCGGAAGGGCGACCCAGGCAAAAGTTAGAGCACACAAAAAAAAAAAAAAAAAAAAAGGAAAAATAAAAGAAAAATGAAAAGCTTGCAAGGTTGAAAACCCGAAAGGGCGGCTTTGGCAAAAGTTAGAGCGCAAAAGGAGAGTGTCAATACCCGAGTGAACCTTAGCCAAAACTATGTAGGGCCAGTGATTCAGATTGGAAGCAACCCTTGAACTAGGGGCAAGAAGGTCGGATGTGATTTAGACTTGAAGCAGCCCTTGAACTAGGGGCAAAAGGTTGGATGTGATCAAAGAGTTAAAACTGAATCGTTTCCCAATGAAGACCACCAAGAAAGTCAAAACCAGAATTTGAGAGAATGAATTTTATTATTGAAGGACAGTCGAGTTCTTATCCACTACACTAGGGGCAACACTAGGGGCAAATTCAGACCCAATTAGCCTAGTCCCTACATCATCATATCTACTGATCAAGTGTAGTAGTCTTCTTATAGATGGCCTAGAGATTTCACGCCCAATCAACATGGACAAGTTACACTGAAAGTAACCCTTGAGAGGCTCGCTGGGCGGAAAACCCGGAAGGGCGACCCAGGCAAAAGTTAGAGCAGAAAAACAAAAAAATTAAAAAAAAAATGATGAAAAAATGAAAATGAAACAAAAAAAATGAAATGAACAAAATGAAAAAATGAAAAGTTCGCAAGGTTGAAAACCCGAAAGGGCGGCTTTGGCAAAAGTTAGAGCACAAAAGGAGAGTGTCAATACCCGAGTGAATCTTTGCCCGAACTACGATGGCTTGATTCCTATCTTTGGGATACGTAGGTAGCTTCATCTCGAAGTTCGGCCCTAATAATTTTTCAACTCATTCATTTTGTCCATGTTTGATTGGTGTATCTTTAGTCGACTTGGTTGTCCTTCCATGTTTGATTGGTGTATCTTCCTTCTGCTCAGTTCAGTTGGTTTCGATTCAACTTGGTTCAGTTTGGTTCGGCGGTTCGGTTTGGTCCGGTTCTGCTCGGCTTCATTCGGTTCAGATTGGCTTGGTTCAGTTGGCTTGGTTCAGATATCCCCTTTGATTATCTGGTTTGGGACTATGCACCCCAATAGTTGATTCCATGTTAGTTGAGTAGTGACCATTTGCAAAAACAGATTTTGATTAATTTGAATGAAGCTGATTAATTTTTCTCGAAAATTGTTCCATTTTTGCAAAACTTGGACCATTCTTTGGATTTGAAAAGGGAAAATTTTCAGTGCTCACAGTTTAGCTTACATGATTTGAAACAGAAAATGGAATAAGTATGCTAATCTAACTCTCATGTTGATCAAAACATTTTTACAAAAAAATCAAGAGACAAAAAAGGGTCAAGGCAATGAACTAGGGGCATAGTTAAGTTAGAGATTCTGTCTTCTCCACCACTCGAGTCAACTCGTCGGTATATATGAGTGTGTATTCATACCAGTCAGTGTATATAAGTGTGTATTCATACTAGTCAGTGTATTCATACTAATCAGGGTATTCATACCAGTCAGTGTATATAAGTGTGTTCCTTTCATACCAGTCAGTATATTTATACTAGTCGGTGTATTTATACTAGTCAGTGTATATAAGTGTGTTTGGATTAATTTGCTTCTTTTTTTCAGTTCGTTAGGTCATTTGTTGATTCAGGTCAGTAAAGAGTCAATGTCTAATTCAGACGTCAAAAATTCAATCATTCTCAAATTCAATCAAACAAATTGTTTTCAAGTTCAAAGTGATATGCCAGTCACACCATTGATGTGCAAAAACTAAACTGATTTTATTGTAGTCAGGGGAGGACATCCCCGATCACAGAGACACAAAACAAAAAACAAAAAAAAAAAAAAAAAACAAAAAAAACAAAAAAAAACACAAAAAAACACAAAAAACAAAAAAAAAAAAAAACAACAAAAAAAAAGGGCAAAAAGAGAGAGAGAGAGGGATCTTTTTCTTCTTTCTTCTCCGGCAGCAGCTCGGCGACGAAGATTACAACGGGCTTCATTTGCACATAGCTTCATTGCCTAACTTTTCCATCAGCTGCCTCACTTCATCTTTACTCCTTCGAAGCTTTTGAAGACTCTGCCTCGGCCTTGGCAGAGCTTCCAAAAGAGATTATTCCTCGCCGGCCATCAAATTGGTTGTGCGAAGGAACTCCGAAACGAGTCACGGAGGTCGTTAGTCGTTTCAGCTCTTTGTTCTGCTTTTTCAACCCACCAATTTCTACTCGAGCGTCTTTGTACATACGTTGAAGGAGAGAGAGTTGTGCATGTAACTAATGTACTTCACACGTCCTGTTCTGCAGCCGACGGGACAAGTTGGAGACCGCAGTCACGGTCTCTACACATGACCTCAGCGTATACGAGTTTGCTTCGATGTCAGACTGTGCCGCCATGATTTGTTCAACTGACATCGCTGGAAAGTTAAAAACAGGAGAAGGAGGAGGAGCTCGTGGTTGAGGTTTAGGGGAGCCAGAATTGGTCATCTCTATCGTGGACTCGTTCAGGTCTGGGAAAAGAGTGAGAGAACCTTGTGAAGAGGCCATGGCAGAGAAGAGTAATGCAAAAGAAGGAGGTTGCAGAGTGGTGGCAGAGAAAGTTTGCAGGCTTTTGCTCTGCCTCTCTCTTTCGCAGGCCTCAACTTAAGAAGAGAATGAAACCAAAGAAGAAGACAAAGAAGGAGGAAGGCTCGAGACGATCATTGACAATCGAGGCAGGATTGGATAGCCTGTCGGTCAGGCGCCGCGATTGTTGAAATTGCGTGATAGACACGACGCTCGAAGAAGATGAAGGAAGAGAGAGTGAGACAAAAATAGGAAGATAGAGTGAGACAAAAATAAGAGAGGCGGGAAAGTTGTATATATATATATATATGTATATGTGTTGTATATCTATGTATTATATATATTTGTTTGAACATTTGGGTCACAGGTATGGCTTGGGTTCAGTGGTTTGGCCCAGTGGGTTGAGGATTCGGAAAGCCTAAGCCCGAGGTCAGGGGTTCGAACCCCACATCGAGTGTTTCTTTTGGTTTGTTTTGATTTTGTGTATATATGTCTCATATATGTATATATATTTGTTTGCATATATTGTCCCAAGAGTGGCGTGGTTCAGTGGTCGAGGACTCGAAGACCAGGCCAAAGGTCAGGGGTTCGAAACCCCGTATCCCATGTCCATCCGTTTTGTGATTTTCCTTTCTTCTTTTTGCGTGTTTTGCATACGTGTGCTGACGTCAGCAAACGGAATATGCCTTCTCAGTAACGGCATCTTCCCACTGACGGCAGCCAAACAGAATATTCCCCACCTGTGTATATCTCCGTATATATATCCGTATATGTTTGTGTATAGGTCCGTATATGTCTGTGTCGTATATACCTGTGTATATCTCCGTATATATATCTGTGTATATATCTGTATATGTTTGAGTATAAGTCCGTATATGTCTGTGTCGTATATACCTGTATATATATTGTATATGTCTGTGTATATATCTATATATATCTGTGTCATATATTTGTGTCGTATGTACCGTATATATCTGTGTATATGTCTGTATTTTGTCTATACATACCTGTGTATTATCCTGCCTGTGTTTTGCAATGAGTTCCTAGGAGACCAACTGCGATGGTGAAAACTAGAGTTCGAATGGCCAAGGCCTAGAACGCAAAAGGTTTGGAATTTTCGAGACTAAAGTCTGGTTTAAATACCCAAGGGTGTATCCCCGGCTTGAAATCTGTATGGTAGCCCCATAAGTTGAGCTAGCTTGTATGCGACTCAACTCTGGATACCAAACCAACCTAGTCTGTCACCCTGTTGGAGAATAGGGAAAGTGGTGAATATGATCGGGAAGTAAAGCGGCATCCATGGCCATTCAATCGGTGAAAAACAGCAAGTGCGCTTGTTGTTCTTTTCTGGGTCTAGGAGACCTTAAATCCTCTGAAGGTGCAAGTCCTTTGGTGTTTGTCGTGCCCAAACGACTTTCTTGGTCTAGGAGACCTAAAATCCTCTAAAGGTGCAATTCCTTTGGTGTTTGTCGTGCCCGAACGACTTCAATTGCCTGTGTTTGCAATGAGTTCCTAGGAGACCAACTGCGATGGTGAAAACTAGAGTTCGAATGGCCAAGGCCTAGAACGCAAAAGGTTTGGAATTTTCGAGACTAAAGTCTGGTTTAAATACCCAAGGGTGTATCCCCGGCTTGAAATCTGTATGGTAGCCCCATAAGTTGAGCTAGCTTGTATGCGACTCAACTCTAGATACCAAACCAACCTAGTCTGTCACCCCGTTGGAGAATAGGGAAAGTTGCAAACATAGCCAGCAATCCATGACATTGCATTGCATTGCATACATCATGAATTTTCAAACAACCGGCTTCGCGTAGCGTATAAGTCCAATCTGCAAACCGGCTTCGCGTAAGCGTATAAGTCCAATCTTCAAACCGGCTTTGCGTAGCGTATAAGTCCAATCGTTAAATCGGCTTCGCGTAAGCGTATAAGTCCAATCATTAAACCGGCTTCGCGTAAGCGTATAAGTCCAATCGTTAAATCGACTTCGCGTAGCGTATAAGTCCAATCGTTAAATCGGCTTCGCATAAGCGTATAAGTCCAATCATTAAACCGGCTTCGCGTAAGCGTATAAGTCCAATTGTTAAATCGGCTTCGCGTAGCGTATAAGTCCAATCGTTAAATCGGCTTCGCGTAAGCGTATAAGTCCAATCGTTAAACCGGCTTCGCGTAGCGTATAAATCCAATCGTTAAATCGGCTTCGCGTAAGCATATAAGTCCAATCGTTAAACCGGCTTCGCGTAGCGTATAAGTCCAATCGTTAAACCGGCTTCGCGTAAGCGTATAAGTCCAATCGTTAAATCGGCTTCGCGTAGCGTGTAAGTCCACTTGCTACCTCGGCTTCGCGTAGCGTATAAGTCCAATCGTTAAACCGGCTTCGCGTAGCGTATAAGTCCAATTGCCAACCCGGCTTCGCGTAGCGTGTAAGTCCACTTGCTACCTCGGCTTCGCGTAGCGTGTAAGTCCACTTTCCAACCCGGCTTCGCGTAGCGTGTAAGTCCACTTTCCAACCCGGCTTCGCGTAGCGTGTAAGTCCACTTGCCACCTCGGCTTCGCGTAGCGTGTAAGTCCACTTGCCAACTCAGCTTCGCGTAGCGTGTAAGTCCACTTGCCAACCCGGCTTCGCGTAGCGTGTAAGTCCACTTGCTACCTCGGCTTCGCGTAGCGTGTAAGTCCACTTTCCAACCCGGCTTCGCGTAGCGTGTAAGTCCACTTGCCACCTCGGCTTCGCGTAGCGTGTAAGTCCACTTGCCAACTCGGCTTCGCGTAGCGTGTAAGTCCACTTGCCAACCCGGCTTCGCGTAGCGTGTAAGTCCACTTGCCAACTCGGCTTCACGTAGCGTGTAAGTCCACTTGCCAACCCGGCTTTGCGTAGCGTGTAAGTCCACTTTCCAACTCGGCTTCGCGTAGCGTGTAAGTCCACTTGCCAACCTGGCTTCGCGTAGCGTGTAAGTCCACTTGCCACCTCGGCTTTGCGTAGCGTGTAAGTCCACTTGCCAACTCGGCTTCGCGCAGCGTGTAAGTCCACTTGCCAACCCGGCTTCGCGTAGCGTGTAAGTCCACTAGCCCACTCGGCTTCGCGTAGCGTGTAAGTCCACTTGCCAACTCGGCTTCGCGTAGCGTGTTAGTCCAATTACCCAAATCGGTTAAAAACAGCAGGTGCGCCTGTCTGTTTACACCACCCCTTCTCCTCTCGCGTGAGACGCGTTAGGTTGTTGATTCACTCGGTTAAAAACTTCAGGTGTGCCTGGAGTTCACACCATCATTCCTCCTTTCGCGTGAGACGCGTTAGGTTATTTTGCATGATCATAAGTTTTTCAAAAAAAACCGGCTTCGCGAAGCGTGTAAGTCCAACTTTCAAACTGCATTTTTGAGCATATCATTTGCATTCTTGCCCCTGAACTACGCTGGTTTGATTCCTTGCAAAGGGATACGTAGGCAACCTTCGGGTTCAACCACTTGCATTACATCTGGTTTGCACTTGCATTACATCTGATTTGTTTGCCCAAGTCTTACGGCCTTGTCAAAAGGGTCGTCTTCGGGCTTTGACATTCACTCACGTCATGAAATGACTTTGAGCTCTGTCAAAGAGGGGCAACTGTAGACACCCCATTTTGACCAGCCCTAAGACTTGGGCACTTTGTTTTGACCACCCTTACCAAAAAAAATCAAATTGAAATTTTAATCCCAAACCTCACCTATTTTGGCCAAATTAGTTTATATCATATAGTTTATTATTTTGTAGTATTTTATAATTTTATATGTTTTTATATAATTTGATGTGTGTGTATATATTTTGAGGTGGTGTATTTTAGAAATAAAAAATAACAAAAAAAAACAAAAAAAAAAAGAAAAATAGAAAATAAAATATAAAAAAAAAAAAAAGAAAAAGAAGAAAATAGTGGGGTAATTTTAAACAAAAGAAAAAAAAAAAAAGAAGACAAACAGGTGGAGGAGAACATTTTTAAAAAGAGAAGTGAGTGGATGGGAGATGAGCTGTCGGGGAGAACATTTTCAAAAAAGAGGAGAGAGTAGGTGAAGAAAATTGAAAAAAGAGGAGAGCAGGTGAAGTGGGTGATATAAAAAAGAAAAGAAAATCAATATAAGAGGGCTGGTGGACTAGTGGGTGAATAAAATAAGGGGGGAGATGAAAGACAGCATGTTGGTTTTTTTGAGCTGAAAAGATATCAACAAAAAATGGACGGTCTCTCTCTCTCTGAGAAAAAATGTAAGGACACACATGGAGGAGGAGGGGAGGATGACCAACCTCTCTCTCTCTCTTTCTCTCTCTCTCACGGGATCATCACAGACTCACACACACACACACTCATACACCACTCTCACCAAGCCACCATTGTCACCATTCACACGACACACCACACAACACATGCACTAGCTCTCTTTCTCCTCTCTCTAGGACACACGGAGGAGACCACTCACAACACCACACCACACCACGGCAGACCCATGCACACACTCACACGGAGACTCATACACACGGCACACACTCACTCACAGCTTCATACACATGGTATACATAATACACACACACACTTAGCTTCACAAACCCAGCACATGCCCTCACCAGACACACACTCACACACCGACATGCACACGGCAGACACGCCACTCACCCAAGAGATTGACATGCACTGATACACACCATATACACATCTCTTCTCTCTCTCAGCTACCTCTCTCTCATGACAATCACATGCATAGAAATGAGGGAGCAAACCACGGACTGCCATAGACAAAAACGACTACCACTGAAGAGAGAGAGAGAGAGAGAGAGAGAGAGAGATGTTGGAAGCAAAGAGTCTGAGGAAGGCGATGGTCCCTTGTTCACTGCTCGAACATCCCTCTCCCGGAAGCGTTCAGTCTACTCGGCTCGCCCTCCATGTTAATGCCGACCATTCCTCGTGCTGGGTCTACATCGCTTCTGGTTGCCGCATTTACAAACTCCAGATATCAATGCAAGATTCTTTGGTCAATCAAGGAAAAGAAAGCCTCTTGATTCCTGAGCAAACACAGGTTATGAGCTCTTCAATAGTTAATCGCTGCCCTCATCGGTCAGAAATTCAGAGTATAGCACTTGCTGAAACAGAGAGCAGTGGTTACTTGATTTTGGGAAGTGTGGACTCTTATGGTCACCTTATTGTTTTTAAGCTGGATACTAGTGGTAAAGATCTTGATAGGCTTACATTTTCAGTATCACCTCGAGATTGTGGTGTTGGAGAGGGTGGTTGGGCAGGGCTTTGCTTCAGTCCAAGTCAATGGTCCATGTGGGCTATGGTTATGAGTTGGGTTGATGGGTTGTCAGTGGAGTGAGCTGAAAATTGTGGGGCTCGACAATTTTGGGCTCAAGTTTTATTGGAAAAAAGGAGTGGAATGTGCAAGTGGACTATTGAGCTGGGTTATTAATTGTGGACTTTTAGTTTGTTTATTTTTTATTTTTAAGTATTTGTGAGGTTTTATTTTATTTTATTTTTCATTCCTCTCTCCCTCATTCGGATCTGTAATATTCAAAGTGTTGTAATAATTCCCCCCACCCCGCTTCTTTCTATCCCATTCTTTAATCGCTTTCCCTAACTGTGTGTATGTATATATCTTGACATGTCATGCATATCCCTGCTTTACATCCATGATCCATGCATAAGATTTGGCTAAATTTGCATCTTTATGCTTCAATTGATTATCCCATGATTTTGTGTGCTATCGTATGTTTTGAGATGATTCACATGCCATATTCTAGAAGCCAAATCTTTAGTGCATCTCATGAGTAAATTGCATTAGGATTTTGTATATAAGATCATGCATATTTTACTAACTTTTGTTTTGTAGCTGTTCGGGGGACGTCAGTCAATCTGTGAGTTTTTACGCTTTAGCATCTCATTTGTGTGTGTTTTTCTTATTATGTTTAGCATCCTACCATGTGGCTATTTGCTTAAATGATAAACTGTTTGAATGCTTATGGATGAAGGCTTGTTGTTTGAATTGGAATAATTCAATAAATGTACGTTTTAAGCCCACTTTGCAGTGGCAAATTCACAAACTTTAAGCCCACTTTGTTAAGTGGCAAATTCAAATCCTTTTCGAAAAACAAACATGAAATTGAATTGTTCCAATTTAAGCAAACTAGTCTATACTTGTATGCTTCACATAGTAAATTTTAGGATTTATTCAATAATCAGAACATGAACATATAAAGAAAATAAAAAGTCATATCATGGTTTAGTAGAGGCCGATCTTTTGATCGGGTGAATGGGGGTGCTCAAATAATGACCTTCCTCCTTCATACCTAAGGTTCCGAGCCAAGCATCCTTGGTTACGACGAACAGTGGCCTTGGCACGAGTCATGGGTTTCCTAATTTTCCCAAAATAAATATTAGGTGGCGACTCTGAGATCTGATGACGCAGGCCATTTTTGGTAAAATTGCAATAAAAATGGATTTTCAATAAAAGTTGCCAAATCTGGACTCTCATCTACGTTTCACATTGCACTCGTGAGACTAGATCAAAGAGATCTCGGGAGTCCGAACTGTTTAACGCGCCCGGGTACCCCCCGGGCATGTTACAGTGGTCTACCCCCTCTTAGGCGTTGTTAGGCCTTGTTTTGAGCCCTCCCTTTAGGCTCTTGTTGTAGCCTTTGCATGACCTTTCTACCACTGAAATCCAGAGGATTTTCAGTGGTGGAAAAGTGGTTTTGGGGTCTTAAATAGGAGAGGGTCATCCCCTCTCCTTGTATTTTGAATACTTGCCATATATGCCTCATGTTTGAGCATGTGTTTTAAGCTTGCGTTGGCTTGTTCTTAGCATGTATTTGTGGTTATTTTGCTGAGGCTTACCACTATTTTTGCTTGGTTTGGTCACCCTTTGCATGTTCCATGCACTTGTAGTGCATTTCCATGAAATAGCCTAACATGCATCATGCTTTAACATGTCATTCTAACATGTTTTTGGCTTAACTTCATGAAGCTTTTGTCTATGTTTTAACATGCTTTAGCTCTGATTTTGGTTGTTTTGGCCATACATGACTTGCTTTGTATAGCTATGGTGCATTCTAGCTTGTTAGCTTTGTGCATCAAGTCCATTAGCATGCTTTACTGGACTATTGGAATGATTTGGCATCATTTATTATGTGATTTTAGTCCATGTTTTATGCTCATGCACTTGCATTTATCACTCATTGAATGCGTTGGAGGGTTTGCCCCTTTATGCCTTAATATGAATCATTGTGTATGCCTTCATGGCTTAGCTTGCGAGCCATCATTTCAGTGCTTATTTGGGATTATTATGCCATGATATAACTCTGATTTTTGTTGGTTAAGTCATCCCATGCTTGGTCTTAATAGGTGTAGTGTAATCCACCTTTTTTTGGGTGAGTAAGTGTAATCCACCTTATTTGCCTTGTATGCATCATGCCTTATGGCCTTCATGCTAGCTTGTTTTGGCTTCCTTCCATGCATGTTTTAGTATCATTTTGACATGTTCTAGGACTTTTTTGGGTTGCCTTTGCCATATCCTTCATGCTTTGTATAGTTGTATGCAATTGGCCTTGCTAGCTTTGTGTTTTGTTGGCTCATGCATGCTATCTTTGAGCTATTTAGATGATTTGGCATCATTTAATACTTCATTTCAGAGTTTATAGCATTGCCATGTTCCCACTTCTTTCATGCTTTGAATGCCTTTAAGTGTTGTGCATTGTTGCCTAGTATATGGCTTAGCTTGTATGCTTGCATGCCTAGGTCTTTGGGCCCTCATCTCAGCATGTTTTGGTCATTGTTTTGGCCTATTTCAGCTCTGTCCATGTTTGGTTCATGCATTTGTGCCATGTTCATTTGCATTGTGTATGCTAGTTGTTGTTCATATTATTGCATGCTTAGGTTGCTTTGCATTGAGTATGCATGCCCCTTACCATTGATAGTTGATCATGTTCATTGCATTGAGTATGCCATTTTGCCACATTGCATTGTGTATGCGAAGTAGTCCTTTGCATTGAGTATGCATATTCCTAACATTGCCAAGTTACCCTTGTAGCGTTGCATTGCGCATTCATGCATTAACATTGTGCATGCCATTAGACTTGTTAGGTTGTTCATGTTGCATAGTATGTTTGCATGCTTGTCCCTCGCATATTGTTCATATGCTTGTTTCATTGCATTGCATGTTTGCATGCTCTGAGTTGCATTGTATGTTTCCATGCTTGAGTCGCATTGTGTATGCCATGTTATGTGTTGCTTTGTGTTTGGAATAGGTGTTAGTCTAAACACGGGAAAAGAGGGACATTTCATACTTAAAGTGATGAAACATGCCTCGATTCCCGGTCGCCAACGCTCTTGATCATACATGATAGAGTTTTAGGCCTTCTGTGTTTACTTGTGCATTCATTTCATATTGAATTGTGCAACTTTGCCTCTCGGCCATCATGCATTGAAATGCGTGATTGGTGGCCCGAGGGTCGAGAACCACACCCCCTTGAGCTTATGACATGATAGGGAGGGTGGTTGTACACACATATCTTGCAAATACATTGCCATGCCCTTTCTTGCTCTCTGTTGCAGCAAATTACAGTTTAGCAGCAACAACTGGTCAGCCAGCCAGAAAAACTAGCTGGCCGACCACTTTTTCTAGCTTTCTGCAAGAAAAGTGGTCGGCAGGTGGCTGGAGAGGCCAAAAGTGGTCGGTAGCCCTCCCACAGGTCTCCCAAGGTGGAGTTTCAGCTTTCTAGAGCTTGGTGCAAGTTTCTGAGGACAATTGAAAACAGAGGCAAATCGGGGCATCACATTGGATTTCCAAACGAGGCGACCGGGCTTGCATGCATTCCTCTCCCTCTGAGGCTCCTGATTTACTGCTTTCCTTAGCTATCATGCTTAGATAGCTAGTTTTTGCTTTGTTTTGTACCTTAATAGTTAATGCGTTTAGCTATTTAAATTTGTTTTGTAATAATTAGTTAACTAGGATTAGTTAATTAATTGTGTTGTAATAATTAGCTTAGATTAGCTAGTTAGCCTTTTATTCGGTCCCTCCGTCGAGAGGGCCAATTGTTGTAATAAGCGTGCGTGTGTGTGATGCATGTCTTCCAACCCCCATTTCTTTCTCCCTTTTACTTAACCGCTTATGATGGTTAGTTTTAGGGCATATTTTGTTTAGCATACCTTATGCTTGCATGCGTGCATCATTCATCTGTTTTGCATGCACCGGGCTCGGCGCATCATACTAACTGCATTGTATTTCAATTCTAAGTTGAATACATGTATCAAATTGTCGCATTTCACATGCCATCTTAGATAGCCGAGCCTATTTTAATTGCATTCTCGCATGTGTTGCATTAGCCATCTCAACATGAACTAGGATCATGCATGATTTCTAACTAGTTCTTTGTTTTGGCTTGGAGTACACTGTGAGTGTTTACGCTTTAGCATACTGCATATGTGTTATTGACTGCCATGAAAGCATGCTTGCCATGAGGCTAACTGCTTACTTGATTAATTACTTGAATGCTTGTGGGTGAAGGTTGGATTACTTGAATTGGAACAATTCATTGAAATTCCGGATTTAGCCTACTTGCGGGTAGCAAACTTCAAACCATTTTCAAACAAATATGCAATGTTTTGTTCCAAATTAGGCGATCTAGTCTATACTTGTATGATGTGCGCATCACGTAGTAAGATTAGCTAATTAACTGGAATAAGAGCACATGTGTTTTCAAAAACAAAATATCATGCTTAGTACAGGCCGATCTGTGATCGGGTGAGCGGAGGTACTCATTGCATAACCTTTCCCTCTCATACCCAAGTTCCCGAGCCGAGGCAACTTTAGTGATGACGGACACGTGGCCTTAGGCACGAGTCAGGGTTTTCTAAATTTTCCTAAAATAAAATATTTAGGTGGCGACTCTGTATCTGGCAAAGCGGTCCATGTTTGGCACTTCTTTATTAAAAATCAGTTTTCCAAAACGATTTGTTGGATTTGGACTCTTTGGTGATTTATTAATCTCACATCGCACATTGTGAGATTAGATTTAGAACTGTGAGATTTGAGTCTGAACTGTAGTAGCTCAGAGAACAAAATGAGATTTGCGCCCCTCGCAGGCGCGCGGATATCGGAGAGTTCCCGGAGCGCGTCTACAGTTTCTGGTGACTTTGCTGGGGACTTAGAGAACTTGACTCGAACTCATGATATCTTGTTTTGTCTACACTCATGTGTCTCTTTGCATTGCATTTGCATTGGTGTGCCTAAGTCACCGTGTTCGCCGTCTGCTATTCCTGAATGGTTAGCCTGAGGCTGTGTGCCATAAGGTTGACTGGTTACGGGCTCTGCCACGATGGGAACACAAACCTCGGTTGTTACCGAGGCACCCTTTTTGACCATTCGGCGTAGTGCATATCAGAATCCATAGTGACTATTCCAAACTAGGACAGGTTGCTTACCTGATCATAGGTTGTTTGAACTGCTGCGTGCGTAGTGAAACCCTAGCTCCTGACAAAATAAGACAGGGAAACCCTACCCCAACATAGGGGTGTTTTGGCTCTCATTTGCTTGATATGTGCTTTTAGAGTGTGTCTTTACAGGAATGCATGCAACAGTTTGCAAGTCTGGATATCAGGCCTGAGGGCATCAGTATTTGAGAATCAGTTTTGCTTGAGGGTATCAGATTCAGTTTTGGGGTAGTAATTTGGGGAACAGTGATCTGTGGTTGAGAACAGTTATTTCAGCTTGTGTTATCTTTAATTTATCTAGCTCATAACATAGCACACTGCACATTTGGGTTGTTTGTTTATTTATTATGCTTTATTTATCTTTTTGTAAGGTAGTTTAGCACAATTGCATCCGACCAAGCAGATATTCCCCGAGCACTCTGGGTTAGAGGTCGAAGATTTAATCGATCCAGGGATCTGATAGACGGACAAGCAGTGTTTCTTTCTTTACATTCGGTTGCTAGGCGGAGGTCAAGAAGGCGCAGTGTATCAGTACAAAGGTTGTCAGATCAGCGGTCTTTGAACAGTCAGGCTGAGGTCTTAGTTTCTACTGCAGAGTCAGATATACCAGTTGTTCAGTTAGATCAAGACAATATGGCAGGTTTGGAAGAGATGATGCGTCAGCTCTAGGAAAGTATGAAGGCCATGCAGCAGGATGCTGCCCGTCAAGCAGAAGTGTCTGCACGTCAAGCCGAGGTAGCCACCCAACAGGCAGAGTTAATTGCCAGACTACAGCAGCAAACTGGAGCATCTGCTTCGCACACACCTCCTCCCCCACCCAGAGTTCCCATACTAGGGGAGACACCAAATGTCTAGGAAAATACAGACATTCCAACGGGGCCAGCTCCACCTCCAATCCTACTCTAGTTGTCTAAATCGCCCACCAACCTAGTTGATTCACCGTTTGAGTTTGAAGTGGATCCAACGGCGTTAAAAGTGAGCAAGCTAGAAAAGCTTTTCAAAAAGTCCCAAGGTGTGAAATCCATTCCGGATATAGAGGATGGGTATACCGATTCGGCCGTGACTCTGCCGGACCGGTTTAAGATGCCGCACATCGACCGTTTTGACGGGTCTGGAGATCCTATGGTGCACCTACGACTGTTTTTAGATATCCTAAGGCCGATGGGCCTTTCTAGATTGCAGAAGCTTTCTCTGTTTGGTCGGACCTTGTCGGGTGTAGCAGCCATTTGGTATGCAAAACTAGAGGACTCTGTTAAGAGAAGTTGGGAGGAGATGGCTGAGGCCTTCATAGCTTAATACTCCTACAATACACAGATCGAGGTCACAACCCGTGATCTCGAGACCACTAGGCAAGAACCAAAGGAGATCTTCTCCGATTTTGTGACCCGTTGGAGGGCTAAAGCCTCGATGATGACCATCAGGCCCGTTGACAAAGATCAGATTCGAATGGTTGTGGGCAACCTCCAGCCCAAGCTCATGCAAAAGATGATAGTCCTCCCCCTCCCCACCTTTGCAAATCTACATGAGATTAGGGTGCAGATCGAGGATGCAATGAAACAAGATCTGATTGACCCTGAAAGAGAGCAGCCTAAAAGGGCATTCAACCGTAGTACAAATGCAGGCACAAGCAGCGCTGCAGTTGCTAGATCTTCAGATGTGGGAATGGTCACCACCACCCCTCCCAAAACCCTTGCAGCTACACCCTTTACCGGTGTGTCCGGAAGTAGCTTGCAAATAGCCAGATATTCCCCCAGAGGCCAAAGAACCTTCACCCCACTTTACATGCCTTTGTCTAAGGCTTTGGCGGTTTTGATCAAGAAAGGGCACTTGAAACCCCTAGAGCCGCGGCCCTTACCCGAAAAACTTCCTCCTTCCCATAACCCGGCAAAGTATTGCGCCTATCACCAACAGCATGGTCACGAAACCGACCAGTGCTTTCTATTGCGTTATGAGATTCAGGATCTCATTAACAATAGGGTGATTATGCCTCTGGAGAAACCGAATGTCACAACCAACCCTCTCCCACCACATAACCAAGCTCCACCTCCCAAACGCATCAACTTCATCCAAACTGGGGTTATGTCATATGACCCGAGCATATATATCACCTCTTCCTACCTACCCAAGCCGGAGGTGTTCATTCCTAATAGCACTGACTTGTGCATGTTGGACATCTCCCAAACCCAACCAGAACCGGTGGTGGTGACTACCGAAGATAGAGCAGTGGTCACTTTGGGAGTAGAGAAGAATGAGGATTCAGACCCTGAGGGATCTATGAGTTTTGAGTACAACCCGAGCAGTTATATCACACCAACGGATCAGCCTAAGCCAAGGGTGGAATTGCCAGTGGGGGCAGAGATCTATGTAGCTCGAGAGGATGGACCTAATCAAGGGCTAGATGACCTGGTAGAACTAGAGGAGGACATTACAAATCTGCAGTTCTTTGAAGAACAGGATTCAGTGGATGTGACTGTCAACTGGTTCGACATGGAAGGGTCAGCAGAGGTTACTGGGTGGCTCAACAACGAGCCAGATGTTGTTGAGCAGTCTCAATTAGAACAAGGTCCGTCAGACATGGGTAGTGATCAGAATGAACCGCCGGAGAGCATCGGTATTAAGAATTTTGCTCAAGATCAGAACGGTTTGAGTACAGAGGATGCTGAGCAGCAGGCTGCACTGAAACAGTTTGAACAGGAAAAGATCAAAGATCTGGTGAGGGCCAGGAAGGCCAAAGCCCCTGTGGGGACTGAATGTGCTGCGGGCACAGGAACAGTTGTAACAGAACCAGATAGTTGCTTGTCGATGGCTGACGGAATGTGGTGGGAAGATGACGACCTATGTCTCACCCACACATACGAAGATTAGGAGAACAACTAGCTGGATGATACCTGGTATATTGGAGAGGTGGACCACATGACTAGGAGTGGGCGGTACTTCAAGCCCCCACACCTAGATCAACCAGAGGCGTCCGGGAAGGACAGGGAGGCAGAGAAGCAGAAAGAAAAGTTACTCGAGGAGGAGGCTATGCTGAAACAGCTGAAGAAGATACAAGCAGACATCTCCATCTGGGGACTGCTTATGGCCTCAAGAGTTCATGGATAGGCTGTCCTTTCTGCGATGGACAGGGCGAAGCTATCAATCGACACCACGCCTAAGCAGCTGGTAGGGTTAGTCTTTCCGGGAGGAGCTTCCCCGATGCTAACCTTCACTAACAAGGAGCTACCGCCTGAGGGCGCAAATCATAACAAACCTCTTTACATCTCTGTCGAATGTAGAGACAAATGGATACCAGTAGTTCTTGTCGATACAGGGTCCGCCATCAACGTATGTCCATCAAGGACGGCATATGTAATCGGGTTGAAGCCCGCAGACTTTGTACCCACTGCCCAGGTGATTTGGGCATATGACAATACCAGCAGAGAAGTGATGGGGACTGTGCAGGTTCAGACTTAGGTTGGTCCAGGACAACACAATGTTGACTTTCATGTCTTGGACGTTCCCGCAACCTTCAACTTACTCTTAGGGTGGCCGTGGTTGCACCAAGTGAAGGCAGTCTCTTCCACCTTGCATCAGATGCTGAAATACCCCCACGGGAAAGGGGTGGCTATAGTTTTTGGGAATTCTTCAATCCATCCGCCGCCGGAGGTGTCTACACTGGTCCTGGAAATCGAGCATGGCGCAGAGGACGTATTCCTATCAGGATTTACCCTAGCTGAGGCTCGGGTTGTACAGAACATATTAGCTATTGACGAGGGGTTATATGCCAGTGCACAGTCTGTGTACCTCATGAACAAACTCCAACACATCCCCAGGATGGGATTAGGGAAAAGTGGCCGGAAAGGCGTTTCAACATCGGCTGAAGTGCCGCATAACCCACATACCTTTGGCTTAGGTTACCTGCCTACCGAAGACGACTGGGTGAGGAAAGGCAAAGAGATGGTCGGAAGGGCCAGAGCAAAGCAGGCAGGGAAGCGTTATGAGTTAGTGCACCGGACCATTCAGGGCACCCTGAACGGACGCTTTGTTTGGAAGGGGGAAGACTTCCCATTCTGCGGCTTCCCAGAGCCATGGCTAAACGCAGAGAGGCGGCGCCTGCGGGGGTTTGAGATATTCTTTGATTTGCAATTGTCTGGGGATGATGTTGCTGAGGAGCAGACAGACCTACCAACTGAGGTTGGGCAATGCAGAAAGGAGGATTCCGAGAGCGCAGAGATTGAAATGGGGGTAGCACTGGCTTGTCTACTTTCAGATCCTCCGATCGCACATGAGTGCTTGGGGGATAACTTCTCGGTGTCCATGATCGGGAATGAAACGGCTGCGAGCCCATCTTCAAACATTTTGGATGCATCCATCGCACCCTCCCTCGTCTGGCAATATGAGAAGGGATTCTTATCGAGCAGCACTGGGTCAGGTAGTGAGCCGGAATTTGATTTCACTGAGTCCGTAGAGTCGGAATCAGGTTCCAGCTCGTCTGAGTCTGAGTCTGGTATTCTTGGGGGTGACAACCCGGATGCCACAGTCCTGTCTAGGTCGTCTTTTTCTTTTCCTTTGAGTCTGTTGTAACAGAGGAATCAGACGATGTGGAAGTGATTAATGAAAATTGTGTGGCTGTGGCCTTCGATTACTTTTCTATGCCTTTGATTTATTGCATTAATCAGGACTTCCAAAATTTCGATGAAAACGTCGAGGAAGAAATCCCTCTGGTTTTGAAATTTTTGCTTGATCAAGAGCAGGAGAGGTTTGTAAAACCCTTGGTTGATGAAATCACCACAATTAACGTTGGTACTGAGAAGGACCCGCGGCTGGTCTAGATTGGGTCCACGTTGTCTTTGGAGGAGCGCGAGCGCTTAATCGCTTTGTTAAAAGATTTCAAAGATGTTTTCGCGTGGTCCTATGAAGACATGCCTGGAATCAATCCTGAGATTGTACAGCACTGGATCCCTCTTGACCCAGAGGCCCGACCTGTTAAGCAGAAACTCAGAAGGATCCGCCCTGATTGGGCTCTCAAGATCAAAGAAGAGGTCACCAAGCAAATTGACGCAGGGTTCCTGCTGGTATCCGAATACCCAACTTGGTTGGCCAACATAGTTCCTGTGCCGAAGAAAAATGGCAGAATTCGGGTATGTGTGGATTTCAGGGATTCGAATAAAGCCAGTCCGAAGGACGACTTTCCTCTGCCGCATATCGACGAGTTAGTGGACTTCACTGCGGGGCATGCGTTGCTTTCGTTCATGGATGGGTTTTCAGGCTACAATCAGATATTGATGGCACCCGAAGACCAGGAGAAGACCGCTTTCACCACTCTGTGGGGGACCTATTGTTATAGGGTGATGCCGTTTGGGCTGAAGAATGCTGGGGCTACGTATCAGCGGGCTGTGACCACAATATTGCATGACATGATCCATAAAGAGGTGGAGGTGTACGTGGATGACATGATTGTCAAGTCCAAGGAGAGAGAGGGCCACTACACCGCCTTGCAGAAATTCTTCCAACGAATCAGGGAGTATCGGCTGCGGCTGAATCCTCAGAAATGTATGTTCGGTGTTACAGCAGGGAAAATGCTGGAGTTCTTGATCACACAAAGGGGCATCAAAGTCGACCCTTCCAAAATCAAGGCCATCTTAGAAATGCCACCACCGAGGACTAAAAAGGAGGTGCGAGGCTTTCTGGGTAAAGTGCAATTCATAAGACGGTTTATTGCTAAATTAACCTTGACTTGTGAACCACTCTTTGGTCTCCTGAAGAAAGGAACGAAGTTCCAATGGGACGGCCGATGCCAAGCTGCTTTCGAACAGATCAAACAATATCTACAGAACCCACCTGTGTTGTCACCGCCTGAGCCGGGGAAGCCGTTGATTCTGTACCTTTCAGTGACTGAAACTACAATGGGCTGCATTCTTGCACAAGAGTCCGAGGACAAAGTGGAGAAGGCTATCTACTATCTGAGTAAGAAAATGCTAGATTATGAGACCCACTACACTCCGTTGGAAAAGGCTTATTTGGCCTTGGTATGGGCTACCAGGAAGTTGCGGCACTACCTGTTAGCTCACTCCGTAATACTGGTTTCGAGATTAGATCTCATCAAATATCTCTTCGATAAACTGGCACTTACGGGTTGGCTAGCTCGTTGGTTGTTTCTGCTTTCTGAATTCGATCTGAAGTATGTGATGCGCAAGTCAGTAAAAGGGAGAGCGGTAGCAGAGTTCCTAGTCGATCACCCAGTTGAAGGGGATGAAACAGTTGAATACTTATTCCCAGATGAGGCCATTCTACACGTCGAAGAAGAAACTTGGACGATGTACTTTGACGGAGCGTCAAACCAATACGAGTATGGGATAAGGGTGTTGCTGATAGCGCCCGACAACTCTCGTATTCCTCTAGTATTCAAACTCCGGTTCAAAGTATCGAACAATGAGGCAGAATATGAGGCATGTATTGCCGGTTTAGAAGCCGCCCTAGAACTAGGGGCAAAACGGTTGGACGTCATCGGGGACTCGAACCTTGTTGTATCTCAAGCTAAAGGAGATTGAAAAGTTAAAGAAGAAAAGATGAGAATTTATCACCAGACCTTGGACGTGCTGATTCCTCAGTTTGAGAAGCTGAACTTCGCTTATCTGTTAAGAGAGAACAACAGGTTCGCAGATTCATTGGCAACTCTATCTTCTATGATAGGCATCCCTATCGGAGTCCGGATGCGTCCGATCATCATTGAACAGAAATTTGTGCCGGCCTACGAGCTGATTGCTGCCATAGATGAGGTACAAGATGAGAATCCTTGGTATTACGATGTCTGGAACTTCTTGGAAAAAGAGACGTATCCACCAGGGGCAAATGCCAAAGATAAGAGGGCAATTCGAAGAATGGTTGCTCAGTTCATCGTCTGCGGAGGGAAACTGTACAAGAGAGGTCATCTTGGGATGCATATGCTGTGTGTTGATACTGAAGAATCCAAGCGCCTGATGGAGGCCATCCATGGAGGAGAGTGCGGAGCGCACATGAACGGGGTAATGCTAGCTCGGAAAATCTTTAGACAGGGTTATTACTGGTCCACTATGGAGGAGGATTGTATTGGCTTTGTTCGGCGATGCCACAAATGTCAGATCTATGCAAACTGCATGAACATTCCACCGTCAAAGCTGTACAACATGACTTCGCCATGGCCATTTTCAGTCTGGGGGATTGATGTGATTGGGGCTATTACTCCAAAAGGGTCCAACGGGCATGAGTACATTCTGGTAGCGATAGACTACTTCACAAAGTGGGTTGAGGCCCAATCTTATGCGGTGTTGAAGGCTTCGCATGTTGCAAAGTTCATCAGGAACAACATTATTTGCCGTTACGGAGTCCTGAATGAGATCATTTCGGATAATGGCTCTCACTTCAAGAAGGAGGTGATCGATTTGTTGGAGAAGTATAACGTGGCTTTTCATAAGTCATCCACATATCGGTCGCAGACCAACGGAGCAGTTGAGGCTGCCAACAAGAACGTTAAGCACATTCCGCAGAAGATGGTGGAAACCTACCAGGACTGGCCAGATAAGCTGCCATTTACTCTGTGGGGCTACCGGACTTCAATTCGAACTTCTACTGGGGCGACTCCGTATTCCTTGGTTTATGGGATGGAGGCTGTTTTGCCTATTGAAGTTGAGGTTCCGTCATTACGAGTACTGGCTGAGTGTCAGATAGCTGAGGCAGATTGGCAGCAGAGCAGGTTCGAAGAACTTATGTTGTTCGATGATGGAAGGCTGAAAGCACTGTACCATGTTCAGGGTTATCAATGACGAATTATCAGGGCTTTCAACAAGAAGGTTAAGTCCAGGAATTTGAAAGAAGGAGATTAACCGAGCTCCCATCCACGACCCTAGGGGCAAGTTCAGACCCAATTGGACTGGTCCTTACATCATCAAGTCTATCTGGTCGGGTGGAGCTGTCGTTTTAATAGACCTAGATGGCCTAGAGTTCTCCTAACGGATCAACATGGACAAGTTGAAGAAATATTTTCCCTGAGAGGCTTGCTAGGCCGAAAATCCGAAAGGGCAACCTAGGCAAAAATTAGAGCACAGAAAATTTGAAATAATAAAAACTGAGCTCGCAAGGTTGAAAACCCAGAAAGGGCGGCCTTGGCAAAAGTTAGAGCGCAAAAGGAGAGAGTTAATACACGAGTGAACCCGAACCGAACTACGTAAGGCTTGATTCCCATCTTTGGGATACGTAGGCAACTTCATTTCGAAGTCCAGCCATAAACACTTCCTCGATCAACTTTGTCCATGTGATCTTGTTGGTCATTTTCGTCTATTCTGCATTTCAGAGCTCGGTTGTGATCTCCAGATGCAGTGCTATTCAAACTAGCGGGCAACTTTCCAGTTGCTGAGGATCCGGGGTTGTACATCTTAGTGATAGATCTCAAGCGTGTCCAGTTCTGATCCATATCGAAAATGGTTTTGAAAAGTTTTAATAAAAGTTGATTTTGCTCAAATTAATGTTTTTACAACTTAGACCACTTTTGGACCAAACGGAAAATTTTCAGTACCCACAACCTTCAATTACATTGATTTCAATACAGAGTTCTCCTACTCTTGAATACAAATTGAAGTTGCTTTTTATTACATTCATAAAGAAAACTTGAAAGTACTAATAAAGCAATAAATTCGGGGCATAGTCAGGTGTTCCTGCATTCCGTCCCAGAGCTAGTTGAAGCCTTTGATGCCAAAGTGGGCCCAACCTGCGCCTCCTCATCAAGCCAAGCTATGCACTCATCAGAGAGGGTGCAACTAAAAGTGAGAGCGGGGGCCAAAAGCTCTCTAGTCCTCCATGCTACGGCATACCGAGCTAGCTGTGCGCCTTAGATCGGAATGCAGCTGGGTACTCTATCCCCTCTTCCGGGCAAGTTTGATCATGTCCGAACTGGCGCCGGAATCGGAACAGAAAGTAAAAGACACAGTGAGTCAGACCGATCAACTGAATCCCAGGCTGGCGAGACATGCTGTAACTCATCGCCGGCAGACGGAGCCAAGGGCAGCGCCAAGCAATACTGGTAGCGGATAGATGGCACATCCATTCGCACTACCATCCCTCATCAAGGCATCGACTAGACATCGCCGGAAGAAATAGCCGCGAACTGAATATGCCGGGCATGAGTCCATAACCTGCAACTTATCCATCAACCACACCTGGAGAGGGATGAAAAACGAGAGATTAAAGAATAGAGAGGTGTATGTTAAGAGAAAAGTAAGAAAAGGGTTTTTGTGAGAAAAACTGAGCCCGAGGACCGAGTGATGTGAGCAATATATGTGAGATAGGGTGGGAAACATTACCTGCAGCAGTAGTGGACTCCCCGTGAATCTAGTCGTCTCTCGGCGATGAAAAGCATCCAAGCCCATCAACGTCTCAGCCAGTGTCATGGCAATGCAGCTCTTGCCCTCCGTTAAGCCTTGGAAAACCTCGATCAACCAGACACTAGACCCTCTGGAGCCTGAGGCAAGCAAGAAATGTGACAACATGCATAAGTAAAGGGCGTGTCGCCGAAAACCCTGCCAGTAATGATCGCCGCGGTCACCGGCATCAAAAAACCGATAAACCAAGCTGGGGATGTCCAACTCCCCATCGCGAGTCAAAGATCGAGCATCATGCATAGTGAGCCCGCACATCTGTCCTAAGGCTTGGATGTAGCCGAAGTGGAATTGCGGCAAAATCTCTTCCTCGCGCTCGGACTCCAACAAAGCTTGGAAGTCTTCGAAAGTAGGACACATCTCTTGCCCGCCAAAGCTAAAGACATGTGTTACCGGGTTCCAAAACCTTGCTGCGGCATGAAGGAATGGAAAACGCAGCGGAGTGCGACTCAGTGTGAATAGTGCATTTATGCCGAAACCCCGGAAATTCAACTTTTCTGAGCCATCCAAGGTAGCAATCCAATTTGTCAGATTTTCAACAAGAAATGCCTCCATTTTGGTGCAAAACTGAGTTGGAATGAGGGAACCACGAAGCTGGAACCTTTATGGAGGATAAGGCACTGTTTGGAGGACAAGTGTCAGAAAACTGGAGGTTCCCAGGTTAAGTGGTCGGCCGACCACTTTTTCTGGTCGGCCAGCTACTTTTTTGGGTTGCAAACAGAAAAACTGGTCGGCAGGTTCTAAAAGTAGTCGGCCATATGCAAAAAGCTGATCTCCAGCTGTTTCTTGTCTCCAGAAGGGAGCCTCTAGCTTTCCTGTGTGATGAGAGTACTGAAGGTCTGAGTTTACCTCTGTTTCGGATGCATTTTGTCGCTTTGTTCGTCTCAAAATGCATTTGCTCATCGAGTTGTTAAGTTTTGATTATCGAGTTGTTAAGTTTTGCTTATCGAGTTGTTGCTTTTTGTTTATCGAGTTGTTGCTCGTTGCTTATCGAGTTAAAAACTTGCTATGGTTTTGTTGTTTCTTAGTGAGTTAGGTTGTTTAGTTTGTTTTGTCGGTTCACTGCCTGACTTGGTAATACACGAGGTTCAATTTCCATTCAATTCCATTTTTGTGCAAAGTGATGCCACACGATGCTAAATATACAAGTACAACACTTTTCGAGTAAAAAAGTCATTTCATTCCATCATAGCTTTTTTTTTATATATACAAACATTTTGCAATAGAGTACAAGTTCTGAAGAAAGAAAATAAAACTACCTAAACAGTACAATGTGTTACAACTACATGTAAAAAGAAAAATAAAGCAGGAACATCTGCATCAGTGCCATCAAGCTCAAGACCGAGAGGCCCTCTTCACCCTCTTCGGCTGAGCAACCCCCGCGCCACCATCGTTGGCATCTCCGTCTGAGTCAGAGCCACCATCCTCGGTAGCCTCCTCGGTGTCGCCTCCGCCCTCCGAACCGGAACCAGAGTCATCAGCCCTGCCTGCAGATGTCTCTGACTGTGGATGTGCTGACTCCTTATCCTCGCTAGACTCCTTGTCATAACTGATAGGTGCTTTGCGTCCCCCCCGGCCGCGTGTTGAGACTCCTCTCCTAGCTGCTCGAGAAGGCCTAGATGGCCCAGTCTGTAGAGGCGGGACCTGAAAAGGACAGTTTGAATGCATCAGCTAGTATGTATATCAGATGCAGATGCGAGAATGATACATAGAGTGGGTGCATACAGATATAGTGTGTGAATGTGATGTGTTAGATGTGCTCTACATATGCAATGAATCAATGCAGTGAAATGTTTAGTTTCTATATGTCATCAGAAGCATGATAAATGTAAGGAAATTGAAAAGTACCTGAACGCCGGAGGCGCATAGCATCGTCTCCCTTCGCAAAACCATGCCCTCGAGTGAAGCCACCACTCCGAGTAACCCCTCAGTATACTCCCTGGGAGGCTGCAGACACAAATTCAAGTCATCAGTGAATGAATGAATGTCTAAATATTTGAGTGATAAATGAAAACTATAAAACATACCGGCGGTGAGTCAGGGTTACTGACGTATCAATGGTCAGGCAGCGGAGGCTCTAGTGGAATCTGGTATTGTGTCCCATACTGCCAGCCTGTTAGCCCGATCGGAAGATCCGGCCATCTAGCATATTGCCAAGTCGAGGGCATCCCTCCAGTCCCGCCTCTCGATGTGCCGGCCCCGCTAGTCGAAGGAATGTCCCCGGCTCGGGTGGGACTCGAGCAAGGCATGTCAGCAGCTCTCCATTTGGGGATGTAGACACCTGACAGCGGAGGCATTAGATACGTATGGCGATATGTCGCGTAATTCCCCTCCTCCAGGAAAAGAACCGCGTCAATACCCAACATAAGGTCCTCCGCCTTCCGGGGTGTGAGATCTCCTGCGGACCGCATCTCTGGTGGAGGCAGTGAGGGGACGTCCTGAGCGGAGTTGCCCATCGTCTGGAGCATGAAGCGCTCTCCGAGAAACCAGGCCCTGCCGACCGGTCCCTCAAATAAGACCCTATATCGGGAGGAGCCCCATGCCCCAGCAAACAAAAATCGAGGATTCCCTGGCATATCGATCCAAGGCTGCCAGGTCACTTGCCGGTAACAAGTGCACAAATTGATTAGATGTCATAAATATGCAAGATGAATCAAAGCTGAAAGCATGAAGAACTGAGAGTTCTGAATCACCTCCGTCGCCCGTACAGTATCGAAGAACTGTCGGAGGTAAAATAGAGTCTCCCGAGGCCTGGGCCAGCACCGACCCTCAAATCTGTGTGAGTAGGGGATCTCAAGAGGTGCCTCAACCTCGAGCTGGGGGGCCATTGCCGGGAAGTACGCATAAACCCACAGTTGTGAAAGGCAAGACAGTGGCTATCAGAATACAGAATGTATAGAGAATGCAGAATGCTAAGTGCAGAATGCTGAGAGCAGAATGCTGTGTGCAATGTGCAGTATACAGAATGTATAGGAAGTACAGAATGCTGAGTGTAGAATGTAGAGTACAAAATGTAATGTGTGCCGTGTGCAGTATACTGATAATGAAAAGCAGAAACGTAAATCAAGAGGGCAGAATGTACCTCCCAGGCTCGCCAGTAGCCGCCTACTATGGTCCCTCACTCTCGTGAAGTCGCGCTCATGTAGCAGTAAAGGGTAGCAAGACCAGCCCCACCCCAATCATACTGACTGACCTGTGATAGGTCTACTAAAGCACTAAGCAGATAAAGCCCAACTGTGTTCCCCCTGTCGGAGAATAGAGTGGTCCCGAGGAGAAACATCAAGAATCCCCGGGCATACTGCTGTATGGCCTCAATGGTCTCGGGCGTAGTCCCCTTGTACCGCTCGGAGAACTAGGTGTACTTGACCCTACCTGATGATCTGTCGATCGGTGGACGGGCTCCAAGTAGATAAATCCAGGCAGCCTCCCACTCACCCATATCTGCATTGTATGGGATCGGCTGGCCTGCCACGTCAAGGCCCGTCAGCATGGAGAAATCATATGGGGTCATCGTCATGTCCCCGGTAGCTGAAAAATGGAAGGAGTTAGTGGTGTCCCACCATCTCTCTACAAGTGCCCCCAGGAGGGTCCTACTCGCTAGATGACGTGATAATCCAACACGGAAAGGGCCAAATCCTGCCTCGTCCATGATGTGGTGAACAGCATCCGAGAGCTCCATCTACCACTCCGTAGCAATAATAGATCCGTAACCCCATGTGAAACGGGAGGATACCTGCATTCAGAATGAACAGATGTATTTAGTTTCAGTTTGAAAAAGTATGAGCGGTGTGTTCAGAATGAAAAGTATGAGCTGTGTGTTCAGAATGAAATGTACGAGCTGTGTGTTCAGAATGAAATGCGTGAGCTATGTGTTCAATTTGAAAAGTGTGAGCCATGTGTTCAAAATAAAATATGAGCTGCGTGCCAATGAAAAAGTGTACTGCGTTATGGACTGTGTGTTCAGACTGAGCAGTGTGCTATAAAACCGAATACCGTGTTATGAACTGCGTGTTCAGATTGAGCGGTGTGCTATGTTATGAAAAAGTATACTGCGTTATGGACTGTGTGTTCAGATTGAGCAATGTGCTATAAAACCGAATACTGTGTTATGAACTGAGTGTTCAGATTGAGCGGTGTGCTATGTTATGAAAAAGTGTACTGCCTTATGGACTGTGTGTTCAGATTGAGCAGTGTGCTATAAAACCGAATACCGTGTTATGAACTGCGTGTTCAGATTGAGCGGTGTGCTATGTTATGAAAAAGTGTACTGCCTTATAGACTGTGTGTTCAGATTGAGCAGTGTGCTATAAAAACCGAATACCGTGTTATGAACTGCGTATTCAGATTGAGTGGTGTGCTAAGTTAATAAATCGAGTACTGTGTTATGGACCGCGTGTTCATATTGAGCAGTGTGCTATAAAGTATATTGCGTTATGAACTGCGTGTTCAGATTGAGCGGCGTGCTAAGTCAATAAATCGAATACTGCGTTATGGACTGTGTGTTCAGATTGAGCAGTGTGCTATAAAACCGAATACCGTGTTATGAACTGCGTATTCAGATTGAGTGGTGTGCTAAGTTAATAAATCGAGTACTGTGTTATGGACCGCGTGTTCAGATTGAGCAGTGTGCTATAAAGTATATTGCGTTATGAACTGCGTGTTCAGATTGAGCGGTGTGCTAAGTCAATAAATCGAATACTGCGTTATGGACTGTGTGTTCAGATTGAGCAGTGTGCTATAAAGTATATCGCGTTATGAACTACGTGTTCAGATTGAGCGGTGTGCTAAGTCAATAAATCAAATACTGTGTTATGAACTGTGTGTTCAGATTGAGCAGTGTGCTATAAAGTATATCGCGTTATGAATTGTGTGTTCAGATTAAGTGGTGTGCTATGTTATTAAACAGAATGCTGTGTTATGAACTGTGTGTTCAAATTGAGTAGGGTTATGAGCTGTGTGCCAAAATGTTCTGTGTGCCCAAATGAGCTGTGTGTTCAGACTAAACAGAATGCTGTGTTATGAATTGCATGTTCAGATTGAGCAGTGTTATGTGCTATGTTAAACAGAATGCTGTGTTATGAACTGTGTGTTCAGATTGAGCAGTGTTATGAGCTGTGTCCCAAAATAAGCTGTGTTCCCAAAAGAGCTGTGTGTAAAATGAACAAGGTTTTGTGTTAAGAGTTGTGTGCCAAATGAGCAAAGTGTTATGTTGAGAGCTGTGTGCCAAATGAATTGGATGCTATGAGCAGAAGTACTGTGTATGTGAATATGTTCGGAACGAGCAGATAAAATACATCACAGAAAACTAAAGTAAAGTACGCACCTCATGCACGTGATGAGATAGGTGGGACTCAGGCTCCTGTAGCAGCAAGTCTGGGGGCGCCCGTCGCGCGAAGTCTGTGAAATGGTAGAAGGTACTCGGACGAAGGATATGCTCCTGCGGGTCGTACTCCTCCGGGTCGAACGGCCGTATCCTCGGAGGCAACGGTATGATATCGGCCTCGTCCTCTGCGATGGAGAACCCCCGCCATACGGAATATCGTCGGCCATCTGAAGAAATATGTAAAAATGAGCAAAAATGAGCGAAATGGGTCAGAATTGCAAAAGTCAACAAAAGTCAATGCCCGAGAAAAGGTGCCAAAGTTCGAGACAAACTTACCTCAAGTGGTGGAAATGGAGAAAGAAGCTCCAAAAACAAATTCTAATCGGTTCAAAACGAAGAGAATCGAACGTTTTCGTGAAATAACTTCGCGTGAGGCATTGGAAAACGCGTATAAAGTGCAGATCTGAGAGAGAAAAGGGTCTAGGGAGGAAGAGAAGTTGATTTTGACCTTGGAGGTGTGAGTAAAACTGATTTGGAGTTGTGTACTTAAAGAACTGAGCATGAAAAGACAAAATTGCCCCTGTTTTTGCAAACTGGTCGGCCAGCCAGTTTTTCTGGTCGGCCGACCACTTTGTTGGGCAACAACTGGTCGGCCACTTATATAACTGGTCGGCCATCCTCTTGGGTGATCTTCAGAGCTCAATTGTTCTCCCTGTGTGTTTTGGTGGTGATTGGAGTCCTCCACTCTTGGGAAAGTGCAAGAAAAGTACACTTTTCGGCGGAAAATTGTCCCCGCGGGAAGTTCAATTCAGATCTTCGATGCGTGGATCATCGTCACTCGTCAAAAGCAAGGTGTATCCTTTTTAAGTATGTTGTGACCCCTCCGAGAGGTGAATCGGAGGTTCTGGTTAATTTGCTCGCGTTAAGGTTTATTTTTCTTAAAATCGACATTTTGTTTCAGGGCATGCTATCGAAGTTGTACCACTCTCGCATTGTTATGCACACTTCCCTCTCTTGCTTTTGTTATGCACACCACTCGTTGCTTTGTTATGCGTTCACTACTTGTGTTGTCATGCTCGTTTTACTTATATTGCTATGCGTCGCATTGTTATGCACCCGTACTTTTCACCTGCATTGTTATGCATTCTTCACTTGCGTTGTTGTGCATATTTCGTCTGTTTGCTATGCACTCTTTTAGTGGCATTATTATGCGTCACACTTAGGTTGCATTGTCATGCACCCCTTTCCGCATTGTTATGCGTCACACTTAGGTTGCATTGTTTTGCATCACCTCCGCATTGTTATGCATCACACTTAGGTTGCATTGTCATGCACCCCTTTCCGCATTGTTATGCGCACACTTAGGTTGCATTGTTATGCACCCGCACTTTGCTTGCGTTGTCACGCACTTTTCACTTGCATTGCTATGCATGTTTCTAACAACAATGTACTTGTTAAGTTTCTCTCTTATGCAGGCTCGATATTGTATGTACGGTTCATTTGAAGCTGGCGCGACCAAACGAACCAGACGGTATTGTATGTACTCCGTGTGAGACATAGCGAGAATTATATAATTCTCTTACATCCTTTCTGCATGTAATGTAGTTTGATTTGTATCCACTTGCTTAAACTGTTGCATTTTTTTGTGTATAATTGCTTCATTACAGCTTTCTTTGCATGATCATAAGTTATGTTTGGCATCTTGCATGTCCTTTGCATCTTGTCCCTGACTGCGGGCACATCTCTTTATTATCTTGCCTGTTTATCTAAGTCTTCGGCCTTGTCAAAAATGGGTCGTCTCTGGGCTTTGACATTCACTCCCGTCACTTATGACTTCCGAGTTCTGTCGGCAACTGTAGACACCCCATTTTTGACCGACCTTAAGACTCAGACGTCATCGATTGAGCGCTCGGTGATAGTGCATGTCGTGCTCGTTTCGAGATTTCGGAGTTTTGGCTGAGAGCCTTGCCTTCGGGCCTCTGAACTCTTTGTGTTTCAGCTTGGTTTGCGGACCAAGTCTGGTTTTCCTTGCCTGAGGGAGGGAGTGGTCTGGTAGACTATCTCTTTGTGGTCGTAGACCACTTTTTGTGGTCGTAGGCCACTTTTCCCGTTTGGAGACTAGTTTCTGGTTTTCGGAGCCTTCGGCCGCGCGCCTTGTCTCGGGACCGCTTAACGTTCTCTGTTTGGCGTGGTTTTTGAACCACACCTTGTTTCCTTGGCCTAGACAGCCACTGTGGTTTGGGAGACCACTTTTGTGGTCGTAAACCACTTTTGGTGCTTGTTAGCTAGTTTTCGAGGCTCCCGGCTGCGCGCTTTGCCTCCCGAACTTTCGTCTTGCATTCGTTTTGGTTTGTTTTTGGTACAAACCTTGTTTTCCTTGTTTGGAAGGTGGTACAAGGGTGGGAGACCAGTATTTCCCCTTGGAGACACACTTTTCCTTCTGCTAGCCAGTTTTCTGGTCTGACAACTGGTCTCCCTGATCTTTGGACCATCAAAAGTGGTCGGCCACCACACCATTTGCTTGTTTTCATCCTCTGGACTTTCCCTCACCATGGTCGACCAGTTGTTGTTCTGGGGGACCACCTAAAGTGGTCGGCCGACCACTTAAGTAGCTGGCCGACCACTTTAAGTGGTCAGCCACTTTTTGTCACCTTTTTGGAGATATTTTCCTCCGGCTGGACCAGAGCCATCCTCCATACACGTGTATGGAGGGATTGCCTTGGCCCTTAGCTTTTTGGAGAAGCTTTGCCTTTTGTTCTCTATAAGAGGGAGGCTCCTCCTCCTTCCTCTAGGTTCAGAAAATGAGGGTTTGAGTTATAGATATAGCTTTGTATCTATCTTGCCTTGGTTCTTCATTTTTGTGCCTTAAAGTGTCATTTTGTCTTACTTCCTTTTGCTACTGAGGTGCTTAGGAGCTGGTTTTGGTGTTCTTGGGTTGGTTTGAGCTTGAAAAACCTGCTGGAGTTGCAGCTTTGAAGAAGTTCATCAAGGGTGAGTTTTTAACCCTTAAAACCCCCATTCTTGCTTAAGCTTTTGAGCCCTTTTGCATGCTTTTTTAAGCTTAACTCTAAACTACAAAAAGTTCTATTTTTGCATGCTCAAGAAGTTTGTTTAAGGTCACTTTTTCGTTGGGGGTGGTCTACCCCCTGTTAGGCCTTGTTAGGCCTTGTTTTGAGCCCTCCCTTTAGGCTCTTGTTGTAGCCTTTGCATGACCTTTCTACCACTGAAATCCAGAGGATTTTCAGTGGTGGAAAGGTGGTTTTGGGGTCTTAAATAGGAGAAGGTCATCTCCTCTCCTTGTATTTTGAATACTTGCCATATATGCCTCATGTTTGAGCATGTGTTTTAAGCTTGCGTTGGCTTGTTCTTAGCATATATTTGTGGTTATTTTGCTGAGGCTTACCACTGTTTTTGCTTGGTTTGGTCACTCTTTGCATGCTCCATGCACATGTAGTGCATTTCCATGAAATAGCCTAACATGCATCATGCTTTAACATGTCATTCTAACATGCAATTGGCTTAACTTCATGAAGCTTTTGTCCATATTTTAACATGCTTTAGCTCTGATTTTGGTTTTTTTGGCCATACATGACTTGCTTTGTATAGCTATGGTGCATTCTAGCTTGCTAGCTTTGTGCATCAAGTCCATTAGCATGCTTTACTTGGACTATTGGAATGATTTGGCATCATTTATTATGTGATTTTAGTCCATGTTTCATGCTCATGCACTTGCATTTATCACTCATTCAATGCGTTGGAGGGTTTGCCCCTTTATGCCTTAACATGAATTATTGTGTATGCCTTCATGCCTTAGCTTGCGAGCCATCATTTCAGTGCTTATTTGGGGTTATTATACCCTGAAATTTGTGATTGCAAAACAAATCTTAATCAGATTTCAGATGAAGTCAACTATTGGAAAGCTATAGTTGAAATGAATGGACTTGATATTGGAGCCAGTATCATTGTTCTTACAGAAGATGAGCAGGATATGATTAATATTGCTGATCAAATTTCTAATCCAGAAATGAAATTAAAATTCATTGAATTATGTTTACAGCAACAAAAGCAACAAGAAATTCTTCCTCCTCAGCATTACAGTATGAAAGAAGTTTTTCAAAGACTTCAACCTGTTAATAATGAAAAACCTCTAACAATCCAGGACTTAAAAATGGAAGTCAATGCTTTAAAAGTTGAAATTAAACATTTACAAACTTCCAATATTGCTATTAATTCTGAAATAAAAAAGATTAATAGTCAATTACAAAACAAAGAAAAAGGTATCATTATTAATGAACCTACTTCAGAATCTACATCTATTCCAGGATCTAAAGAACTTGATTATCTTATGCTTATGAATACAGTAACCTTTCAGAAATGGTATATCATAATTACCTTTATGATAAAACCTGATTTTATCATAAAAGATGCTATTGCTCTTGTTGATAGTGGTGCTGATATGAATTGTATTCAGGAAGGATTAATTCCTACTAAATACTTTCATAAGACCACTCAATCACTTACAAGTGCAAGTGGCAATTCTTTATACATCCAGTATAAACTTCCAGAAGTTTTAATTTGTAACCAAGGATTATGTCTTCCCACTTCTTTTGTTCTTATTAAGAACATGTCTCAGGCCATAATCCTAGGAACACCTTTCCTATGTTTACTTATGCCAATTTCTAAAATTGATTCAATTGGCATACATACAACCTTAAATAATCAACCGATTATTTTTGAATTTATTACAGAACCTTATACAAAAGAATTAGATCAGATTAAAGATCTAGTTAATTTTAAAGAAAAACAAATTAATTTCTTACAAAAATAAATTAGTTTTCTAACTACAGAACAGAGACTTCAACAGTCTTCTTTCCAGCAAAAAATTAAATCACTTGAAAAAGAATTTCAAAATGAAATTTGTAGTGATATTCTGAATGCCTTTTGGAATCGGAAGAAACATATTGTTTCTCTTCCATATGAACCCGGATACGATGAGCGGAAAATTCCAACTCGCGCTGGACCTAGTCAAATGAAGAAAGAGTATTTAGAACTCTGTAAAACAGAAATTAATACTCTTCTCCAGAAGAAACTTATTCGATCCAGTAGATCTCCATGGAGTTGTACTGCTTTTTATGTAAATAAAAATGCAGAAATTGAAAGAGGTGTGCCAAGATTGGTCATCAATTATAAACCTCTTAATGAAGCCTTACAATGGATAAGGTATCCAGTTCCCAATAAAAAGGATCTTTTAGATCGTCTCCAGGATGCAATCATATTTTCTAAATTTGACATGAAATCAGGATATTGGCAAGTCCAAATCACTGAAAAAGATAGATATAAAACTGCTTTTACAGTACCCTTTGGGCATTTTGAATGGAATGTTATGCCATTTGGATTAAAAAATGCACCTTCTGAATTCCAGCATATTATGAATGATATCTTCAATCCTTATACAAAATTTTCCATTTGTTACATTGATGATGTTCTAATTTTTTCCTCATCAATTGACCAGCATATGAAACATCTTAATATTTTTAAGCATGTTATCATTAAAAATGGATTAGTCGTTTCTGCATCAAAAATGTAACTTTTTCAGACTACAATATGATTTTTGGGTCATAATATTCATAATGGCACCATTATTCCCATAAATCGAAGCATGGAATTTGCATCTGAATTTCCAGACGAAATTAATGATAAAACTCAATTACAGAGATTTCTAGGTAGCTTAAATTATATCCATGATTATTATCCTAACCTTGCTACCGATGTAGCTATTTTATATTCCAGACTTCGTAAAAATCCTCCCCCATGGGGTCCAGAACATACAGAAGCTGTTCAAAAAATTAAAGCTAGAGTTAAAACTCTACCTTGTCTTTCTCTACCAAATTCAGAATGGAAAAAAATTGTTAAAACTGATGCCTCTACTATTGGTTATGGTGACATACTTAAACAATTTAATCCTAACAGTAAAAAAGAAGAACTTTTAAGATTTACTTCTGGTATTTGGCATTCAGTTGCCAAAAATTATCCGACAATTAAACAAGAATGTTTAGCTATTGTTAAATGTGTTTTGAAATTCTAGGATGATTTGCTCAATCAACATTTTTTAATTCGCGTTGATTGTTTTGCTGCAAAACAGATTTTCAAAAAAGTTGTTAAAAAGCTAGCTCAAAAACAAAATTTTGCCACTTGGCAGGGCCAACTTTCAGTATTTGATTTTGATATTGAATATATCAAAGGAGAAACTAATTCTCTTCCTGATTTTCTAACCCGCGAATATTTGTAGGGTCCCAACAATGTACAGTAGAGGCCGAGGCTCGGGCAGACGGGGCCGCGGAAGGGGATCCAATCCCTATCATACAGAATTTCCAGGCTTACATGCCTTTTCCAGTAAAAAAGGAGAATCTAGCCAGACGGCTAAAGATGTCCTCCTAGCTCCTCCAGTACCATATGTCCAGAATTTTATAATTGAGGAAACTGTCCTCTATATTGAAAATACAGATATTCAGTGGATGAAAGATCCCTGGGAAATCAAACGGAGGTATTTGACTACTCAACATTCTTTACCTCACTTTGATCAATACAGATACATTTATGAGCAGATCCTTGTTGATACTGCCTCTGTAGATTTCAAACATACTCTTGCTGAGCCAAATTGCATAGCTAGCCCTATTAATTGCAGCAAGGCTACTATCCAGCAAATTTTACCTATGCCGGCTTGGGGCATGCATCCCCATGTTACCCGCACTCTTGAGATCCATTCCAAGGAGTCTCGTTACAGCTATTGGGATTATATTGATGCTTTTTCCCAAGCATTTTACTATATGAATCCCCCACAGAATCACTCATGGTTTATCCGTGTTCTTCTTGACATTTTACAAAACGATCTCCCAAACTGGTTTCTCGTTTGGTGGGATAAATTTGGCATACAGATTGATGCTTTTCCAGAAGATGTTCGTAATGCCTTTAAAGAATGGCAAATTGCATACAGTCACCTTCCAGGATACAAGGACATTTCTATGTCTAAATCTACTGTCCATTTTGTTATTCGCTTTGGTATCCCATGGATTTGGAAATGGATTTTCAATGCGATTTCTAGAACAAAGTTCCCTGTTTAAAAAGAGTTTTCTTTTATAAATGGTGGAATAAAATGGATGATCCAAAACCTCATCAAGAGCTTCTCTAGAAAATCAAAGGTCATACACAAGCTTGCTGGGATGCCACTCCTAAGCTTATTCCAACTACACCTACAGTCCAAAATCCTTTTGTCCAAATTCAAAATGAATTACGACAAAAATATCCAGCACTTTCAGAACAAGAATTAGTCATTAAAAGTATGGACTATATAAAAGAACAATTTCTCCAGTCATTTTCCCGCGATGATACCAGCATGAAGTTTGGTACTAGTCATGGAGATCTAGAAGAAGAAGGCCATACTGATCCATATGAAGACGACAATGAATTCACAGTATTGGCAGGTGAATCACAAGATCCAGCAGAAACAGATCCCAATTTTGGAGATTTTTGGGACTCACTCACGGGTCTAATTGCTAAAAAGATGAGTCAAGAAAAAGACAGGAAAGGAAATGGAAAAGAGGAATACTGCGCCTCTTTGTCTTCCACTAATCCAGCATTACTTTCCAGCTCCATGTCACGACAAATCTACTTTCGGCTAAAGTAGATTCTTTGTTCGCCATCACAGCTGGCCAGCTGTCCTCCTACCGACATCAAGTGATAAGGGAATCTCGAGGAGATAAGATAATCGACTCCAAACCAATCAGGACACGCCACTTGTCTCGCTCATCCTTATCCATAACTTTTTAATTTTCTATTTAAGGGATTCCACACCCTTGTTGTGGACACACATAAATTTTTAGTTTTTTCGTTTATAAGTTTGTATCTTTTCTCTCTCTCTCTCTCTCTCATCAGGCTTGTAATATTAAAGAAAGAAGTTTGAAGTATAATAAAGTTTGTTGCTCTAATTGTAAGTATATTTCTTTTGTATTTCTTTAATGAATGACTGTTTATGTACTTGCTATCTTGAATGAATTAATAGAATTTTATATAGAAAGAAAAAATAATACTTTAAGATATCTTTCTATCTTTCCTAATGACCCTTGGGGTCTCCAACAAGTAGAGGACTGTGATCAACACATAGTCCGTATACAGAATCAGATCCAGGAACAAACAGTTACCTGGGCGGCCGTTAGTAGGCCTCCGCCTCCTCTAGCATAGTAGATCATGAGACCATATATGGCATAATTAAAATACAATAAAATGAAACTATAGTTAATAATATTCCTGGTTTAGTGCTTAATGATGGGTAGAACAGTATTAGGGTTAGTGGGACGTCACCCAAGTCGTGTAGAGTGAGACCATTAGCAGTGATTGCGGTTAGGTCATTTCTCGTAAGTCGTTGACAGATGTGCTAGCTTTATCCTGTGTCAAGCACCATTATTGGTTATTAAAAAAAAAGTTTAATGTAAAGTGTGGGAATCCCTTCAATATATGTAAGAAGCTTGTTACATATATTTTTGGTAATTTATCTTATTTTTGTGATAAATCTTACATAAATTTCTAGTAGAGTTACGATAATTTGTGGTTAAATTATTTTTTAACCACAAATTGTCATAATTCTATCCGAACATTAAGTAATATTTATCACAAAAAATATGTAGCATTTACACAAAAATACGTAAGAAGGTACATATAGTGCACCTTTTCATAAAAAATGCTTACCAAAGGGATTCCCCTACACTATATGCCTGATGTTGGGTTGCTGTATAATGGTGTATCTGTATGAAAAATTCTGGAGGCATTTATTCATAATTGCCTCTTTTCCTACTTATGTTTCACTCAGTTTAAATTATATTCTTATATTCCAATAAATTCTATGGGTGACATTGTTTTCAAAATACTCCTAATAATTATTGGGGGTTTCGAAAAATGGGAGGCTTATCTCCAGTCTGAATCGGATTGGAAGGTATTATTGGGCCTTCGTGGGCCTACCACAAAGCCCACATGGATTATCCAAACCGTTCAATGTATAGAACTCGTTGAATACTTCATCCCTGGAAAAATCACATGTATTAGATATCGGTAGCCGCTTAATTAGATTACTTTTGTGTCAATGAAAAATATGATTTTTAAAATAAAATTTTAACACGAATGTGTTCTGATCAAGTGGCTACCGATATCCAATCAATGTGATTTTTTACATGGATGAAGTACTCAACTAGTTGTACACATTAACCATTTTGGATTATTAATGTGGCCCCGTGGTGAGCCTACGGAGGCCCAATAGTACCCTCCAATTGGGATTCCCAACTAGAGTGAACTAGTGTCCTTTGAAAAAATCTTTCCCACCATTCATTAACACTTGGTTAAGGTTGTCTAAAAAATTAACATAAATGTGATTGCTCTACTTTTCAACAAAAAAAAAAAAAAAAAAAGAATAAATTAAATAATGAATTTCCATTCTTAATTTTATGCAACTTCCATTTTTATTAAATTTCCTTTTCTATTCAACTTCATTTTTTATTTAATTTCCAAGTAGATCGTTAAGGTATAGTGGTTTCTTTAATGAACTTCCATTTTTAATTTTTATATAACTGCCAATTTTATTTTATTCAACTTCCATTTTTGTTCAATTTTCTTTTCTATTCAATTTCCTTTTTTATTTAATTTCTAAATAGATCGTTAAGGTATAGTGGTTTCTTGAATGAGATTCCATTTTTAATTTTATGCAACTTCCATTTTTATTTTTATTCAACTTCCATTTTTATTCAATTTCCTTTTCTACTTCATTTCCAAATAGATCGTTAAGGTATAGTGGTTTCTTGAATGAACTTCCATTCTTAATTTTATTCAACTTCCTTTTTTATTTTTATTCAACTTCCATTGTTATTCAATTTCCTTTTCTATTCGACTTCCTTTCTTATTTAATTTCAAAATAGATCGTTAAGGTATAGTGGTTTCTTCAATCTACTTCCATTTTTAATTTTATGCAACTTCCATTTTTATTTTTATTCAATTTCCTTTTCTCCTCAACTTCCTTTTTTATTTAATTTTAAAATAGATCGTTAAGGTATAGTGATTTCTTCAATAAACTTCCATTTTTATTTTTATTGAACTTCCATTTTTATTCAATTTCCTTTTCCATTCAACTTCATTTTTTATTTAATTTCCAAATAGATCGTTAAGGTATAGTGGTTTCTTAAATGAACTTCCATTGTTAATTTTACGCAACTTCCATTTTTATTTTTGTTCAACTTCCTTTTTTTGTCCAATTTACTTTTCTATTCTACTTTCTTTTTTGTTTAATTTCCAAATAGATCGTTAAGATATGATGGTTTCTTGAATGAACTTCCATTGTCAATTTTTTGCAACTTCCATTTTTTTTCAATTTCCTTTTCTATTTAACTTCATTTTTTATTTAATTTCCAGGTAGATCATTAAGGTATAGTGGTTTCTTGAATGAACTTCCATTTTTAATTTTATGCAACTTCAATTTTTTTTTATTCAACTTGCATTTTTATTCAATTTCCTTTTATATTCAACTTCCTTTTTTTATATTTAATTTCCAAATAGATCGTTAAGGTATAGTCGTTTCTTGAATGAACTACCGCCGCCTATACTAATCTAGCGACGTTTTTAAAGCGTCTTAATGCTATAGCGACGGTCGCGTCTTCGACGTTTGGCACAAACGTCGCAAAAATAATTAGCGGCGTTTTTCACACTTATAGCGGCGTTTTTTAAATGCCGCTAAATGTAAAAATTTCCAGCAGTGCTTGAAGATGTCCAAATAAATTAAAAACAGTAGGTAGCTCCAGATTCAATAACTTGATTCCAGATGCAAAACAGTTTCCAGCAAACTGCCCTCTCAAATAAAAATATAGAAATGATAGTAAATAATATTTAAAAATTTTGATTTTTGGTGGAGTTATATATTATCAAGTTGGGAACATTTTTGAAGTAGGGCTCGAAGTCATGTGGCCACTGGAAGATGTCCAAATAAATTAAAAACAGTAGGTAGCTCCAGATTTGTCGCGTTTTTGAAAAACAGACATATCTCACCCCATACTTAATGGAATGAGTTGAAACCTATGGAATTGGAAAGATAACTTAAAAACCTAACTTTTCCAATTTGAATCACTTAAAAATTCATTCTGTGTAATAAATGATGACCTGGTAAAGTCAGCATTGCTGCTGCCTCCAAACAACAATGAAGTTAAAAAATGTGTTTTGGCCACGAAACATTGTCAAATAATTTTGCTGATATTCAAGCACCATGAAAACATGTTAAAAAAACTCCAGTATCTTCAGATTTTCAAGAGAGTAAATAAGTGATTTATTTCATGGTTTTGAAGTGAAAACAGATTCTGCACAGTGCAGTTTCTGTTCTTGCTTCCTTCATGTATTATAAGACATAGCAGATTGTTTTGCATTCATTTTCCAAAACTTAAAGAAGTGGAGTATTTCTTAGTATCCTACCTTAGTGAAGCTTTGAAGAACTTTCAAGGGATGAGTCCCTCTTCTCCTTCCTTCCTCCTTCCTCTCCTTTCTCTCTTTTCTTTCTCTTCCTCTCTACTCTCTAGCTCCAGCAGAAAATTTTAAGAGGGGATTTGGGGGAGCTTGTGTTACATTTATAGACTAAAATGAGAGGGAGAGCTTGGAGAAGATGCTTGGTAAAAGAGTCCTTGCATGCATGGCCATTGGGGGGGTTGTCTACCCAACAAGCACACTTATGACAGCCCATTTCTTCACTCAAAGGTAAGAAATGGCTGATTAAGCATGCTAAGGGGGCTGCATTTTTTTTTTTGAGATGGATCTTCATATAAGAAAAAATCAACCCTTCCCATGAGGGTTGACTTGGCTGGCCTACTCCACCTATTTTCTTCTTCTTTCTCTTCTTTTATATATATATATATACACACACTCATGAATAAGACAATCAAGTGAGGACAAAATTCTAGATTGCCTTTAGACGCTTCTCAATCTAATTGTGAGGATTAGTGTTAATTAGGATTTAGTTTAATCAGGGCCTCTAAACAATGATTAATTTAAAGAGTGCCAAACTTCTATATCTTATGCATTAAATTAGAATAACTCTTCAAGAAAAAGATAATTTTTATTTAATATTTTTGTTACAAAATTTCTGAGCCTTACATAGCAAGCTGATTTCACTAGGAAGAGTGAGATCTCAAACTTCAAAGTTATATTATATTCATATTCATACTAACCTCTACTCCTAAGAGAAGGCTACTACTGATCCGTACCTTTCTCGAGCGATTGAATGCCTATGAAAGACAGGAGCAAAGCACGAATGCAACAATCTCAAGAGTATCCCTAAGAGAATAAGGCTTCCTAACTGCTAGTCGGTAAGCATCCCCTACTCGGTAGTTCTGAATAGAGGTGCACAATGGTGTCAGATGCTTCACCATAGAAGAGATCCACCCTACTGCAGTGTGACAGATTTTCCGCCGCCTATCTCATGCCATGCCCAATCCACCATATACACAACACGACATCACTTTTTATACTTCTACCAGCATAGGAAAGGAATTAATTAAAATATATCATGATTCGGTCGACTAGGCCAGATCATGTCCCTATGTAGTGGTCTGCTCTACTTCCCCTAATCTTCACAGATAAAAAATGCTCCAACAGACTCAATACATATTGTATCCATACCGGCGAAGGCCCTATGGAGTAAAGCAAGGGACACAATAGTATAGGAGTTCCTGAGCGTTAGTGAAGTAGCTCTTAGATAAATATATAGTAAAATGCCCTTCTTATGGGAAAGACTCTTAATGATGAATCAATTGCTATTGCTCAATCTTATTCCATATGTAGCATACCTTTCTACTCGAGACCTGCTACTACACTTGCTATCTAAGGGCAGACCCTAGCCCGGGCCTTTGTAATTGGGCTTCCGAGGACACAGTGAGGTATAGACTCCATCTTTCTTCCATATTTAGAAAATAACGAAAAAGTCAAATGGGGGATTACCTTTTGGAGCTAAGTCGAAGATCTCGGGTGTCGAAAGACCGAACCGACTGTACATGCCAACAGGTTTTTATGTGCATGGGGAACTTGAATTTTATGCTCGAGCCAACTTTTGGTCACTCAAGCCAAGGTTCAAAACAAAGGGTGGTTATACGAGTGAAGCTTTGGTCGCTCAAGTGAAGATGCAGAATCTAGAATTTCCAAGTTGTTGTTCCAAGTTCAAAACATGAATTTGAAACTTGAAACCTGCTCTTTTGGGGCAAAAACTATCAAAAACATTTGAAAACTTGTATTACATCATGAATTGAAGATCATTTCACAAAATCAAAGCCCAAAAGCCAGTCAATTCTTCAAAAACAAAGCAAAACTATGCTCTTCTTTACATGGTATACATATGCATGAAGTCATCTAAGTTCTGTACCTTGGAAAACATGATCAATTAAGACAAGCTGACATAGAACATGATGAATTTCTGAAACCAAGTTGAAATAAGGACATGCAAATGAGAATTCTTGGAAATAATCTTCAAAACATGGTGAATTATACATGCATGCATGAATCATGCTCAATTCCACTTTCTAATATGCAATTCTAGCTTCTTATCCTCAATTCATGCAATTTAGACTTTAACTTAGATAATCTCAAGTCCTACATAATTAATGATCTAGAATTTGGTTGAATTCTTACCTTAAGCATGAGTCCACAAGTGTGGAAGCTTAATTCTCTCAAGGCTTCTTCAATTCCTTCAAATTCTCTCCAATTCTCTAATGTCCCCTTTGATCTCAACCCTCTTCTATGTTTCTCCCTCTCTCTCACATTTTGAGCTCAAAAAACTTGAAGTGGAAGTGTGTAAAATGTTATAAGGCTTAACATTAGCCTTATATAGGCTTTGCTAATTAATCTTGCTTAGCCTAATCAAATTGTAATTAAGTATTCTAATTATTTGATTCCGAATTGAATTTCAATTAAACTTAAGATAAAATTCTAAAAATTCTAAATAACACATATATGTAGCCAATTTCATATTTGGATACCGATAAAGCCTTCAATTTGCATATTGAATCGGAAATTCAGACAGATATTCCTATGTCAGACAGATGTAAACACAAATAACACCATACACATGCAATTAACTCAGAATTTCCTCTTAATTACTTGTTAGGCATTCTTAATCAAGGATTATAAGCTAATCATAGGTCGGGGTTGTTACACTTACCTTATGGAAGTTAATTTAATTGACATAGACTTAGTAGAGATGTTCAACTGTAAACAATGAAATCCTATTCTTTAGATGAGTAGAAAGTCTTGGAGACTTTAGGTCAGATCTTAGTTGAGCCAAAATAAGGAAACATGACTCAACATCGCCGTAGTTTTTGTTGCCTTGATTGGTGTAATAAAAATTGATGTGTGCACTATGATTTGCGGCATGCTAAGTAGTTTTGATTGGTGAGTTTGGAGTTGTGAGATTAGTAAGCCCTCAATAGATCTAGATGTGATCCTGACTATTGAGTTGTGCAGATTGATTTTGTAATTTGACTTTTAATGATGTAGCACTATTGGATGAAGTAATATCCAAGACTCACATCATCTAAGCTATGCGAGCTTAAATGTGTTAGTCATTAAGTGTAAGATGAGTAGTTAGTATGGGTAGTGTTTTTCTTTCTACCCAACTGATGGGGATGAAGCAAAATTTCACACACTATGATAGTGTGCGCAGAAGTGTCACTTGAAGTTAAAAGAATAGCACTTAGAAGCTGCAAAACCTATTAACACTAAGTGAGAAGATTAGCACCTAGTGGCTTACCAACTTGTCTAAGTTTGGACACTTATTGTTTCCACACTTGAGTGTGAGGCATGATGAGGTGCTTATTTGTATGCTTCCTTAGCTAGGCTAACACCTTTGAATGGCGTTTATCACTAAGTGCAAAAGTTGTAGCATATTAATTAAAAGGTCAAGGCCAAGTTGGTTGTTATGACTCTAAGAATTTGACAGATCGCTTGTGAGAGCATTGTGTTGAATTGGACTCTTTAGACTGATTTGTGTTTGAGTTACTTCAGGAGTAGTCATAGGTTAGTAGCTTATTCTCTCTTTCTAGTGGATAGTAGAATTAGGAGCAACTAACGATGAAACGAGAAATGGAGATGGCAAGACGAATATTGTCATGTTTCAACTAGATAGAGTAAAGTGTATGGAGAATAAAATTGACTTGAAGGTGCATGGGATTAGTACTTACTAGTTAAATTTGCGACTTAGGTGCACATGATATCTCCATGACATCTTTCTATGATCTAGTGAACATGAGTTAGTCATGAGTCATTACCTAGTTAGGCCTAACCTTTACACTTGTCTTTGAAAACTCACACATTAGGATGATTGGAATTAGTTTATGACATTGGTTATGAACCGTGGCTTCCTGTACTAAATCACATTGACGAAAGGATGACATGGATAGTTTGAGTAGGCCCTCTTGGGCCCATTCACTTGCGGCATCTTGCTCTCATGTGAATGTGTAACTTTGTTTACAATGGTTGCACACAAGTAAGTTGGAAAGCCACAAAAGGACATCTGTTTTAGCGCAGTTAGTCACATAAAGTTTTCTTAGCAGAGGTGACATGAATAGAGTTTTGGTGTCACGCCGTGGATTTACACAGTTCGGCTCACGTGAATATACCACCGAACGATGAGCAATAGATAACAAATCTCATGAAAATGAATATAATATAATCACACAATACATGTGTTTATATGATTTTATACATTCCTAGATACAATATCTAAGTCGAATGGATGTTCTGTAACTAAAACATGCACATATGTTATAGATCAAATTAAACGCCCTGAGGCTTACATCATACACAAGGGTGTAACCCTTACAAAAATGGCACACAACCAATAAATAACATAAATGGCCCTTGGCTTACAAATAACAGAACCACCCTATACGGTTCTGAACACAACTTCACATCTTAGTCCACATCCACACATGTACACCTAAAAAACATTTTCAGCCACGTAGGGTGAGCATAAAGTCCAGCAGAGAATATTTCAAAAACTAAGCATAAATGATCACAATGAAAAACATAAATATAATATGCCCAAATGCATTTTCAAATCCATTTGATTTCTCAACAAAATCCTTTCTTTCCAATTACCAAAAACTTACGTTTAATCAAAACATTTTCTGAGTGCAAATCATCCGTTTGATATAAAATCCCTTTCCAAAAACCGATACGGTTATCTCAATACCAACTAGTAATACATTGCTACATCAAATGCGAATACATCGCTAGACAATAGCAAATACATTGTTAAAACCATTTTCCAAACATCCTGTTCCAAACCAACATAATAGTAAATAAAATGGGAAAATCTCGAATGCAAATACAATCTTTCACGGAAATTTCATCCAAAAAATCGTAAACAGTAGACACCCCATTTTGACCGCCCTTAAGACTTGGGCACTATTGATTGTTTACTTGGTGGTGAAAGTTGTGTAGTGCAAATGTTCGATTTCTTCGGCAAGGAGAGCGTCAAATCCCAACCTTACACCTCATTTTTGGGGAAAACCATTTTGACCAAAAAGATTTTAGACCTTAAAACCCTCTCTTTCAAAATATTTTTGAAAAATGATTCTACGATGTTCTGAGGCTTCGCATTTTGTTAAATGTTGTGCTTTTCAGTAAACCGAGCAAGGACAAAGTGGAAATGAATGAAAGAGAGGTGAACTCTTTGAAAAATCTTTCAAAACACCTTATTTAGGGGTCTATAGTTGAAGAAAAGAGGAGAGGAGAGAAGAAAACGAGTTGAGGAGAAGTTCGGCATGAATCCGATTGGACCAAAACTGAGCAGTCTTTATTAAAAGAGGGATATCTCTTATCATACTTGGAATTTTGATATGAGGCTGCCATTATTGGAAAGCTTACTTCCGGGGCTTCAATTTAGGCACAAGAATGACCTGCAAAGGAGTCCAGATGAAGGAGATATGCCATTTGAAGTTAGACCTGGAAAGCAGAATTTTCTGCCGGTCATTGGTGAAGGGTGCCGGCCATGGATGATGCAGTGCTGGGCATTGATGATGCTTGCTGGCCATAAATGATCCCCTGCTGGCCAACGATGACAAAACTCAGATTTTTTGCAGATATTTACCTCCAGCTGTTTCCACAATGTGCCAGCTGCCCTGTATGCATATATTTCGACCTGAGGCTCTCTTTTTGCTATATATGGAGGCCATATCTATCATTTTGCAAGGTTAGAAAATTTGGGAGCCTCACTCTCTAAAAAATGCTCTCTCTCTACAATTTTGTGAGCAAAATCTCTGCCTCTCTCTCTATTGCCCTTTTGTGCATAGAAGTAGAGAAACACTCCTAGTTTGCCTAGACACCCTTCATCAAAGTTGCATATCTTTGGGCTGAGGTCCTTTGGAACTTATTTTGGGCTGTTAAAGGCTGGTTTTGGTTGGTTTTTGCTGCTGTGCTTCAAGGGTAAGCACTTCCCCTTTCAAGCTTGTTTTTACACACTTATTTTGCCATCTTTTCAAACTATTTTTGAGCTGGTTTTCAACTACAAAAACCTCTGTTTTTTAGTCCTAAAAATGTTGGTTTAAGCCTTGTTTGGTTAGGGGGGTGTTTCCTCTCTTTTGCTCTTTGGGTTGTAAAGCCTTTTGAGCTATTTTTCAACCTTTTCAAACAATCTCTTTTTGGCCTTAAAACCACTAAATTCCAGAGAAATTTCAGTGGTAGAAAACTTGTTTTGAGGTCCCAAATAGGAGGGGGTGGTCTCCCTTCCTTGTTTCTCCATGCTATGCCTAGTTAGCCTTGCAAAGTAACATGTTTTTGTGACTTGTTTTTATCTTAGTTTGAGCATGTTTTAGGCTTTATTTTAACATGTTTAAACTCTATTTTTGGCTGGCTTGGCCACTTCTTGCTTGCATCTTGCACTTGTAGTGTAAAATTGCTCACTAGCCTAGTGTATTTGATGGTTTAGCCTATTAATCTAGCATGTGTATGCTCCACTGCAACATGTTTTTGGCTCTGATTTAACACGCTTTAGGACTATTTTGGGTGGTCTTGGCCTTTTGAGGCTTGCTTTATATAGCTATAGTAGAGTTGGCCTTACTAGCTTTGAGTTTTGAGGTTCCTAGCATGCTTTGCTTGAGGTATTTGCATGCCATAGCATCATTTTATATGTGATTTCAGAGCATATATCATTGTCAAACTCTCACATATTCCACTCTTTCATTGCTTTTGAGAGGTGTGCTTTGTGCCTTGTTTGTGAGCCAACATGTGTGCATATTTTTCTTGCCATCTATGCTTCCATCTCAGCACATTTTGGCCACTGTTTTGGCATGTTTGAGGTCTTTCCATGATTGGTTTGGCCATTTGAGCATTGTATTGCATGGTCTTAGTGTTGTGCTCTTCTCTAGCTTTAGTGCTTAAGCCTCTTAACATGTTGTACATGAGTTGTTTGCATGTTAGAGTCTTATTTTTCATGCCATTCCAGCACTGAAATTCTGCCACCTCCCTCATTTCTTCATTTTTTGATTTGTTTTTGAGGTTTGGTTGGTCTTGAGGTTGTGCTTAAGTCATGGGATTGAGGCTTATGCTTAAATGGCTTTAACCCTCTCTTGAGGGTTCCTCCTATTCAAAGGCATGGTCTCTCTCATGTCTTAAGTCATCTTTTGATTGACCTTCCTCTCATTAGAGGACTTTCACAATTGGACTTAACCGGTTAATGAATGGCTCGGTAATGTAAAATGTGTAAACAAGAATTGAGCTAAGTAAAACATGCCAAGATAAGCATGTTGCATGTGTGCATTGCATTGTGTTCAATCAGATGTTATATTGAACACAAGGAGAATTGGTCCATTTCATACTCAAAGTGATGAAAATGAGCCAATTCCCTTTGTCTCCATTGCCTTTGATCATCCATGATAAGGTAGTGGTCCTAGAGTCTTGTTTGTCTTGTATTTATTGAAATGTGTGCAAGTTGGATCTTTGGCCATCATGCATTGCATGCTTGATTGATGGTTTTGGATCCAACAATGCCTCTCCCTTGATGTTTTGAGATGATAAGGAGTGGCACAGTACACACATACCCTTGGGAGACCCTTAATTTTCCTCTGTTTTGTGCTCTGTTGCAGTTTGGTGTCACAGCACACCAGTGGCCAGCACCCTTGCATTGTTGGCCGGCTGAGGCATGCTCCTGGCCAGCAGATGGCCGGCTGCCACCATCCATGGCTAGCAGGTCACTGGTGCACTCCCCAGCATTGTTTTGGTAAGTTTCAGTAGCAAGATCTTGAAGACACCCTGCAAATAGAGCCTCTAAAAAGCAAACCGGAGAGTTCTTCGGGATGAAAACTGAGCATGCATCTCCTACTTCTTCAAACAGAGTTGAGTAGTGTAGTTTAATGCTTACTTGTTAGTTAGCATGAATTTGTAATTTAATTAATTTGTTTAATTAGTTAAAGTGTTGTAATAATTAAGTAGCTTAGCTTTGCTATTTCTTTATTGGTTTGTAATAATTAGTCTAATTAGTTTAATTAGATTAGTTAGCTTAGCTTAGCTTAGATTAGCTTAGCTATTATTCATTCGGACCCTCCTTCGAGAGGGCGTAGTGTTGTAATAAGGGTGCGTGTGTGTGTGCATGTCTTCCAACCACACTTCTTTCTCCCTTTTACTTAACCGCTTTCGATGGTTAGTTTTAGGGCATTTTTTCGATTAGCATACCTTATGCTTGCATGTTTGCATCATTCATTTGTCTTGCATGCACCGAGCTCAGCGCATCATTCAAACTGCATTGTATTTCAATATTTACTTGAATACATGTATCGATTGTTGCATTCATATGCCATCTTAGATAGCCGAGCCTATTTTAGTTGCATTTTTGCATGTGTTGCATTAGGCATCTTGCATAGTTAGGATCATGCGTGATTTCTAACTAGTTTTCCGTTTTGGCTTGGAGTACACTGTAAGTGTTTACGCTTTAGCATCCTTGCATGAGTGTGAGTGTTGCCATGATAGTATGCTTGCCATGAGGCTATTTGCTTATGTGATAAACTGCATGAATGCTTGTGGATGAAGGCTTGATTGCTTGAATTGGGACAATTCATCAAATGTGAGTTTTAAGCCCACTTTGCGAAGTGGCGCATCATGTTTTAAGCCCACTTGAGGGTAGCAAATCCGCGCTTTAGCCTACTTGCGAGTAGCACTTTCAAACCATTTTAAAAAACAAACATGAGTTGTTTTATTTCAATTCTCGTGATTAAGTCTATACTTGTATGCTGAGCACATCACATAGTAAGTTAGCTAAATAATCGGAATAAGAACACATGAGATTTTTTAAAACAACGTATCATGGTAGTAGAGGCTGATCCTTTGATCGGGCGAGCGGGGGTGCTCATTTCATGACCTTCCCCCCTCGTACCCAAGTGCCTGAGCCGATGTAACTTTGGTGATGATGGACACGTGGCCTTTGGCACGAGTCAGGATTTCCTAAATTTTTCAAAAATAAAATATTTAGGTGGCAACTCTGTAATCTGGCAAAGCAGTCCAATTTGGCATAATTTGATTTAAAATCTGATTTTCCAAAACGATTTGCCAGATTGGACTCTTTGGTGATTTATCAGTCTTACATTGCACTTTGTGAGACTAGATTCAGAATCATGACAGGAGTCCGAACTCTAGTAGCTAGAACCTAATTTGCGCCCTCTCCGAAAGGGGGGCGAGAGGAGGAAGTTCGGGCAGTCTACATAAACCGGCACCCATGTAAACGTAGGCTATACAAGCGCTACTATTGCCATTTTACGGATATTTCGTCCGTGGGATTGGCACCCATGTATACGTAGGCTATACAAGCACTACTATTGCCATTATACAGATATTTCGTCTGTGGGATTGGCACCCATGTATACGTAGGCCATACAAGTGCTACTATTGCCCTTTTACGAATATTTCGTCCACAGGATCGACATCCATGTATATGCGCGGTTTTTAGAACTTTCACCATGGACACACAGGCTAGCTTATTTGATGTAACAACAACTCCTTTGCAGATTCACCATTTTTTTTACCCTTTTCAATAATACAATACATGTAACTCAAAATATTGTTTTTCCAAAACAATGCAAATGTTCCAAAACATAACATGAGAATTTCCAAAACCTCTTTCCAAAACATACAGTTTCAATTTCCAAAATCCATTATATGCTCCATGATATGAATGATTTCAAATTGCCTAATCCATACGCAATTTCTAACACACGGTAATGCTATCGTCCACCGATAGCTAAAACAATTATCTCTAATGCAATAATCAAAAGATATCAATATAGATATATTTTACAAAAGAGTAACAACAACCATTTTCAAAATCCCACAACTATTTTCTTCCCATTTCTTACAAAACCAACATCATTTTTCATTGTTTTCCAACACAAGCCAAAACCCATGGTTTTAGAACAAAACCTCATTTTCTTTCAAAATCACTTTTGAGTAAAGGAAAGCTACCATGTCAACATATCTCAACCACCAATACAAAATCATAACCTTGTTCAAGAACTCATTTGAGAAATCTCTCTTTTACATTACAAATCCAAACCCTAAGTTTAATCCAAAACACCCAAATCCATAGATCTTTTAAAATAACAAATAACTAGGGTAAAAATCATACCAAATGACTACCAATTATAAATAACAAAATATGCCACAAATATGCTACCAAACTCATATTTGAGTTTTGGAAATAGACCCTACCTCTTGAAGCAAAGAGGAGAACTCGAAAAAACTCAAAGTTAATGAAACCACGAAACTCTTAGATCAAAGAACCAAGGACCAAGGTGGCCCTTGACGAGATCTACAATCTTTCTCAAAGGACCAAGGTGAAAAGATGCCTTTACATTTGTAGATCTAGAGATCTAAGTGAAAAAGTTGACTTTAGAGAGAGAGAGAGAGAGAGAGAGAGAGAGAGAGAGAGATTCACGGTGAAAAGAGGAAAAGAGAAGGAAAGAGAACATAAAATAATGACGGAAGATTGTTTTGGAGCCTATTTATAGTGGCTAGGTAATAATAGAATAATAGCCCCAAAGTAAATGAAAAGAATAAGTCAAAACCCCCAAAAGTTGAGCTCAAAACTGAACCAAATTTTTTGAAAATAACTCACAGGGGTCGACCCTCAAGAAAGTGGTGTCGACCCTTAAGCAGAAAAGCTAAGACACTAATGTGTGCAGTAAACAAAGGTCGACCCTAGCATCTCAGGGTGTCGACCCTATTTTCAGTAAGCAACCAGAACAAAGCGACAAGGGAAGGGTCGACCCTAGGAACATGAATATGCCACAAAAACCATGTTGTTAATAGTAAATTTTGTTGAGAATTGAAATCTCCGTACTAGTATGAGAGTTACTATTATCGTTGAATTGAAATTATGTTATCGTGGTTTTGATCGCTTAAAGCCCTTTTTGTTTGAGTAGTTTGATTTAATTTCGGGGACGAAATTTCCTATGGTGGGGAGGTTGTGATGATCGGGTACATAACCCATCACGTTCTTCTTTGATTTGTGTTGGGATTACTCTTGTTAGAGTGTCGGGTTTAACTTGAGGCCTTATCAACCGTTTGGGTTTGTCGTTTTTGAAAACTTTTCTCAAAATTCTCGTTCTTATGTATTTCGGTATCGAGTTTCACATGTTTTGGGAGGCATGAGGTTGGATCCGGGAGATCTCAGTCCAGCTGGTGAAATTTCTAGCTGACAGGCAAAGCCACACGTGCGGGGGCTTGGGCCGCAAGTACGGAAGAGAGGCCGCATGTGAGGGAAGTGAGGCCGCACGTGCAGGAAGTAGGGGTTGCCAGGGTGCAACACTGAAATAATTGCAGGTGAAATTGTAGGTGCGGGGAAGGAGGGCTGTACGTGTGGGGGTGAAGGCCACATGTGAGGTGAAGGCATGCCGCATGTGCGGAGAAAGGCGCGCACGTGCGGGAAAACGCTGAGTCCAAAATTTCTACTTTTTTTCTTCACTTTGGGATGAGTGTACCTCACTTTTTGTATATCTCTCTCTCTAAAAACCCATTTCTCTTCCTTCTCTCTACATTTACCTACACCAAATTACATCAAATCTTTGATTTCTTCAAATCCATTAGAGTTTTGATCATAGCTCCTTCATCAAAGTTGGAAAACCCTTCGAGGGCTACGTTTTGTGCGGTGGAGATCGAGTTTCAGCACCGTTGATGTTGGGACATCTCTCTCTCTCTCTCTCTCTCTCTCTCTCTCTCTCTTTCCTTCTAGAACTTGAGGTAGAGATTTTCTTAGAGTTATATATATATATATATATATTTGCAAGATTATGTTGATTTCAGAACTCTCTTTGGTGGTATTGAAATTTGACTTTTGGCTCAAGTGTGTTGATGATTTTAAAAGTGGGTTTACACCTTGGTTTAAAAAAATTTCTTGAGAGTTTGAACTACATTGTGAGGAAAAATGCTTTGGAGAGATTCTTTCAAAAAGATGAGGAAATGCCTCGTTTTGGGTGAAAACCTAGAAATTTGAGATTTTTGGAAGAGATGTTGAGAATTCATGAGTATTTGCCTATTATAGTGTTAAAATGAATAAATGATTGGGAATTTCATACAGTTGTATATAAATGAGAAATTCCATAGAATATGAAAAATAGTTAGTTTTGAAGTTTATTGTTCAAAAATGTGGGCATAGTCATGAAATGACTAAATTGTTAAGAATGTATAAGATGTAGAAATGTGCTACTGTTTTGATGGATATAAATGAATATATGTTTATCTTGTGAAATTGTATTGGAAAGAGAAATGAGAATTATGATCACAATGGAAAAAATGTGTGGAAGAATTGAAAATTGAAGAATATTATATATGTTGCATTGGGATTCAATTCATTTGATTGTTACAAATCTTGAATTGAGATTTGAAAACTTTTGCATTGAGAAAGGAAATATTTGTAAAACAAGATCTCATTGATTTTTTTTGGGGGTAAATACATTGGTAAGTCCGAATAGGGGGTGTAGATAAAATTGATTAAGTTGGCCCGAGTGTCTAGGGTGAAAGACTGAAAACACGAGCGGAGGAAGTACCACGTGCCTTCTGGTTACCTATCGGTAAAGTGGGGATTTAGAAGTGCTAATTATGCCTACTTGCAGACACCAACCCAGAGATTACCTGAGTCGTATTTACCGCCCTTGAACTTGATTTAAAATTATTGAATATTTATTTATTTATTTATTTTTTGGGGCGTTACATAATGCCCTAAAATAATTAATGTAAGAAAAACTCAAATTTACTCCAACATGATCTTGTTCCTTACATAATAACTTCCGTTAAATCTATGTATACAAGATACAATGCGTCATCATTAACATCATGAAATCTCTAAAATTTGAATTCATTATACTCCAGAGATTCACAAAAGTATTCCGCATGCAATTATACATTCAACATTTCCTAGAATATGAATCTATAGCTTGTGGTACTACGAGTCGAATACAATTTAATGCCCTCATAGACTAGAAGTTCCAAGGCTTATGCCCGGTTACACGAAATGGTTATCGGAACCCATACATGTAAAGCCCTTGGTTTGTCAAAATAACAACAAAAGAGAAGAGTCATGTTCCTTCAAAATACACTCCAAGCCTTTAATTCGGCGGAATCACCACATTCTTTCCAGCACAAATCCACTAGGGTGAGCACAAAACCCAGTAGGAAGATCTTAACAAAGTATATACATTTTATACAGTCTCCTGATATGAATGCATATGCGATGTCATGCTTAAAATATATTTGTTTATATTTTAGAAATCTTGTGCACAATGCTAACTTGGAAACACAACAATCCAATAACTTCAATATAATTCAAGGGGTGGTAAATACGACTCAGATAATTCCTATGCTGATGTCTGTAAGTAGGCATATCAAGTACTACCAATTGCTAATTTACCGATTTCTAACAAGAAGGCACGTGGTACCTACTCCGCACTGTTTTTAGTCTTTCACCATGGATACTTAGACCAACTTAAACAATACCAAACTAAACCCCCTATCCAGACTTACCAATTTATTTACTCCAAAACAATTCAAAATGATCTTGTTTCACAAAACAATTCCTTTCTCAAAGCAATATTTTCAAATGCTAATTCGAAATCAATAATAATGAGATGCAACATGTAACAATGCATTATAATTACCTTATTCTCAATTCCACCACACAATCTTCCATTGTGATGAAATTTTCACACCTCTTTCCAATGTAATTTTCACAATATGTCTTCCGAGAGATAAATAACAATATCATATTACATGTGTTCTCCACATGGTAATTGTTATTTTCAAACTTCGCCTATGCAAAACAAACAAATAATATGCTATTCATCAAGCTTTAAAATCAATCATTTCTCATTTTTCCATGAAATCCCTCATTAGATACAAATATATCAATTGTAACGCCCCAAATAAATAGCACAACCCAAATCATAATCATCACATGCAATTGATCAACAACATTTTATATTCTCTTTCATTATATCTTTGATCATTACAAAAGGTACCATATGCAATATATATTTACAAATCCTAGATCTTGAATTTATAGCATATGGCATGAATACAAGAGTAAAAAAAAAAAAAAAAATGTAAAACCAAGCAATGAAATGCCTTAATGGCTACAACTTTCCAAGACGATGCTTGGTTACAACAAAATGAGTTTAAACTCAATACAAGTAAAGGTCGAGACTTAAACAAAAATAATTACATCTTGAAACCCTAAAATGAAGCCTTAAGCTCTAAGTCCTCCCAAGCTGCGTCCTTGGTAGAGGCATGTCATCAGCACCTGTTGTTTTCCACATAGGGTGAGCCACAGCCTTGTAGAGGCACTTTAACACAGTATATGAATCTTAGAAAAATTATAAGGTGAATGCATACGGATGCCATTTGTCAAACAATTCCTTGTTTTCCATCTCAAAACAATGCAATGCTAGATTGTATATCAATTCATGAAAATCATCATTTTATAAAGAAAACAAGGCAGTGGAAACATAACACTAGGAATCTCTAAATACGTGTCTGCCAGTAGGCTATACAAGCACTACCCAAGCCATTTTACCAGTACTAACCAGAAGGATCGGTACCTAACCATGCGGGTTTTTGGACTTTCACCATGGGCACACAGGCTGTAGTTGGTTTTTCGTGGTCCTCGGAGGGGTTCAGTTACGATAGCCTTACAGTTCGGACTCCCATGGTTCTGAATCTAATTTCACAAATGCAATGAGAAATAAATAAACACAAAAGAGCCCAAATCCAGCAAATCTTTGAAAAATCAATTTTTAATAAAAAAATGCCAAAAATTGACCGCTTTTCCAGATTTCAGAGTCGCCACCTAAATATTTTTGAAAAATTTAGGAAAAAAGTGACTCGTGCCAAAGGCCACTTGTCCGTCATCACTAAAGTGTCTCGGCTCGAGAACTTAGGTACGTAAGGGGAAGGTCATGAATTGAGCACTCCACTCACCCGGTCAAAGATCGGCTTCTACTAATCATGATGTGATTCTTATGTACAGTATATGCTCTTATTGTTATGCTATCTTTATTACGTGATGTACACAAGTATAGACCAATTCGCCTAATTTTGAGCGTTTTGATTTCATGTTTGTTTTGAAAAAGAGTTGTGAATATGTACCACTTGAAAAAGTGATCTCATATGTATATTTAATTAAAATCATCCAACTTAAGTGAAATAGCCTTCATCCACAGCCATCCAAACAGGTATATAAACTAAGCACTTAGCCTCATGGTAAACATGCTTGATGTATCAACAATAGCACCCATGCAATATGCTAAAGCAAAAAAATGAATACCCCAAATAACCGAGGCGAGCCAAAAGAAGGAAAATAGTTAGAAAAAATCATGATCCTAAACAATGCAACATGACTAGTGCAATGCATACAACATGCAATTAATAGGCTCGGCTACTAGTATGGCATGTGAGTCAATTCAAGGCATGTGGTAGAGCACGTATTCGAGTAAGTGATTTGAAATTGACATTGATTAGTATGATGAGTCGAACCTTTATGTATGCAAAACGAATGGATGTGAGTCATGGAAAATGCTAAGGAAAACATGATGCTATATGCTATCCATCATAAGCGAGTAAATAAAAGGGAGAAGAATGGGGGTTGGAAGACATACACAAATTATTACATATTTGCCCTCGAGCAAGAGGGTCCGAATGAATGTCCTAACATTAAACTAAATACTACAACACAAAATAAATGAATTAACTAAACTAATGAACTATTACAATTAGAATTAAGCTAACTAATTAATGAACTAGCTATTACAAATTCAAAGCTAATTAACTAATTAATGAACTAGTAATAGTTTCAGATGAACTACTAATTTAAGTATAACAAACTACTATTAGCATTAATTTCACGGGCCATAGGAAGTAAAGAATCGCATATGCATGAATGGGAATATCCACCTGAAAACTCCTCTATTTTGTTGCCAGAATTGTTCTGTTTTGTAGTCAGAAAATAATTTTGTTTTCACCCCAACCTCTGCCCTGTTTTTCCATGAATATGACACTGCCTGCAAAAAGTAAAGTGGTCGGCCAGCCATGGAAAGTGGTCGATCAGCTGGACAGGAATGGTGGCCGACGGACTACAATATATGGGCTCTGCCTTGCCGCTACAGAAAAGAAATAGAGCAAAAATGGAGAGTTTCCAGGGGATGTTTATCCTCTCTACCTCTCCCTAGCATGGAATTGATCAAGGGAGGAGCAGAATCGATTCACAAATCATCAATGGTTGCAAGTTTGTTGCATGATGATCTATGAGTTGACAGGACAAAGGCTCAATGAATGAAAAATAAAAGACTAACAAAAACCACCTCCCTATCATGGAGTTACCTAAAGGGAAGTGGTAGACATCACTTCTCGAATCATTAACATCACTAAAGAGTATGTAATGACTCGATACACAATAGGTTCAATTAAAGTCCGATTGAACCCAACTTGACTTATTATCTTTTTACCACTTTTAGTCCAATTTTATTAGCCTTTTTTTATTTATTTATTACATTTCCATTCTTTAATTATTTGAGTCCAAAAATGAGAGTCATGTCCACTAATAAAGAGAAGTGTCAAACAAGAAGTTGTTCTTGGCATGAGAGAGATGTAATGCCTTGGTAATGAACCTCCGAAGAGATTAAACCATTAAGCATGGAAAGTCTCTTTCGCATGCCTTAAACAACCATCAATTGTTTGAAACAACTCTTAAGAAAAAGGAAAGAAAATCAAGAAATAAGGGAGATTGCAGAGATGGTTATTACAAGTGTGAGCATATGTATGAAAGCTATGAAAATAAAGGCTATCAACTCAAACATGTTGGTGTCTAAAGCCTACACCACCAAACATATGAGGACTTACAACAATACAAGCATACTATGCAAAGTATAAACTAAATAAACACACTAAAATAGTCCTAAAAACAGTAAAACAGTGTTGGAAACTAGTTTGAAAAGCTAAGAAAAGTGAGCAAAAATGAGAGAGAATTAAAGCTAGTAAGCAAGCCTAAGGAGGGTGGCTAAGCCCTCCATTTTTGGACCTCAAAACCACATATTTTAGCCTCTAAAAACTCTGAAAATCAGTAGCTCAAAGTTGGAGAACAAGTGGGAAACACAAGGATAAAAGCTTATGGAATAAGGTTCAAAGAAGGGTGGTTAACCCCTCCACCTTTGGTAGCTTTAAATTACAAGTTTCAGCCCACCAAAATAGTCTAAAAATAGTAGAAAAATAGCAAGAAAAGAGAGAGAAGAAGTAGTGTAAAGATGGCCAAAGTTATACCTCTTGAAGAGGGGTTACTCTTTGATTCACAAACCAACAAGTGATCACCCTCAAAAGCTGAAATTTTGACTCAACAATCTCAGCAAAAAGACCCAAAAATTTGGTTTAGGAAGTGTATGTATAGTGTATGTATATTGCAAGATAGAGGGGAAGAGTGTTTGACAAATTTTTGAGCTTTGGTCAATTTTTCTAACCTAAAACCATAAGGGATGGTCAAGTATATATAGAAAAACAGGTTACTATCTCGGAAATATCTATATTGAGCCAGCTGGTGCACTGCATGCACATGGGGGGAGGGGACAGCTATCTACAAATATCTGGTAGCCGAGAATCCTGGCCGGCTGGCCAGGTAGGGACAGCTAGCCACTAAAAACTGGCCAGCCAGCCATATATTGGACAACAGGCCTCTGAGTGGTCAGGTTGGAAAAAAACAGGTTTGGTGCAAAAAAGGAGGTACAAGGTTTGGGCTCTGAAGTTGGAAAAACCGAAGCCTTTGGTTGAGAAAATTGAACAATTGTATAGTGTACTAATTTATCATTGAGTGTTCAACCTAAAGCGCCCAAGTCTTAAGGGTGGTAAAAAATGAGGTGTCTACAGTTGTCCCTCTTTGACAGAGCTCGAAGTTATAAAATGACGTGAGTGAATGTCAAAGCCCAGAGACGACCCATTTTGACAAGGCTATAAGACTTGGGCAAGAAATCAAGGCGTAAATGTAGTGGTTGAACTCAAAAGTTGCCTACATATCCCTTTGCAAGGAATCAAACCAGCGTAGTTCAGGGGCAAGATGCAAATGGTATGCAGGAAGAATTTTGGAAAACTGGACTTATACGTTACGCGAAGTCGTTTACTCTTGAAAAACTCATGATCCTGCAAACTAATGCAATACACAATGCAACAACATAAATGAAAAGATCAAATCAAAACAAAAAGCAAGCCGCGTCTCACACAGAAAGATGTAAGAAAAAAATGAGACAATGTAATCGACAGAAATGTCTCCCCGCATTGTATACAGAGAGAGAGGGAAGATTGAAAACAAGTAAAAGACGTGAACCAACTATGTATAACGCAAAGGGAACGAAAGGTACAAACCAAATCACACTCACGTGATCAGGGTGAAGAGTCAAATCAAACCACGCTTTGCGTAGAAAGGGGAAAGCTCCATTCCAAATATGTTTCACGCAGAGGGGATGGAGGGTGCGAGCCAAATCGCACTCACGCGATAAGGGAAAGGGGTGCTAGCCAAACTACACTTCGCGTAGAGAGGGGAAAAGCTCCATTCCAAATTACGTCTCACGCAAAGAGGGTGGAGGGTGCAAGCCCGACTATACTTCGCGTAGAGAGGGAAAAAACTCCATTCCAAACTGCGTCTCACGCAGAGAGGGTGAAGGGTGAAAGCCAAACTACGCTTCGTGCAGAGAGGGGAAAAACTCTATTCCAAATTGCATCTCAGGCAGAGAGTGTGGAGGGTGAAAGTCAAACTACGCTTCATGCAGAGAGGGGAAAAGCTCCATTCCAAACTGCATCTCACGCAGAGAAGGTGGAGGGCGCAAGCCAAACTACGCTTTGCGCAGAGAGGGGAAACAAATGATGCATATGGATTCAGCATAATGCGATATAATTGATAAGAAACTTGATGTGATGCAAGTTCCATGCAATGTAACAAAAAAGATACACAAAAGCAGTGCTATTGAAGGCACCCCCACAGGAGAAGGGGCAGGGAACGCCCTACCATGCACAGGGATATACCATCACACATCCTAAGGTAGAAATTTTTTAGATTATGTCTCACGTATCTCAAGGAGAGGAAGCTACTCAGGAATGGGTTTCACACGTTACAAGGAAAGAAAACTTCTTGGGAACGTGGTTCATGCGCCCTGAGAAAAGAAAAAGGGACAATGATCCTAAATAGGCCTACAAGACAAACACATAATGCAAAAGGATGCAATGGGTATGATAAACCGGATAAAAACAATGCTTTAAAGAAAATGAAAGGATACAATTCACTCAGGCTTGTGATCGAGGCATGTTCATGTATCGACGACATGGCGCAACTGGAACATAATCTCATGGTCTTCAGAATCTGAAACAACGGCACACACTTTAATTTTCTCTCTCAAGATGAATACAGGACCGCCCATGCACAGGTTTGGGCAAGACCACAGTAAAAATTCACTCTGGACTAGAAGAGGAGTCGGTCGGCCACAAAAAGGGGACGGTCGGCCACTAATGGGACGGCTTGCTACTCGACTGGGTTTCGGGGGCAAAACGAGGTTTCCAACCCGTGGCTTGTTTAAAATACCACCTACGCCTCATGTCTCACACACTTGACCACCAAAAACCTCTCTCTCTCTCTCTCTCTCTCTCTCTCTCTCTCTCTAGATTTGCATTTAAATCGCATTACCGGAGGCCCTACGCAAATTTTATTCGTAAAACCTCTTTGGCCCCCTACATTTTGAATCGATTGGATTTTGTTTTTTGTTGATTTTTTGGGTTTTTTTTTTGTTGCTTTGGGCTTATTTCCCTCTTGTTTTTCTTGAGTTTTGCACTTTTTCCTAGGTTTTGACTTTTTCTCTCTTTTTCTCTCTCATAGGGCTTGATTTTTGACATTTTCGCCCTTTGTCCCTCATTTTTCACCATCCTCACCCACCATCGACTATCTTTATATGGTAGATGACTTTCCACATGACGGTGAGAAGCTTATGGCCGATGAAGCTGGTGGGGCGGCAGAGGACATCGCTACCAACATTGAGGCGGATGAGATATACCCTCCTAATCATGAGCCGGAGTTGCCACCACTAAGGGTGAGACCCTTTGACCCGGCCACTTACTATCCTCGGACCCATGCGATGGCTCCTGGGCGGATGTTGCGGTTCAAGGTTTTACCATGGGTGTGCCCGAGGATGTCCTTTTGAGGGAGTGGGCCTCCCATCTTTCTCATGACGCCGCTGAGGTAATAATTTTACTTTCATGCATTTTGCTTGTCTTGCAGTTACATTACTGCCTTTCAATGCTGTTACACATCTGACGCTTTCTCCTTTAACGCAGGGTGATGCTCTCTCTTGGCGAGGATACGAGGTGGTGATAGCGAGGGACTGGTACTAGGAGCTCCCCTCTCGGGTCCACGAGCTAGTTGATAAGGGAGGCTTCGGCCTATTCTGTTCTGGATAATCACAACTATTGGCCAGCCGGGCCTTACTCGGAGCTTTGGTGGAGAGGTGGTGGGACATCACCAACTCCTTCAACTTCTTTTCCACCGGGGAGATGACGATGACTCCCTATGATTTCTCGATGATTATCGGCTTGAGAGTAGGGGGTGATCCGATCCCCTTTGACATGGACATAGTCCAATGGGAGGCGGCTTGGATATACCTACTTGGCACGCCCTCCTCTGGACAGGTCGACTATGGTTAGATACAGCTAGTTTTACAACCGTTTCCATGGGAGCCAACCGGAGACTTAGGAGGAGATTGAGCAGTATACTCGTGGATTTCTGATTTACCTTCTCAGTACCACCTTGTTTGCGAACAGGTGGAATACCATAGGTTTGTATCTTTTGAGTGCCCTAGTAGTGCTGCATCGGGGCTGATTCTATGATTATGGTAGTGCTGGCCTCACCACCTTGTATGGGCACATGAGCTCCAGTTCCCAAAAGAAGGGGAACAAGGTCAGAGGCTACTGGAGATCCTAGGAGGTACACACTGTTCTTTCACTTCCAGTTTCTTTCTGCTTTGTACATTCTGTCTTTATCTCAGTTTATACATGTGTTTTTTGCTTTGCACTTTCTGTCTTTATCTCTGTTTCTGCATTATGCTTCACAAATTATTCTTGCCTTGCAGCTTTGGGTCTACGCATATTTCCCTGCCCTTGCCCCAGTTCCGAGGGATGAAATAAAGCTAGCCGTGCCTTACTCTCGGTGATATGATGGGAGAAGCCATCCTCGGTGCCATGATGACACTATTTTCGCTTACTACCGCTGATATTTCGACATGGTGACAGCTTGCGAGGTAGTCTGAAATTCATACCCATTTCATTTCATTTATACTACTTTGATCCACTCTTTGGCAACTAACAACAACTAATCAACTGTGAATTCTCCATTTACAGATCACATGGCAGCCCTGGGCAACGATGCCGGCCGGGATACAGGACTAGTACGCCGGGTCCTGGGCTACCTCCCGATTTCAAATCTTACTGGAGGGCCCCTTCTACCAAACTTGGTGTTTGGGAGAGCGGTTCATACACCAGACACTGGGCCTACCTACTCCGGTTGTTCCTGGTCCTGCCCTTTTTCCATCTATGAGGACAGTTGATAGACTCCTAGTTGAGGCTATTGTACAGTACATGGCGAGGCAAGACATCGATTTCTTCTGCGGGGTAGGGGATTACGCAGTCATTATCAGGACTCATCTGATGCCGCCCTTATCTAGAGCGCATGCGGGAGGTGCTGCTTGTGCAGCCGATGTTGACGCTGGTGGAGCTCCCTCTGCCATGCACGTAGCCAGTTGGCCAGCGATTTCGACCATGACCCATGCTAACGGCCGAGCGGGTCAGCTTATTAGATTCTGATAGAGCTGCCGGAGGAGGAGCACAAGTATGTCAGGGATCTTGAGAGAGCACAGGTATGTCAGGGTTCCCGAGCCTCTACCAAGGAGAAACTGGAAAGGAACACATCCTCCTCCCCATGCATTATTTCTAACAAGGGCGTGGTGGTTCCCGAGGGAGGGTGGATTGAAGAATTGCTATAAACAGTAGCAATCCCATCCTTGAATGGATATTTCACCAGTTGGTGAATCGTTGATGAAACTGTCCGCATCTGGTGCAACCAAGGCTTTTCCGAGAGCAGATTAAAGGTTGCTGGCACGTTCATAACATGGAATTCATCCTCGTACTCGGATGGGCCAATTAGTATTTGGCTCTTGAAGTTTCCCATGACGTCTCGGCTAGTGTTGTCATAGTCTCAAACAGCTTGAGTCGTGGGCGTGAAGTCAGCTGGCTTCAAACCTATGGTGTAAGCGGTCCTTGTCGGACATACGTTTATTGTCAAACCAGTGTCCACTTGCATTACCAGGATCCACTTCTTCCGACTCTCCAAAGTCACATATAGGGGTTTGTTGTGGTTGGCCCCTTCAGGTGGTAGCTCTTTATCTATAAAAGACAACACTGGAGTTACATCCCCAAATGTGACCAATGACACTAGTTGATTAGTGGTGGTGTCGATAGGCAGCTTAGTTTTGTTCAATGCCTCTAACAATGTCTGTCTATGCTCTCGGGAAGCCATCAGCAGCCTCCAAATTGATATATCTGCCTGGATCTTTTTAAGTTGCTTTAAGACCAGGTCTTCGTCAATGTCTTTCTCCTTCAATTTCTTAGCCTCTTTCTTGGTGGGTTCTTCCGGATCTAGGGTTGGGGGTTTGAAATACCGACTACTTCGGGTCATGAGGTTAATTTCCTCTGCAAACCATGTATCATCAGGGGTATCGACTTTCAACCCTTCATCAGTATATGCATGGCTCAGATCACTGTCTTCCTACCATTCCCCTGTAGTCATTGCTAGGCCATTATCGGGCTCTACCCGGATCATATTTACATCGCTCCCTCCATCGGCATACCACTCCTCTTCTGCAGCTAATTCAATCTCTACCTTCCGATATTGTCTGAGTTTATGTGGCATCTTTCCCTTGTTACCAGACTCCCATACGGGCTTTTCAATGGTTTGGACATCTTCTAATGTTGACTCAATCCCCTCTTTTCTCTTTCATTTTTCCTGCTCTTAGGCTATTTTGCTTTGTGTTTCCTTTATCCTTTCTTGTTGGAATTGCTCCAACGCTCGCTCCTTCTTAGTCATAGGCATGGACTTAGCCTTACTAGCCTCACCAAGTTCCTCCACTTTCAGATTCTTATTAATTTGCTCATTCGTATTTGATTCCTCTTCACTTAACCACCCATTGCAAGATTCAGGCTGGCTTGGATCCTACCACCCGATTTCAATGCCACCCACATCCTCTTCTTCGGAGAAGTAGAGGTTCTCCAGATCTTGCTCTAATTCTGCTAGGTCATTAAGACCTTGTTTAGGCCAATTATTCAGGTTCTGCCAGGGCTCATTTTCTCCAATGGCGTTGATGCTGAATGAATCTGGCAGTATGATCATGGGCTTTGGCTAGTCAATAGCCACAATGTACCGACTGGGGTTGTACTTTTCTACGAGTGAGGCCCCTTTTTCTATAACTTGGGTGTTAGATAACTCCTTCTCTGGTGGATTCCTCTTTTCTTCTGTTCTTGCTGCCATGGGTCCTGATTAGGTTTTGGGTGTTATATCCATCATGCACATATTTGTGCTTTCCGGAATAACCACCTTAGGCTTAGGTAGATGAGATGGAGTGATATATGCGATGGGGTTAAAGGTAGACAGTAGTGTATGGATAAGGTTGATGTTTCTGGGCGGGGGGAGCTGGTTATGGGTGAGAAGTGGGTTTGTGGTCACATTTGGTTTGGCGGGTGAGGCTATGATTTTATTGTCAATGAGATTCTAGATCTCATGACATAGACGATAGCAACGATCGGTGGGGTGACCATGTTGTTGATGGAAAATACAGTATTGGTTAGGATCGTGTCTAGGTGGGAGTGGGTCAGGGATAGGTTGAGGGTTGAGGGGCTTGAGGTGCCCCTTTTCCATTAGTAACTTAAGAGCATGGGCTGGGCTCATGTGAAGGGGGTAAAGGTTCTTTGGTTTTGGCTTGGACTAGTGGGTTATGAGGTTGCACTGATGAAGGGATCGACCATCTTGGCTGCTGTGGCGACGGTGCTGATCTCGGTAGGCCGAGGAATAGTGCTATTGCTAGCATTGGTATTCCTGGTAAACGACATTTTTGCTGGTTTGCTGGTTCTTTGAATGATGCCTTTCTTAAATGCGGTTTCAATACTCATGTAAGGCAGCAAATGTAGACAGTGGCGCTACTACCATTCTTTGTAACATATCTAACTCGAGATTCTGAACTACCAGCTGAACTTGTTCCCTTTCTGAGGGCCTGTTCATCATTCTAGTTGCCATTGCCCTCTATCTTGCAACCAAATCAATGAAGGGTTCCTTGGGATTTTGAGTGGTTGCTTCTAGCTCGCTAATTGTTACTTCTATCTGAGTATTATATGAGTATTGATTAACAAACCCCTCAGACAGTTCTTCCCAATTCCGCTTAGTTGAGTCCTCCAGTTTGGCGTACCATATAGCTGTCAAGTCCGATAGAGTTCTTTCGAAAAATGACTGTTTCTGAGCCCAAGTCAGGCCCATTGGTCTTAGAACATTCGAGAACAGACAAACATGAACAATAGGAACCCCACTACCATCAAATCTATCAATGTAAGGCATCTTAAACTTTTTCAGTAACTTGACAGAGGCCTTGGTATAACCGTCTTTAATATCCGGGATGGAATTAAAGCCTTGAGATTTCTTGAGTGCCTTTTTTAGCCTGGCAATTTTTATTAGAGCTGGATCAATATCGTTGATGTCGAAGGGAAGGACTCCTCCATGGGGCTGTGTTAGAGGCCTGAAAGCTGGAGCTTGTGCCAACATCTCTTGAGGATCAGCCTGAGGGTTTTCAATTGGTGGAGGTAGATCAAGATTCGGCTGGGCAGCTGGGACTGGGTGTACAGTAGATGCCGATGCCCCAGATGAGCATCGCATTTCAACAATGGTTTCATCCTGAGCGGCGATTTTGTGATTCAAGGTATCCATGGTTCTTTGAAAAGCTACCATCATAGCAATAACCTCATCTGGACTTTGCGTCATGACATGCCTTGGAGAGTTAGCTATTGGTGAGCTGAGTGGGTGAGAACTGATAGTTGATTGCTGAATGATCTGCACTGGTGACAACTGACTGGTTCTTCTTCTTCGAGCAACTGATGGAAGAGAGACTAACGCTGGCTGACCGTCAACTAGATCTCGGATTTTGCAAAGTCTATCAGAGCGAGTCCACAAAACTTGGGGGATATCGGGTCTGTCTGAAGCTATGATTGTAAACTACCTTGCAAAAGAAATAAAGAGAAGAAAAACAAAAATAAAAAAAAGGACAGCACTTCGATTCAATTGGCAACAGATATAATCACAGCTGAAGAACTATATTTCCCACTGAATTCTGCCCCAAAACAGATAACAACTATGCCACTGATATGAACATTCCTATACAGTTTCACTATAAAGCACATACCAGTTAAAGAGAACCAAAACACCCCTATGAGGGGGTAGGGTTACCTTGTTTTAGTTTTGTCATGAACTAGGGTTTCATTACTTCAAGAAAGTAGTTTCACACAATCCTGCATACGGGTAAGCATCCTGTCCTAGTTTGGAACAATCACTATGGCTTTATTATATGCAGTTAGGCCGAATGGTCAAAAGGGTACCTCAACAAGACTACCTAATATACCTCTCACACCTAACACCGAGAAGTGAAAGGAGGATCAAGTGGTACAACAGTAATCCAGATCCAAGGGTTGTGTTTCCAATATGGCAGAGCCCATGACCGCCTAGCCTTTTAGCAAAGCTTTTCAGGCAAGCCTCCGACAAGCTGTCTAGGAATAGCAGATGGAAAACACAGTGACTTAGAGTAATAATGCAGATGCAAATGCAAAGAACATATATCTGTAAATAAAATGTCACATTATGAAGTCCAAGTCAAGTTCTATATAATCCCCAGCAGAGTCGCCAGAAACTCTAGTTTTTTGTGCTCCTCGGAGGGGTTTAGTGTCCTCGGATACAATAGCCTTATAGTTTGGACTCCCGTGGTTCTGAATCTGATTTCACAAGTGCAATGTGAAATAAATAAACACAAAAGAGCCCAAATCCAGCAAATCTTTGGAAAATCGATTTTTAATCAAAAAATGCTAAAAATGGACCACTTTGCCAGATTTCAGAGTCACCACCTAAATATTTTTGAGAAATTTAGGAAACCCATGACTCGTGCCAAAGGCCACTTGTCCGTCATCAGCAAAGTATCTCGGCTTGAGAACTTAGGTATGAGAGGGGAAGGTCAAGAATAGAGCACCCCACTCACCCGATCAAAGATCGGTTTCTACTAATCATGATGTGATTCTTATGTATAGTATATGCTCTTATTCTGGTTATTATGCTACCTTTACTACATGATGCACACAAATATAGACTAATTCGCCCAGTTTGGAACATTTTGATTCCATGTTTGTTTTGAAAAAGAGTTGTGAATATGTACCACTTGAAAAAGTGATCTCATAAGTACACTTAATCAAAATCATCCAACTTAAGTGAAATAGCCTCCATCTACAGCCATCCAAACAGGTATATAAACTAAGCATCTAGCCTCATGGTAAACATGCTTGATGTATCAACAATAACATGCATGCAATGTGCTAAAGGAAAAAAATGAATACCCTAAATAACCGAGGCGAGCCAAAAGAAGGAAAACAGTTAGAAAAATGCATGATCCTAAACAATGCAACATGACTGATGCAACACATACAACATGCAATTAATAGGCTCGACTACTAACATGGCATGTGAGTCAATTCAAGGCATGCGATAGAGCACGTATTCGAGTAAGGAATTTGAAATTGACATTAGTTAGTATGATGAGCCGAATCTTTATGTATGCAAAATGAATGGATGCGAGTCATGGAAAATGCTAAGGAAAACATAATGCTATATGCTATCCATTATAAGCGAGTAAATAAAAGGGCGAAAGAATGGGGGTTGGAAGACATACACAAATTATTACATATTTGCCCTCGCGCAGGGGGGTCCGAATGAATGTCTTAACTTTAAAGTAAATACTACAAAACTAAATAAATGAATTAACTATTACAAATTAGAATTAAGCTATCTAATTAATGAACTAGCTGTTACAAATTCAAAGCTAAGTAACTAAATAATGAACTAGGAATAGTTTCATTATGAACTACTAATTTAAGTACAACATTCTTCTATTAGCATTAATTTCACAGGCCACGGGAAGTGAAGAATTGCATATGCATGAATGGGAATATCCACCCGAAAACTCCTCTGTTTTGCTGCCAGAACTGTTCTGTTTTGTAGTCAGACAATAATTTTATTTTCACTCCAACCTCTGCTCTGTTTTGCTATGAAAATGGCACTGCTTGCAAAAAGTAAAGTGGCCGGCCACCCATGGAAAGTGGTCAGCCGAACAGGAATGGTGGCCGGCTGGCCACTATTTATGGGCTCTGCCCTGTTGCCACAAAAATGAAACAGAGCAAAAACAGAAAGTTTCCAGGGGATGTTTATCCTCTCTGCCTCTCCCTATCATGGAATTGATCAAGCGAGGAGTAGAATCGATTCACAAATCATCAATGGTTGCAAGGTTGTTGCATGATGATCTATGAGTTGACGGGACAAAGGCTCAATGAATGAAAAATAAAAGACTAACAAAAACCTCCTCCCTATCATGGAGTTACCTAAAGGAAAATGGTAGACATCACTTCTCGAGTCATTAACATCACTAAAGTATATGTAATGACTCGACACGCAATAGGTTCAATTAACGTCCGATTGAACCCAACTTGATTTTATTATCTTTTTACCACTTTTAATCCAAATTTATTAGCCTTTTTATTACCTTTCCATTCTTTAATCATTTGGATCCAAAAAGAGAGTTATGTCCACTAATAAAGAGAAGTGTCAAACAAGAAGTTGTTCTTGGCAAGAGAGATGTAATGCCTTGGTAATGAACGTTTGAAGAGATTAAACAATTGAGCATGGAAGGTCTCTTTCATGTGCCTTAAACAACCATCAATTGTTTGAAAAACTCTTAAGAAAAAGGAAAGAAAATCAAGAAATAAGGGAGATTGCAGAGATGGTTATTACAAACGTGAGCATATGTATGAAAGTTATGAAAATAAAGGCTATCAACTCAAATAGGTTAGTTTTTATAGCCTACACCACCAAACCTATGAGGACTCACAACAATACAAGCATGCTATGCAAAGTATAAACTAAATAAACACATTAAAACAGTCCTAAAAACCGCAAAACAGTGCTGGAAATTAGTTTGAAAAGCTAAGAAAAGTGAGCACAAATGAGAGAGAATTAAAGCTAGTAAACAAGCCTAAGAAAGGGTGGCTAACCCCTCCATTTTTGGACCTTAAAAGCACATATTTTAGCCTTTGAAAACTTTGAAAATCAGTAGCTAAAAGTTGGAAAACAAGTGGGAAACACAAGGATAAAAGCTTATGGAATAAGGTTCAAAGAAGGGTGGTTAACCCCTCCACCTTTGGTATCTTTAAATCACAAGTTTCAACCCACCAAAACAGTCTAAAAACAGTAGAAAAATAGCAAGAAAAGAGAGGGAAGAAGTAGTGTAAAGATGGCCAAAGTTATACCTCTTGAAGAGGGGTTACTCTTTGATTTACAAACTCTTCCTTTGGCCATCTTTACGAGTATTAAGAGTATTTGGGACTAGAAAAATACTATTTGAGTAAGAAAAATAGTGGGGTTACTCTTTGGGACTAGAAATGAGAACTAGAGAGGGAGTGTGTGTGGATCTAGGATTTTGGAATGTTTAGAGAGATAAAGAGATGAAAAAGTGACTGAAAATAGCTTCCTCTCGGACAGATATATGCATAGACCGCTCAAGCGCAGGAATGGTCGCTCGAGTGAAAGACACAAAAAAAGTGATACCACTCAAGCGACAAAAACCACCGCTCGATCGCATAATGACCCCCTCTCAGTAGTTCAGACCTGTAAAAGATCGCTTGAGCGTAAGAAAGACTGCTTGAGTGAAGATATCAAACTCTCAATAGTTTTGTAGATTGTAAAAGACCGATCAAGTGCAAGAATGGTCGCTCGAGCGAACAAGCCGAAATCTGGGCAACAACTCATTGAAAAATTAACCTCCCAACCTATTTCAAACACAACCAAAACTCCTAATAGCCAAACTCAAGAGTAATAAGATGGAAATGAGATGAGCAACAACTAAGTACATAGGATCTCAGATCCAAAAGCAACAAATGGGTCGGGTCTAAACCAAAATAGTTATACCAATCCCACCATCATTTATTCACCACAATACTTTATCAAGCATGAATTTCATAACATCTCAATATTTTTCCCAAATCCCCAAATTTCTAGGGTTTCCACAAAACTAGATTTTTCCCATTTTTGAAAGGATTTTTCCAAAACAACACTCACACTTAACAACATAGTTCATACTCTCAAAAGTTTGAAGAAGTATAGAGAAAATCCACTTTTAAATCCTCTAGAGCTCATGAACACAAAATCATAGTTCAAAATGTGAAGAAATGGTTTCAAACAAGCATAGACTTGCAAAAATATTTATATAAATCTAAGAATATCTCTACCTCAAGCTTGGAAGAGGAAGGAGAGAAAAGCACTAAAATTCAACGTCGATGAAATCTTAATTCAATTAGTGAAAACGTAGCCCTCGTCGCCCTCTTCGATTTGGTGTAAGAACCCCTATCAAAATCCTGATAGTTTTTTCTAAATCTTAGAGAGAAGTTTGAGTTTGGATGGCTATGTAGAGAGATAGAGGAAAAAACATGAACATAGAGATGAAAAAAATGAGAACAACACATTTTTGGCATCAGATTTGAGGAAAAGGGTTCAAAATTCGAGATTTGAAATTCCGCACTAGCAAAATTCCGCACTACATTTTTGGCATCAGATTTGGCATCAGACACGAGGAAAACCGCACAAGCAGTTTCAAATTCCGCACTAGCAAAAATCTAAATCTGCACGAGCAGATTTTCACATCTCTTTTGAGCAGGTTGAGCTAGAGACAAACCTAGGATTTCTACCAAATCCGCACTAGCAGTTTTTTACCTAAAAATTCCCAAATTCCCTAAGTGATTCCGCACGAGTGGTTTTACCAAATCTACACGAGCATCTTTGCCAGCAAAAGCCAAAATTTGATTCCACACCCTGATATAAGTTCTTACACCCAAAACTCAAAATTTTAACCCGGAAACGGTAAGAGATGTTAAGTAAGGGTGGAATTGAAATCTCAACGATTCAATATGATAATCAAAATGCGAAAGTAAAACAAGCCATCTAACTACACAATACCGGTTGAGTCTAGGACCCGGGACATCACAACCTCCCTCCTTGGGAAATTTCGTCCCTGAAATTGAGTTACACCTCTCACCAACAACCCCCAAAAGAACAATGACAACTCAACAATAACAGGACTCTGAACGATAATAACCATACTAATGACAATAACGAATCAACAACAATAACAATTTAATAATAGTGTGAAGATCTCAATCTCGACAATATTCCACCAACATCACCATAGTGTAGACATCCCATTTTGACCGCCCTTAAGACTCGGGCGCTTCACTCTGAACACTCGATGATGAAATGTTACGCTATACAATTGTTCAAATCTTTAGCAAAATGATTCAGTTTTGAGTTTCAAAACCCAAACCTTGCACCCCATTTGGACCAAACCTTATTTTTCTAGGCTGACCACTCAAAAAACAGCAAAAACAAAAAGGACCAGCAGGCCACATTATGTTGGCAGGCCGGCCATCCTCTTGGCCGGCCTACCATGTTTGCCGAAAACAGATATTTTGCAGCTGTAGTTGCTCCCATGTACGAGCTCCAAGCCAGCAGCCCATTTTCAGATATTTTCGATGTAAAATGCTGAAATTCTATAAATACAGCACCTGTCCTCAATGTTTAGGGTTGAGAAACTTAGTGAGCAAGCCTTTTTCAAAGATATCTAAACCTTTCCTACCCTTTTGATATAGATACACTAGATATACACCATTGAAGCTTGATTTTGAAACTATTTACTGAGATTTTGAATGATATTTCAGATATTTGAGAGTGTTTATCTTATGGTTTGTGAACCAAGAGATTCTTCCTCTTCTTAAGAGGTTGATTCTTCAACTCTTTTCATTTCTTTTTCTTTAAAGTTCATTATTCTTCATTTCAATATTGTTTTTTAGATTATTTTGGCTTTTAAAATGTGATTTAAAATCTTGTTTAGAGGTGGAAGGGTTAGCCACCCTTCCATAGGCTTGTTCTTTAGTTTTGCTCTCTTATTGTTCTTCATATGTAGGCTTCATTTCCTTCATTTTCAGCACTATTTTAGTTAGGTTTTGATTGAATATGAGTTGTTCGTATGTGTTTAAAGCTTACATAGATAGCATGATTCTTGTCTCATATCTCTCTTCTTTGAAGATATTGCATAGCTCTCTTCTAGTTCCTTTGTTGTAACATGGAAATGGATGTTTCATCCATGTTCCATGAGTTGGAAGATGAGCTTGCTATCATCTCTCCATAGCTTTCATTTCTTGCTTTTACTTAGTCTAGTTTTGTCTTTGTTTTAATGCTACACGAGAGCCCTTCATCAAGACCATCAGAGACTCTCTTCTATTTCCTTTGAAGCATGGAAATGGAGGTTTCAATCCATCTTCCATGAGTAGGAAGGTGAGTTTCTTTGGTCTTCTTAACGATGGAACCTCTTGTGTATATGCTTTGCCTTCAATGATGGCTTCTTCTAAACCTATTATCTCTAAGCTTGAGTATTCACTTGCTCTTGTTTTCCATGAGATTCAGTGGGGGGTTTTGGCCATGTCTTCGATTGTATCTTTCATTGTTAGCCTTAGTTACCTTTGTTTCCATTAATTGCCATCTCTTTGCTTCACTAATCATCATTTAAATACCCTTGGGATGTTTGATGATTTGTAAAGAAAACCTACTCTCTCCTTGAGATCTTTCATGATAGAAGAGAGAAGTAAGAATGAACATCCTTTAGAAACCCCCTTGTCTTTGCTCTATTCCAGTTTTGCTGCAACAAATTCTTTCCCAAAACTAGTGGCCGGTCGACCACTTCTTAAGGCTAGCCGACCCCTTCTTTTGGACGGCCATGGTGCATTTCCAATGAAAGAAAGTAGATCCTGAGGCCTGAAACAGAGTGATTTTCAGACTGTGAACAGAGCAGCTTCTAGTAGTGAGCAAAGGGGGTTTCCGGAGGATGTTCTTACCTAAGTCCGTGTGATCCATCGCCTCTCTTTTGATCCTTTTTAATTTAGCTTCTTCAATTTGTATTTGTATTAAATTAGTTATCCAACTCATTTGTGTTTGTAATTAAATAGTTCATGCAATTAATTAGTTCATTTGCTTGTCTTGTAATAATTAATTAATTAGTTCATTTGGGTTTGTAATAATTAGTTAATTAGGACATTGAGACCCTCTTATGCGAGGGCAAATTTGTAAAATTTGTATGTCTTCAAACCCCATTTCTTTCTCTATTTTATTTATATGCTTACCGTGGTTGCATATAGTGTTATGTTTTTATTTCATATCATTCCCATGCCTCGCATCCATTTTTGCATACATAAGGTTCGGTTCATCATTCTTGAATATCATTGTCATTTCCTACTTGCTTGAATATGTGCGTTACCGTATGCTTTGAGTTAATCCATATGACATGTTAAATAGTCGAACCTAGTAGTTGTATTCTTGTATGTGTTGCATTAGTCATGTGCATTGTTAGGTTCTTGCATTTTTTTAATTGCTTTCTTTTTCCTTTGGCTTACCTCGGAGTACTAGGTGAGTATTTTTTTACTTTAGCATATTCACGTGTGTGATTGTGGTCATGCTTAGCATACTACCATGAGGCTATGTGCTTACTGGAAATAAACTGTTTGAATGCCCGTGGATGAAGGTTATTTTACTTGCATGGGGATGATTTTGATCAAAATGTATGTATGAGCTCATTTCTTTCCTTTTGAGTTGTGTGCACTCAAAACTCTTTCAAAAATCACATAAAATCAAGTCATTTCTAAAGCAAGTGAAGAGTCTATACTTGTGTGCCTCACATAGTAAGTTAGCATAATAAAATTAGAACGAGAGCATTTATTGTTGATAAAAATCACATCATGATTAGTAGAGGGCAATCTTTGATCGAGTGAGTGGGGTGTTCAATTCATGACCTTCCCCTCTCATACCTAAGTTCCCAAACCAAGACAACTTTGGTTAAGACGGATAAGTGGCATTTTGCACGAGTCACGGGTTTCATAAATTTTCAAAAAAATATTTAGGTGACGACTCTGAAATCTAGCAATGCAGTCTATTTTTGGCGTCTTTGATGATTAATGGATTTTCTAAGATTTGTCCGATTTAGACTCTTACTCATTTTTCTGTTTCACATTGGACTTGGGAAACCAGATTCAGAACCACGGAAGTCTGAACTGTAGGGCTTTCGTACCCAAGGAGACTAAACCCTTCGAGGAGTGCAAAAAACCAGCTACAGTTTCTAGTGACTCTGCTTGGGATTTAGAGAACTTGACTTGGACTTCATGATGTGATATTTTATCTATATATATATGTTCATTGCATTGCATTTGCATTGGTGCTCTTAAGTCACTGTGTTCACTATCTGATAGCCTGGACGACTTGCCGGAGGCTTGCCAAAAGCTTGCCAAAAGGCTGGTCAGACGTAGACAATGTCACGTTACCCTTGGATCTGGGTTACCGCTGTACTGCTTGATCCTCCTTTCACTTTTAGGTGTTAGGTGTGAGAGGTATATTAGGTAACCTTGCTGAGGTACCCTCTTGACCAATTAGCCTACTGCATATAGTAAGCTCTATTGATTATTCCAAAAATAGGATAGGATGCTCACCCATATTCAGGATATTGTGATGCCACTTGTATAAAATAGTGGAACTCTAGATCATGCCAAAGCTAGGACAGGATAACCCTACCCCCTCATAGGGGTGCTTTGCTATCTTTTCCTTGTATGTGCTTTGCAGATAGGATCTATACAGGGGTTCCTAATATCAATGGTTCAATTATATCAGTTTGTGGGGCAAAACTCAGTGGGGAGTATGGTCATTCAGTTGTGATCATATCTATTCTGTTGAAAATTGGGGCTAAGGTGTTGTCTCTTTTCTCTTTTGCTAGGTAGTCTTGGAAGCATAGCTTCAGAAGGCTCTGATATGCCCCAGATGCTCTGGACTCGTGTTGATGGACTTTGTACAATCAGAGATTTAGTTCAGGTATAGCTAGTGTTTGCTTCATTGTCGCCAGTGGCAAGACGAAAGAAGGCTAGATAGGGTTCATCGGTTCCAACATTTACCAATTAGATCACCTCTGTTTAGTTCATCCCGAGCACAACCATCTACTCCTATAATGGCTCAGCCTTTGACAAATTTAAAGGATCTGCTGATCCGTTTTCAGCAATTAATAGATTCGCTCCAGCAAGATATGGCCCGACAAACTGAGATATTGCAGAAAATGATATTCAACTTTAAGGACCTCCATGAAATTGGGGTTCAAATCGAGGATGCCATCAGACAAGGGATCATTGTGGAAGGTAATGAGCCTATGAGGAAGAATGTTGTTTGCAGTTCCAATGCTACTACTAGTGGTAGCACAACTGCAAAATGATCAAAAGTAAACACTGTCACCAGCCCCATCAAAAATCTTTTTACTGATAATAGCCTACAACCAACCACTTCAGCTCGGCCCCAAGCTCGAAATTTCCACTCTCTTTATATGGCTCTCTCTCAAGCTTTAGAAATGTTGCTAGAAAAAAGGCACCTAGAGCTCCTAGAACCCCAACCCCTCCCAAGTCCTCTTCTACCAAGACATGACCCCACTAAATACTATGCCTATCAGCAATAGCATGGTCATGATACAAACTCCTGCATCCGCCTCCGTCATAAGATTCAAGATCTTATTGATGAAGATATCATAGCTCCACTAAAAAGACCTCAGGCTATCACTAACCCATTACCTCCCCACCTCAACCTAATCCATACACTTCCATCCACTTACAACTCCAACATATGCATCACCGTTGCCCATTTACCCAAGCCTGAGGTGTTCATTCCAGAAAGCACGTACTTGTGTATAATTGATGCACTTGAACCCCAATCATCTCAAACCCCATCAAATACACCACATGCATCAATGGTTGAACCCACTACTTCTGAGTTGTTGAGCATGATTGAAGATCTTCAGAGAACTGTGGCAAATTTAGCCTTTGGAATCTTGGCTCCATCATCGACCACATCACATGCTAGAAATTTCACGTCCAAAAAGCTCCCCAATCTTGGGGCGAACTGCAATTGGTAAGGGCCAACTCGAAGCAATCTAAAGGCTGAGTGATGACATGTCAACAACAAGTGGGCCTTGCATAGTCACCCAATCCCTTGACGAAACTGAAGCAAGTTGCAAGAACAAGGTCGGGGCAAGTATTGATCCCTACGCACATCTCCGGTGGTCTATTGAGGCTTTAAATGTCTATAGACACCTTATTTTGACCGACCCTAAGACTTGGGCGCTTCTTTTTTATTACCCAATGATGAAAACAAGAAGGTGTTTCTCACAGAATCCTCAATAAGAAAACCTAGAATTTGAGCCTTGTTTCTAACCCTAAACAGCCATAAATTAACTTTCCAAGGGAATATTTTGACCTCACGGTTGCGTGTAGAATGGTTCGTTTAGCTAGGATCAACCTTCGTTGCACTTCCGGGGGCCTCACTGAATAATTCTCGCAAAATCTGGGTTACAACACAATTATTTGAAACTTTTGGGCCAACTTGTAATTTTCAAAACTTAGGGAGTATTTTGTTATGTGAGGGAATATTCTGTTAAGTCAGGAAATATTCCATCCATATGCAGAATATTTCGTCAATGTTGACTGCGTTGATGATGTGGCTGACACATGGCACTGACTAGGCTTGCACAAAAAAAAAAAAAAAATGAATTTAAGTAATGCTTGGAAGGGGGTTTGAACCACCAACCTACTACCCAGCACCCAGCACCATAACCACTCTGCCAAAGCCTTGTCTTGTGTTATGTTTCTCCTCAAATAAGATTTGAACAGTGCTGAACTTGTTTTGGCTCGGGTAGGGCACTCCATTGACCCATTTTCTGACCCAAACATGCCCCAATGCATGTATACTCATCCCCCATTACCTTTTGTTTCCCATTAGCTCCATTAGTGCTCCATTAGCTCCATTATCTTCCTTTATGCTCTATCTTGTCTTCCACCTTATCTTCCACCATTTCTGCACTTGCTTAGCCTATAGGTATACATTAGATTGTTGAGAGAAGAGGATAGATTAAGGAGAGAAAATTTGAGCTAGAGAAAAGAGTCAAAAATGAGAGAAAAGTTGAGTTTTTGAGCTATAAACACTCCTATCTTCCATATACACCCCATACCTTTCATAGAAACTGAAATTCCATTTTTTCCACACCTAAAACTCCTCCAAAAATTCTAAAATACTTGAATTTCAATATCTTTGATCAAGAGGAAGAGTGGGTGTTGGTAAAAGTGAGTAAAAACAAGAGAGAGATAATCACTTTTCACCACATACACCTCCAAGCCATCATTCTAGCAAGAATCCCAAGCTTTCAAATTGAGGATTGAGAACATAATTCATACACTTGAGGGTGATCAAAAGGAAGTTTGGAAATTATGAAGTTCATCCTTTCTCGAAAAGTTGAATTTTCAATTTATTTCATTTTCTTGCATTTTCTATCTTATATTAGTTTTCTTGCTTTGATTTTTCATACTATATATTTTTTTGTAATCTAATCCAAAGTGGTTGGTTGAGCCACCATATATCCCTTGTTTGTTTGTTTTGTTTTGGATTTATTGTGAATCAAGTTAGCTAGGCCTTGTTGGCCGGCCGGCTAATTTCTCCGAACTGAACATAGCAATCTTCCGGCATTGAGCATAATATTTTCCGACGATCCCCAAAGCACTTGAAGTTTCTGTATTTTATTTTTATTTTGAGAGTTTGTAAGGATTTTTATATTTTGCTGCAATATTTGTTTTCTTCCTCCTCCTTTGTTTGGATATCTAATAATTCAAGTATTGTAATTATTCCCCGCCCTGCTTCTTTCTATCCTATTCTTTTACTTGCTCTCTTTATTTGTACATAGACATCATATTTATTTTTCATGATATTCATGCTTTGCATCCATGTTTAATGCATTAAGATTCGGCTAAATTTTCATTTGTGGATTTAATCAATTCTTATGTGATTATATGCGCTACCTCATGTTCTTAAGATGATTCACATGCCATATTTTAGAAGTCGAATATTTGGTTGCATCTCATCTGTGAATTGCATTAGGATTTGTATATAAGATCATGCATATTTTACTAACTTTGTTTTGTAGCATGTACACGGGATGTCAAACATATAAGTTTTTACGCTTTAGCATCTCGCTTGTGTGTGTTTTTCTTACTATGATTAACATCTTACAATGAGGCTATTTGCTTATGTGATATAACTCTATGAATGCTAGAGAACGGAGGTTGTGTCGTTTTATTTGGAATGATGTTGGTTTTCATGGATGTAGACTCAATTCTTTGAGTTGTACATTTTTAAAATTCTTTTCAAAATACATGAAATCAAATTATTCCAAAATAAATAGCAAAGTCTATACTCGTATGCTTCACATAATAATTTTTAAGATTTATTAAATAATTGGAATACGAACATATAAAGTAAATAAAATTTATATCATGGTTTAGTAAAGGCCGATCTTTTGATCGGGTGAGCAGGGGTGCTCAATTAATGACCTTTCCCTCTGATACCTAAGGTTCCAAACCGAGACAACTTTGGTTATGACGAATAGTGGCCTTGACATGAGTCATGGGTTTCTTAATTTTCCAAAATATTAGGTGGCGACTCTATGATCTGGTGATGCAGTCCATTTCTAGCAAAGGTTTTGCAATACAATGGATTTTCTATAAAAGTTGCCAAAATTGGACTCTCATCTATCTTTCATATTGTATTCGTGAGACTAGATCCTAGAGATCTTGGGAGTCCGAACTGTTTAACGTGCACGGATACCCCCCGGGTGATGTTACAAGGTCAAAGGGATTTAAAAGCATCAAGTACTTGCAGTTGTTGCAAAGACTGTGGATGACACTTTTGTCACTCAGGTTGGGGGCATTTTGAATCAGGGGGTAAGCCATGAGAAGGGATGTCTTACCAAAAACACCCCTTTCAGCTCTAATCCTACACCCGCAAGAGATCTCCAAACCCAGTCAACACCTGCCGACCCCTCTGTCAATACTTTTAGGATTGGTAACCACACTTTCAATCCCCTTTACATGACCTTGTCCAAAGCCCTCCAAATCCTCGTAGGACAAGGCCATCTCAAACCCCTTGATGCTCGGCCTCTCCCTGATCGCCTTCCAGCCAGGCATGATGCTGCCAACTATTGCGCTTTCCATTAGTAACCTGGGTATGACACTGACCATTGTTTTCGTCTTCGCCATGGAATCCAAGACTTGATTGACAACAAGGTCATCTCCTCACTAGGTTCTACAAAGTCTATCGATGCTGGATCAATGAACTTGGGAGATAATGTGACTGGTTCTGTGATTGAGAATGAACCACCTGCTGATGGCGCTCATTTTACTCTGGGCATGGTGAATGGCACACACTGATTTTAGCAATTTGAAAATGTTTTATTGGGTGTTGACCCAGTCATGTTGTGTCAGAGTTTGGTGATTTCGGGGGTGTTAACTCGGACATCACTGTCTTGTTTTGTTTGTCTTTTCACTATTTCTTTTGATTTTGTTTCAATCATTGAGCCAAAAGTTCTAAATTAAATTGTAGTAGCTTTCACCTATTTCTCTGTGCCTTTAAATCATTGCATTGACCAAAGTTTTTCAAATTTGTGTTCACAACTGTGGTGAAAACAAAGAGGGAGGAATTCCTCAGGATTTGCAAAATTTGATCGACTGAGAGGAAGAAAGGTATGCTAAGCCCTTAATGAACGAGATCATATCTGTTAATGTGGGTACTGAGAAGGATCCTGACTTAGTCCAGATTGGTTCTCCATTGTCTTCAGAGAAGCACGAGCGACGAGTCGCTCTATTAAAAGATTTCAAAAATATTTTTGTGTGGTGCCATGAAGACATGCTTGGAATTGATTTTGAGATTGTACATCATAGGATCACTCTCGGCCTTGAGACTCGACTCCTTTGTTTTCAAACCTTGATTCAGAATATTCAACGATCAACTACAATATGAGGCTTGCAAGATCGGATTGGAAGCAGCCTTTGAATAAGGGACAATAAGGTCGGCTGAGATTGAAGGAAGCTTGCATAGCTGGATGAGAAGCTGCCCTTGAATTAGGGGCAAAGCACATCAGATGTGATCGAAGATTCAAAGATGGGTCATTTCTCAAGCTAATGAAGATTGGCAAGAAAGCCAAATTCCATAATCTAAGAGAAGCAAATTTATTGCTAAAGGACAATCAAGTTCCTATCCACGGCACTAGAGGCAAATTCAGACCCAATCGGACTGGCCCTTACATCATTAACAACTATTTGTGTGATGACCCTGTCTTATGTTAAGTTAATTAATCATGATTATGTGATTAATTTGAATTTGGGTGTTAATTGCATGATTATATGTGGATTTGGCCTTATATCTGTTCATCGTAGGAAAATCTGTTCAACTTACTGTTGTGAACTGAAAATTGAAGGCTTTATTAGCCACAGAAACCGAAATTGACTACGATATTGTGATTAGCGTAATTTTTAGAGGCTACGAAGAAGTTTGATTAAAAATTTATTTGAACCGAATTAATTAGATTAAATCGATTTAATTAAGCACAGTTAATGAAATTTGATTAAGGGTGTGTATATAAAGGGGGCCAAACACACTTAGCTCCCTCTTTTTGAGTTCAAAATCTAGTTATACACTCTAGAGAAAGAGAGAGTGCACGGTTCTAGAGAGAGAAGAGGCACAAATTGTGTATTTTAGCTCAAAGTTTGTGAATTTGGAAACTGCACTCAAGGAATTAGCTAGAATTTGGGAGATTGGAGCTCCTAGGTGAGTAATTGAGCATAAATTTAGCAGTTTGAGTTTGTAATTTTGTGAATTTACAGTTAAATGGTAATCAAAAGCATGAATTGAGTGAATTTGACGAATTTGAAGTGTGTATGTACATGCATGTGAAGAATTGTCATGAGTTTGCATAAGTTGAGTACAAACATGCACTTTATGAAGAATTGAAGGCTATTTGGCACATGCAAGCATGAATATGTTGAGCTTCATGAAGTTGATCATCAGTTGTACTATTTAAGTTGAAAATGACGTCTATGTTACACATGCATGCATGATCCATGTAATTATGAAGTTTTGGTTGCATGAACCTTGAACATAGCAAGAAGAATGTGAAATGATTTGGGAAGTGAATCTTGGTTTTGGACAAATTAGGCTCAATTTGCCTATGTTACCATGTTGTATAATGCTTTCCATGTTTTTGCACCAAGAATATGAGTTTTGAATATTTGAAGATGTGTTTTGAGCTTCAAACTGAGTTCTGGAAAACCTAGAATTCGACTTGTCCGCTCGAGCGGGGAATCCACCACTCGAGCGTGAAATGTTTGCTCCCAGAAGTTTTGTAGACATTGATGCCCGCTCGAGCATGAGGGGTTGCGCTCGAGCACCCAGACTCATGTTTTGACTTTCAGCTCGAGTGTCCAAAGTCACGCTTGAGCGCAAAAATGAGGTAACTAGTACTTTTGCAGACCCAAAGGGCCCACTCTAGCGGTAAAAGCAGCGCTCGAGTGGAGAGCCTTGTTTCAGAAACTTTAAAAAGGTGTTTTATGATTTGTTTTCCGTTCTCTTTCATTTCTAAGCACTCTTAGGCATGCATTGGACATTATAAATGAGCTAAAAAGATAAGGAAGAAGCCTAAGAAGGATATATGAATTAAGAATGGATTGAACCGCTTGTGACCCATTATGTTTATGTAATGTGTAGGGTCGAGCACAAGAACAAATCATCCGGCAGATCACTGTGAGTAATGTCTTAATAAAGATATGTTCAAGTACGTTATTTTTCACAACGTTACTTCTATGTGAGCCTTATGGGTTTGTAATTTGAATTATGGATGAAGAGTTTCAATAACAGTCTTTTACACAAGACGAATTGAATACGAATGTGATTACGATCATGAGTATGACAAACACACGGATACGAGTATGGAAATGAATTATTGGGCCAAAGACCATTTGACATGAATGATTGGGCCAAAGGCCTTTGATATGAATGATTAGGCCAAAGGCTGTTTGACATGAATGATTGGGCTAGAGGCCGTTTGAGATGAATGATGGCCAAAGGTCGTTTGATGTGAATGATTGGGCCAACGGCCGTTTGGCATGAATGATTGGGCCAGAGGCCGTTTGACATGAATGATTGGGCCAGAGGCCGTTTGATATGAATGATTGGGCCTTTGATAAGAACGAAATGGGCCTGAGGCTATTTGATATGTTTGGGCTTGAGGCCGTTTGATATATTAGATTGAATCATGAATGGGCCTAAGGCCATATGATGTGACTGCTATAAAGTTCAGTTATGTACTCCTTTATTTTGATATTATTCACTGGGCTATCCCTCACTCTCATTTATGTGTGTGTAGGTGAGCAAAGAGATGTCTAAACCCAGGCCCAATGAAAGACATGAGAGGAGTCAAGTTTTGTGGAGTCAGCCCGACCGTCTAATGCATGAGACTTTGCATTGTTTTTTTTACCTTTGATTTCCCTTTTGTGTTATTTTGATCAATATGTTGGATCACCATGTACATAAGCTTTTTGTTAGGCTGACTATATGTTTGAAAGGTCCTGGACACATGAAATATGAACTTTGTTTATATGTGTGAGTTATTATGGAATGTTTGTTTTACCGTATAAACACAGCTCGTTGGACAAAATTTTTAAGTCTGCTTTCACTTTGGCCCCTTATTCTATTGAAAGCATGTTTGATTAGGTTTGAGGCTGTAGGTAATCTCATGATTGCTGGCCGGTTATGACCTTAATCCATAGGGGCGGGTTCGAGTCATGACAGAGTGGTATTAGAACACGAGTTAATAACTCACACACTTGTCCAAATTAGCAATAAGTATCTAGAAAAGATCTAGGATGCATTCATGAGATAAGTACGAATTTGAAGACATTGAGCATATGCTTAAATGTTTTAAATAAATGACTATATGCTATATGTTTTGTGAATAACTTGCATTGTGAATTATTTGGATACGTATGCTCTTTTGTAAATGCATATGTGTGAACATTTTTATATAAAGAACAATGAAAGTTTAATCAGATAATGGTGAGAATAAGAGGTGATGAAATGGAGGAGTCCTCTACTGCCATAATGGATAGAATGGAAAGATTAATTCAGGAAATGGTAGAAACATTGAGGCAACAACAACAATGGCAACAGCCACACCCAACACCTCCACCTCCAGCACCACCTGTACCAGACCTACAGAATGATGACCGAACAATAGCTCTCACCAAAAAGTTCAAGAAAATGAAACCGCCACAGTTTCACGGAGGATTGGATCCGTTGAAGGCAGAGGCATGGGTCCTTGGGATAGAAAAATTGTTTGAGGTATTTCCTTGTCAAGAAACACAAAAGGTATTGTTAGCCACCTTTACACTGGAAGATGAAGCGAGAAGGTGGCGGACGTTAAGGCGTGAGGATCATAAAGACATTGGCTGGACACGATTTCTGGGAATTTTCTACGACAAATACTTTCCACAATGTGTCCATGATAGGAAAGTGTCGGAGTTTATGGAACTCAAACAAAATAACATGACAGTAGTCGAGTATGAAGCCAAGTTTACTAAATTGGCCAGATTTGCACCACATATGTAGACAATGACTATAAGAAGGCAAGGCACTTTGAAGGAGGCCTTCGAGATGATATCTTAGACAAGGTGAATGTGTTAAAGGTAGAAACTTATATTGATGTACTGGTCGGGCCATAATATCAGAAGCTAATATAGCCAGACAGGCCAAATCATCAACCGACTGGAAAAGCAGTAAAAGACAAGGCTTCTCCTCAAAAGAAGAGATTATCAAAGAAATAGAATATGGGCTCCTCAAGTACTTCTAATTCTTGCCGAGATATATCTCCAATGTGCAATAGTTGTAGTAAAAGACATCGCGGAGTTTGTTACCGTGTATCAGGAGCCTGCTTTAAATATGCTAAAACGGGGCATGTGGCCAGAGATTGTAATCAGAATAGTGGGAAGTTAACTGCTAGCTCAACTGCATCAATCCCAAAATCGGGAAATACTACCAGGCCAACTACTACTGGAATTATTGTGAGGCAAGGGAGAGTCTTTGAGCTTGTTTCGGGTGATACACGGAACACAAAAGCTGTTGTCTCAGGTACTATCTCTATATGCAACCAGGATGCTTTTGTATTAATCCACTTTGGATCAACACACTCTTTTATAACTTATGCATTTGCATCTAGATTGAGTAGACCTTTAGAATCATTACCATACTTGTTATGTGTGTCTGCTCTATCCGGGGAATCTGTGTTGTGTACATCTGTATGTCGATTTTGTGATATGCATATTGGGAATACTACCATGTATGTAGTTTTATCACCCTTGGAATTTAGACATTTCGATGTAATTCTGGGCATGGATTGGCTAACTAAATATTGCGCCACCATTGATTGTGTAATGAAACGGGTTATATTTAAACTATCGGGGGATGAAGAAATTGTGTTTGTGGGTAACGGGTTAGTGCCTCCACCTTACTTGATATCTGCAATGAAAGCATGTAACTTGATCAGGAAGGGATGCCGGGGTTATTTGTGTTGTGTGCTATCTGAATGATCTATGAATGTTGAATTGAACAGTATCCCCATTGTTAGTGAGTTTCCAGATGTATTCCCAGATGAATTGCCAGGAGAATTGGTTGATAGGGAAATAGAGTTTACCATTGAAGTCGTGCCAGGCACTCAAGCTATTTCCAAAACTCCCTACAGAATGGGTACTGCTGAAATGAAAGAACTGAAAGAATAGTTGCAAGACCTACTGAACAAGGGTTTTATTCAACCAAGTACTTTGCCATGGGGTGCACCAGTACTATTTGTGAAGAAGAAGGATGGAACCTTACGCCTATGTATTGACTACCGTGAATTGAACAAGGTAACGATAAAGAATAAATATCCCTTATCCCGTATTGACGACTTGTTTGACCAGTTGTAAGGATCACAAGTATTTTCTAAAATTGATTTGAGATCCGGGTATCACCAGTTGAAGGTAAAGGCAAAAGATGTTGAGAAAACTACATTCAGAATGAGGTATGGTCATTATGAATTCCTTGTTATGCCGTTTGGAGTGATTAATGCCCCTGCAGCATTTATGGACCTAATGAACCAATTTTTAAGACTTATCTTGATGATTTTGTCGTAGTTTTATTGATGATATCTTGGTATATTTAAAGAATAGACTTGAACATGAATACCACTTAAGAACTGTCTTGCAAACACTTAGAGAAAAGAAATTATTTGCCAAGCTAAAGAAATGTGAATTTTGGTTGGATGAAGTCATCTTCTTAGGGCATGTTATCAACAAGGAAGGAATTTCAGTAGACCCACAAAAAATTGAGGCCATTGTGAACTGGCCCACTCCAACAAATGTAACAGAAGTCCGCAGTTTCATGGGCTTAGCTGGGTATTATAGAAGATTTGTGAACGATTTTTTTTCGAAAATAGCCATACCACTTACTCAACTAACATGCAAGGGGCAACCATTTGAATGGAATGACGAAAGAGAATCTGCCTTTCATGAACTGAAAACGAGACTGACCACTTCATCCGTATTGACATTGCCCATAGGTACAGAAAACTTTGTGATTTTCAGTGATGTATCTTATAAAGGTTTGGGTTGTGTATTAATGCAGAATGGAAGGGTGATCGCCTACGCCTCTCGGTAGTTGAGGCCACATGAGAAGAATTACCCAACACATGACCTAGAATTGGCCACAGTGGTATTTGCTTTAAAAATTTGGCAGCATTACTTGTATAGAGCGAAATGCGAAGTCTACACAGATCACAAAAGTTTGAAGTATTTCTTTACGCAAAATGAGCTAAATATGCAAGAAAGAAGATGGCTTGAACTAATAAAAGACTATGATCTTTAGATTCAGTATCACCCCAGGAAAGCCAATACAGTTGCTAATGCCTTAAGCATAAAATCGACGGGGAATTTAGCTTGTTTGCTTACTGAACAAAAAGGAATCTTGCTAGATCTCGAGAGAACAGGGATTGAAGTTGTGTTACACGAACAAGTTGGATTGATAGCCGCCATTTCAGCAGAACCAGCAACAGTTACTGAAATCAAGCAAAGGAAAAAAGAGGATGAGTTCCTCAAGAAGATAATTGATGAATTTGAGGCAAACCCGAAAGCAGAATTCAACATTGATGGTGAAGTGTTGAAATTTCAGAATCGAATGTGTGTCCTAAACATTTCTGAACTAAAGAAAAGAATTTTAGATGAAGCCCACAAATCAGTGTTTGCTATGCATCAGGGTAATAACAAAACGTATCAAGACTTGAAGCAAAGCTATTGGTGGCCCAAAATGAAGAAAGAAATTGCAGAGTATGTGTCCAAGTGCCTTCAGTGTCAGCAAGTTAAAGTTGAACACCAAAAGCCAGGTGGTCTACTTCAACCTCTCCCTATTCTGGAATGGAAATGGGAGCATGTAACCATGGATTTCGTTGTTGGTCTACCTCAAATTCCTTGAGATATGGACTATATTTGGGTTGTAGTTGATAGACTGACTAAATCTGCACATTTTTTGCCTGTGAAAACTACATTTGATGCTTATAGACTGGCTGCTATATATGTTGATGAGATTGTTCGCCTACATGGGGTTCCGGTGTCCATTGTCTCGGATAGAGATCCGAAATTTGTATCTAGATTGTGGAAAAGTTTGGAAAGAGCTATGGGAACAGAATTGAGGTTTAGTACCGCATTCCACCTACAGACAGACGGGCAATCAAAATGGACAATACAGACCTTGGAAGATATGCTAAGAATGTGTGCTTTGGATTTTCAAGGGAGTTGGGAAGATTATTTGCCACTAGCAGAGTTTGCATACAATAATAGTTTCCACTCCAGCATCGATATGGCACCCTACGAAGCTTTGTATGGTAGAAAGTATAGGTTGCCAATTTGTTGGACAGAGGTCAGAGATAGGGCCTTACTTGGGCCTAAAATTGTGCAAGACACTTCTGAGAAGATTAAAATTATTCAACAAAGGCTCAAGACAGCTCAGAGCTGATAGAAGAACTATGCAGATGTTCGAAGAAGGCCTCTTGAATACGAGGTTGGTGATCATGTGTTTATTCGGGTGATTCCGATAAAAGGCTAGCTGAGATTTGGTAAGAAAGGTAAATTGTCACGCCGTTACATTGGGCCATTTCAAATTCTGGAAAGACTTGGTACAATTGCTTATAGTATTGCTTTACCGCCGAGATTCGAACAAATGTATAATGTGTTTCATGTATCGATGTTGAGAGGTTATCTTCGAGATCCGTTTCATGTGATTGATTACCATCGGATAGCTCTCGATGAAAATATGGAATATGAAGAATGGCCAGAACGAATCATTGACCGTCAAGTGAAATAGTTGAGAAATAAGTCCATCCCAATGGTAAAGGTAGAGTGGAAAGAACACTACGGGACGGACGCTACATAGGAAAAAGAGGATGAGATGCGACTACGCTACCCACACTTGTTTCCGAACGGAGGTAAAATAAGTTTGGAGGGCCAAACTTTTTAGAGAAGGGAAGATTGTGATGACCCTATCTTGTGTTAAGTTAATTAATCGTGATTATGTTGTGATTATGTGATTAATTTGAATTTGGGTGTTAATTACATGGTTATATGTGGATTTGGCCTTATATCTGTTCACCGTAGGAAAATTGGTTCAACTTACTGTTGTGAACTGAAAATTGAAGGCCTTATCGGCCACAAAAACCAAAATTGACTACGCCATTGTGATTAGCGTAATTTTTAGAGGCTACAGTGAAGTTTGATTAAAAATTTATTCGAACCAAATTAATTCAAACTGAATTAATTAGATTAAATTGATTTAATTAAGCACAATTAACTAATGTTAATGAAATTTGATTAAGGGTGTGTATGTAAAGGGGGCCAAACACACTTAGCTCCCTCTTTTTGAGCTCAAAATCTGGTTATACACTAGAGAGAGAGAGAGTGCACGGTTCTAGAGAGAGAAGAGGCACAAATTGTGTATTTTGGCTCAAAGTTTGTGAATTTGGAAGATACACTCAACGAATTAGCTAGAATTTGGGAGATTAGAGCTCCTCGGTGAGTAATTGAGCATAAATTTAGGAGTTTGAGTTTGTAATTTTGTGAATTTACAATTAAATGGTAATCAAAAGCATGAATTGAGTGAATTTGACGAATTTGAAGTGTGTATGTACATGCATGTGAAGAATTGTCATGAGTTTGCATAAGTTGAGTACAAACATGCACTTTATGGAGAATTGAAGGTTATTTGGCACATGCAAGCATGAATATGTTGAGCTTCATGAAGTTGATCATCATTTGTACTATTTAAGTTGAAAATTAAGTCTATGTTACACATGCATGCATGATCCATGTAATTATGAAGTTTGGTTGCATGAACCTTGAACATACCAAGAAGAATGTAAAATGATTTGGGAAGTGAATCTTGGTTTTGGACAAATTAGGCTCAATTTGCCTATGGTACCATGTTGTATAATGCTTTCCATGTTTTTGTACCAAGAATATGAGTTTTGAATATTTGAAGATGTGTTTTGAGCTTCAAACTGAGTTCTGGAAAACCCATAATTCGACTTGTCCGCTCGAGAGGGGAATCCACCACTCGAGCGTGAAATGTTTGCTCCCAGAAGTTTTGTAGACATTGATGCCGGCTCGAGCATGAGGGGTTGCGCTCGAGCACCCAGACTCATGTTTTGACTTTCAGCTTAAGTGTCCAAAGTCACGCTTGAGCGCAAAAATGAGGTAACTAGTACTTTTGCAGACCCAAGAGGTCCGCTCGAGCGGCAAAAATTGCGCTCGAGCAGAGAGCCCTATTTCAGAAACTTTAAAAAGGTGTTTTATGATTTGTTTTCTATTCTCTTTCATTTCTAAGCACTCTTAGGCATGCATTGGACATTATAAATGAGCTAAAAAGATAAGGAAGAAACCTAAGAGGGATATATGAATTAAGAACGGATTGAACCGCTTGTGACCCATTATGTTTATGTAATGTGTAGGGTCAAGCACAAGAACAAATCATCCGACAAATCACTGTAAGTAATGTCTTAATAAAGATATGTTCAAGTATGTTATTTTTCACAACATTACTTCTATGTGAGCCTTGTGGGTCTGTAATTTGAATTATGGATGAATAGTTTGAATGATAGTCTTTTACACAAGACTAATTGAATACAAATGTGATTACGATTATGAGTATGACACACACATGGATACGAGTATGGAAATGAATGATTGGGCCAAAGGCTGTTTAACATGAATGATTAGGCTAGTGGCCGTTTGATATGAATGATTGGGCCAAAGGCCGCTTGACATGAATGATTGGGACAGAGGCCATTTGATATGAATGATTGGGCCAAAGGCGATTTGATGTGAATGTTTGGGCCAAAGGCCGTTTCACATGAATGATTGGGCTAGAGGCCATTTGACATGAATGATTAGGCCAGAGGTCGTTTGACATGAATGATTGGGCCAAAAGCCGTTCGATATGAATGATTGGGCCAATGGCCATTTGATATGAATGATTGGGCCAAAGGCCATTTGATAAGAACGAAATGGGCCTAAGGCCGTTTGATATGTTTGGGCCTGAAGTCGTTTGATATATTAGATCGAATCATGAATGGGCCTAAGGCCGTATGATGTGACTGTTATAAAGTTCAGTTATGTACTTCTTTATTTTGATATTATTCACTGGGTTATCGCTCACTCTCATTTATATGTGTGTAGGTGAGCAAAGAGATGTTCAAACCCAGCCCCAGTGAAAGACATGAGAGGAGTCAAGTTTTGTGGAGTCAGCCCGACCGTCTCACGCGTGAGACTTTGCGTTGTTTCTTTTACCTTTGATTTCCCTTTTGTGTTATTTTGATCAATATGTTGGATCACCACGTACATAAGCTTTTTGTTAGGCTGATTATATATTTTAAATGTCCTGGACACATGAAATATGAACTTTGTTTATATGTGTGAGTCATTATGGAATGTTTGTTTTACCATATAAGCACAGCTCGTTGGACAAAATTTTTAAGTCTGCTTTCGCTTTGGCCCCTTATTCTATTGAAAGAATTTTTGATCAAGTTTGAGGCCGTAGGTAATCTCATGATTGCTGGCCGGTTATGACCTTAATCCATAGGGGCAGGTTCGGGTCATGACAATTTGGTCGGGAACAACAGCCATTCTCCTGGATTCAGATAGCTTAGAGATCTCAAAATCAATCGACATGGACAAGCTAAAAATTTTCTATCCTTGAGAGGCTCGCTAGGCCGAGAACCTAGAAGGGTGACCTAGGCAAAAGTTAGAGCAAAAGAACAAGATGAAAACAGAGAAAAAGAAAGAAAAAATGAAAAGTAAAAAGAAAAATGAAAAGAGAAATAAAAATGAAAAGCTCACAAGGTCAAAAACCCAAAAGGGCAGCTTTGGCAAAAGTTAGAGCACGAAAGGAGAGAGTTAATACCCAAGTGCGCCTCAATCAGGAACTACATAAAGCCTAATTCCTATCTTTGGGATACGTAGGCAACTTCATCCTAAGGTTCGGCCCCGACCATTTTCAGCTTGATTGTCTCATCCATGTTGATTAGCTTATCTTTATCTAACTCGGCTAGCCTATCCATGTCCAATGGGCTCATCTTCATTCAAATTTGGTTGTCCTATTCCGTTAAAAGATTCTGTTGCAAGACACATCAAGTTCGGATTTGAGGTCGTGCATCTTAAGAGTTAATTCCACATTGGTCGGGTAGTGGCCATTTGCAAAAATAGTTTTGAGGATTTTTAGTGGAGTTGACTAATCTTCTCGGAAATTATTCCATTTTTCCAAAATTGGATAATTTCTTAGACCCAAAAAAGGAAAAATTTTAGTGCTCAAGTCTGACTTACTTGATTTCAAAACAGAAAATCAAACAAGCATGTTAATCTGAACTCTCATGTTGGTCGAAATTGTTTTAGCAGAAGGATAAAAAAAAAAAATAAAAAAAAAATATGGTCAAAGTGATGAACTAGGGGCATAGTCGAGTCAGGTTTTCTGTCTTTTCCCTTTTGTCAACACACTCGCCAGAAAGGGTACAACTGAAGCTAGCTGCAGGGGCCAAAAACTCTCTCATCCTCCAAGCAGTGAGGTATCGAGCCAAGTGTGAAGCATGAACTAGAAATAGAGCTAGCTATTTGACCCCCTCATAAGGTCCACAATTTTCAACTTATCTATCAAGCACACCTGGGAAGGGATAAAAAAATAAAAGAGATTAAAGCATAAAGAGATGTGCGCTGAGAGAAAAGGTAAGAAAAGGGCTTTTCAGAGAAATAGAGATTGAGTGCCAAAGTGATGTGAGAACCATAAATGAGAAAGGGTGAGAAACAATACCTGGAGAAGCAGTGGGCTCCTCGTGAACCGAGAGGCCTCTCGCCGATGGAAAGAAAACATCCGAGTGTTGTCTTTGTTGTTGTTGTTGTTGTTTGTTTCGATTCTTGTTTTGAGTCGTTTCAATTTTGGTTAGGCTATTTTTACTTTGGTTTCCCTTTGCTGAGTTGTATTGTGGTCAGTTGTAGGCTCAATACCCTGTTAAGAACTCATTCTCGGTTTTAATTCCAAAAATAAATTGTTTTGTGCTCAGAGTGTCGTGTCATTCCCAATATGATTTGCAAAAATAGAATTCTTTCTTTCATAAACTGCAGGGTCTAACCCCAATCAAGAGGGAGCAACAGAACAATAACCTATCTGAAGCTACATAAGTTCCGGACTACAAAGCAAAAGAAAAAGAGGGAAAATTGGAGCATCTAAGTTTGTTTCAACATCAAGAAAATCCCGAGATTACATTCGGATGCATCTTCTCAGGTCCCGTCATTTCTCTGAAGTATGAGTGTACCTCGACCTTGAGCTCAAGGCTACTTAGTCAGAATGTCGATCAAAAGTGCTCTCCCTGAACACCATTCGCCACCAGAGGCATCTTGGCTGTGTTTCCAATGAGTTCCTAGAAGACTAACTGTGACGGTGGAAACTAGAGTTCGAATGGTGATGCCTAGAACACAAAGGTTTGGAATTTCAGAGACTAAAGTCTGGTTTAAATACACAGGGGTGTATCCTCAGCTTGAAATCTATATGGCAGCCCCATAGGTTGAGGTAGCGTGTATGCGCCTCAATTCTAGATACTGAATCAACCTAGTCTATCACCTCGTTGGAGAATAGGGAAAGTTGTAAGTATGATCAAGGAGAAAAGCGGCATTCGTGGTTTCTGCATGCAGATTTTACCCCTTGTCAACATTTGAGGACCTTTGAACTGAGAGTTGAAGGTAAAAGTTTGAAAATTAGAAGAAAGGGAGATTTCCATCAGAGTAGAGTAGTTCATCGCCACTCGCCCCATGGGGTGCTTTCTAAAGCGTCGTTTTAATGTTTACTACATTTCCTAAACATCATCCACTACATTGCTTGTCACATGTATCATATCATCTATCGCACCCATTGCATCCATATGCATCATGCATTATCTTGTATCATTCGTCCTTTTACGCTGAACAGTGTTTAAGACCATTGTCCCCGAGCTTTTCTCATAACATGTAGGAGTATGTTCTTGAACGGTTTTCTCAGGATACTTGAGACGCGTTCTCAAGATTATTTTATCTCAGGGTGTGCAAGAACATGACGCTGAGCGGTTTTCTCAGGACGCGTGAGATGCGTTCCTAAGTGGTTTATATCTCAGGGCATGCAGGAACACGACCCTGAGCGGTTCAAGACCTCTTATCACTATTTCAGTGTGCTTAGAGTGTTCTTGCTTCTTTCATGATTCCCGTGTGGTTGGAGTCTTTTCCTCTTATCACGATTTCAGCGTGGTTAAAGTATCTCAACGCGTGCAGGAACACGACCCTGGGTGGTTTTCTCAAGACTCTTCTCATAATTTCAGCGTGGTTAGAGTATTTCAGGGCGTGCAGGAATACGACCCTGAGCGATTTTCTCAGGACGCGTGAGACGCGTTCCCAAGTGGTTTTTATCTCAGGGCATGTAGGATCACGGCCGTGAGTGGCTTAGGACCTCTTCTCACGATTTCAGCCTAGTTAGAGTGTTATTCCTCCTCTCATAATTCTAGCGTGGTTGGAGTCTTTTCCTATTCTCGCGATTTCAGCGTAATTAGAATATCTCAAGGCGTGGAAGAACGTGACTCTGAGCGGTTTTCTCAAGACGTGTGAGACGCGTTCCCGAGTGGTTTTTATCTCAAGGCGTGTAGGAACACAACCCTAAGCGGTTCAGGACCTCTTCTCACAATTTCAGCATGGTCAGAGCGTTCTTTCCCCTTTCACGATTCTAGTGTGGTTAGAGTCTCTTCCTCTTCTCAGAATTTCAGCGTGGTTAAAGTATCTCAAAGCATGCAGGAACATGACCTAGGGCGGTTTTGTCAAGACCTCTTCTTACAATTTCAATGTGGTTAGAGTATCTCAAGGCGTGCAGGAACGCGATCGTGAGCAATTTTCTAAGGAAGCCTGAGGCACGTTCTTGAGTGGTTTTTATCTTAGGGCGTACAGGAACACGACCCTGAATGGTTCAGGACCTCTTCTCACGATTTCAACGTGGTTAGAGTGTACTTCCTCCTCTCACGATTCCAGCATGCTTGGAGTCTTTTCCTCTTCTCGCGATTTCAGTGTGCTTAGAGTGGTCATTCTCTTCTCACGATTCCAACGCGGTTGGAGTCTTTTCCACTTCTCGTGATTTCAGCATAGTTAGAGTATCTCAGGGATTGCAGGAACATAACCCTAGGCGGTTTTCCCAAGACCTCTTCTCATAATTTCAACGCAGTTAGAGTATCTCAAGGAGTCCAGAAACGTGACCCTGCGTAGTTTTCTCAAGACGTGCGAGACACATTCCCAAGTGGTTTTTATCTTAGGGCGTGCAAGAACACGACCCTGAGTGGTTTAGGACCTCTTCTCATGATTTCAGTGTGGTTAGATTGTTCTTCCTCCTCTCACGATTCTAGCGTAGTTGGAGTCTTTTCCTCTTCTCGTGATTTCAGCGTGGTTAGAGTATCTTGGGGCATGCAGAAACATGACCCTGGGCAGTTTTCTCAAGACCTCTTCTCATGATTTCAGTGTGGTTAGTATATCTTAGGGCTTGCTGGACTACGACCCTGAGCGGTTTTCTCAGGACGTGTAAGACGTGTTCCCAAGTATCTCAGGGCGTGTAGGAACACGACCCTGAGCAGTTCAGGACCTCTTCTCACGATTTCAGCATGGTTAGAATGTTCTTCTTTCTTTTACAATTCTAGCATAGTTGGAGTCTTTTTCTTTTCTCATGATTTCACTATGGTTAGAGTATCTTGGGGCATTCAGGAACACAACGCTAGGCTGTTTTCTCTAGACCTTTTCTCACAATTTCAGCGTGGTTCGAGTATCTTAGGGTGTGCAGGAACGCGACCCTAAGCGGTTTTCTCAAGACGTGTGAGACACATTCCTGAGTGATTTTTATCTCAAGGCGTGTAGGAACACAACCCTGAGTGGTTCAAGACCTCTTCTCACGATTTCAGCATGGTCAGAGCGTTCTTCCCCCTCTCATGATTCTAGTGTAGTTAGAGTCTCTTCCTCTTCTCAGAATTTTAGCATGGTTAGAGTATCTCAGAGCATGTAGGAACATGACCTAGGGCGGTTTTCTCAAGACCTCTTCTCACAATTTCAATGTGGTTAGAGTATCTCAGGGCGTGTAGGAATGCGACCCTGAGCAATTTTCTAAGGACGCGTGAGATGCGTTCCTGAGTGGTTTTTATCTTAGGGCATACAGGAACACGACCTTGAACGGTTCAGGACCTCTTCTCACAATTTCAGCGTGGTTAGAGTATACTTCCTCCTCTCGCGATTCCAGTGTGCTTGGAGTCTTTTCCTCTTCTCACGATTTCAGTGTGCTTAGAGTGTTCTTCCTCCTCTCACGATTCCAGCGCGGTTGGAGTCTTTTCTACTTCTCGCGATTTCAGCATAGTTAGAGTATCTCAAGGAGTGCAGGAACACGACTCTAGGCGGTTTTCTCAAGACCTCTTCTCACGATTTCAACGTGGTTAGAGTATCTCAAGGAGTCCAGGAACGCGACCCTACACAATTTTCTCAGGACTTGTGAGACGTATTCCCGAGCAGTTTTTTTCTTAGGGCGTGCAAGAACATGACCCTGAGTGGTTTAGGACCTCTTCTCATAATTTCAGCGTGGTTAGAGTGTTCTTCCTCCTCTCACGATTCTAGCGCGGTTGGAGTCTTTTCCTCTTCTCGCGATTTTAGCGTGGTTAGAGTACTCAGGGCGTGCAGAAACACGACCCTGGGCGGTTTTCTCGAGACCTCTTCTCATGATTTCAGCGTGGTTAGAGTATCTTAGGGCATGCAAGACCGCGACCCTGAACGATTTTCTCAGGACGCGTAAGACGCGTTCTCGAGGGTTTTTATATCAGGGCATGCAGGGACACGACCCAGAGTGGTTTAGGACCTCTTCTCACAATTTCAGCATGGTTAGAGTGTTCTTCTTTCTCTCACAATCCCAGCATAGTTAGAGTCTTTTCCTTTTCTCATGATTTCACCGTGGTTAGAGTATCTCAGGGCATGCAGGAACACGACGCTGGGCTGTTTTCTCAAGACCTCTTTTCACAATTTCATCGTGGTTCGAGTATCTTAGTGTGTGCAAGAATGTGACCCTGAGCGGTTTTCTCAAGACGTGTGAGACGCGTTCCCGAGTGGTTTTTATCTCAAGGCGTGTAGGAACATGACCCTGAGTGGTTTAGGACCTCTTCTCACGATTTCAGCTTGGTCAGAGTGTTCTTCCCTCTCTCACGATTCTAGTGTGGTTGGAGTCTCTTCCTCTTCTTACGATTCCAGCGTGGTTAGATTATGTCATTCCTTACTTGTTCTTCCTCCTCTCCCGATTCCAATGTGGTTAGAATCTCTTCCTCTTCTCATGATTTCAACATGGTTAGAGTGTGTCATTCCTCACCTGTTCTTCCTTCTCTCACGATTCTAGCGTGGTTAGAGTATGTTACCCTATCTATTTTATCCATTACATCCATTGCATTGTACTTTATCTTGTTGCGTTCATCATTTTCGTGTAAACTCGTTTGGGATCATTATCATCCCATTGCATTGTTATTTCCCAGTAGATCATTACCTAGTAAATCATTCCTCACCTATATCGTACCACCTAAATCACTTGTACTCTTTCTGCGAAAGGCATAGTTCTGCATTTGCTCGCACCCCTTTTCATGTTGAAACATGGTTCTGTTGTGTGTAAGCACCCATGCTGCGTTGAGGCTAGTATTGAGGGTGTAGGTACTTAGCTTGTGTTAGGCGTCGTTTGGCTCATCCCCACTTCTTTTCTATACAAAACATAGTTTGATTTGCATCTCCATTCTTTTATGATATTTGTGTAGTAAACGCTGCTCGTGTTTTGATTATTTCGCTGCATTGTGTATCATTTGCATCATGCCTCTGAACTACGCTGGTTTAATTCATTACAAAGGGATACGTAGGCAACTTTCGAGTTCAACCAACTGCATCTGCATTTTGTTTGTTTGCCCAAGCCTTACGAGCTCGTCAAAATAGGTCGTCTTCGGACTTTGACATTCACTCACGTCATTTCATGACTTTGAGCTCTGTCAAAGAGGGGCAATTGTAGACACCCCATTTGACCGCCCTTAAGACTCGGGCACTCACTCTGAACACTGGATGATGAAATGTTACGCTGTACAATTGTTCGAATCTTCAGCAAAATGATTCATTTTTGAGTTTCAAAACCCAAACCTTGCACTACATTTGGACCAAACCCTATTTTTCTAGCCTGACCACTCAAAAAACAGCAAAAACAAAATAGACCGGCAGGCCACATTATGTTGTCCGGCCTGCCATTCTTTTGGCCAGTTGGCCATGTTTGCCAAGAATAGATATTTTGCAGCTGTAGCTGCTCCCATGCACGGGCTCCAAGCCAGTTGTCCTTTTTAAGATATTTCCGATGTGAAACACCAAAATTCTATAAATACAGCACCTGTCCTTAGTGTTTAGGGTTGAGAAACTTAGTGAGCAAGCGTTTTTGAAAGATATCTAAACCTTTCCTACCCTCTTGATATAGATACACTAGATATACACCATTGAAGCTTGATTTTGAAGCTTTTTGCTGAGATTTTGAATGCTATTTCAGATACTTGAGAGTGTTTAGCTTTTGGTTTGTGAACCAAGAGATTCTTTCTCTTCTCAAAAGGTTAATTCTTTAACTCTTTTCATTTCTTTTTCTTTAAAGTTCATTATTCTTCATTTCAGTATTGTTTTTTAGATTATTTTGGCTTTTAAAATGTGAACTAAAATCTTGTTTAGAGATGGAAGGGTTAGCCACCCTCCCATAGGCTTGTTCTTTAGCTTTGCTCTCTTATTGTTCTTCATGTTTAGGCTTTATTTCCTTCATTTTCAGCACTATTTTAGTTAGATTTTGATTAAATATGAGTTGTTCATATGTGTTTAAAGCTTATATAGATAGCTTGACTCTTGTCTCAAATCTCTATTCTTTGAAGATATGCATAGCTCTCTTCTAGTTCCTTCATTGTAACATAGAAATGGATGTTTCATCCATATTCCATGAGTAAGAAGGTGGGCTTGCTATTATCTCTCCATAGCTTTCATTTCTTGCTTTTACTTAGTCTAGTTTTGTCTTTATTTTAAAGCTACAGAGAGCTCTTCATCAAGACCATTAGAGACTCTCTTCTATCTCCTTTGAAGCATGGAAATGGAGGTTTCAATCCATCTTCCATGAGTAGGAAGGTGAGTTTCTTTGATCTTCTTAATGATGAAAGCTCTTGTGTATATGTTTTACCTTCAAGAATGGCTTCTTTTAAACCTATTATCTCTAAGCTTGAGTATTCACTTGCTCTTGTTTTCTATGAGATTAAAAGGGGTTTTGCCAATGTCTTTGATTGTATCTTTCATAGTTAGCCTTAGTTAGCTTTGTTTCCATTAATTGCTATCTTTTTGCTTCACTAATCATCATTTAAATACCCTTGGGATGTATGTTTGATGATTTGTGAAGCAAACCTACTCTCTCCTTGAGAATTTTCATGACAGAAGAGAGAAGTAAGGATGAACATCCTTTGGAAACCCCTTGTCATTGCTCTTTTCCAGCTCTGCTGCAACAGATTGTCCCCCAGAACCAGCGGCCGGCCAACCAAGCTTCTGTACGGTTGACCACTTCTTAAGGCCGACCAACCCCTTCTTTTGGACAACCCTGGTGCATTTCCAAAGAAACAAAGCAGATCCTGAGGCCTGAAACAAAGTGATTTTCAGACTGTGAACAGAGCAACTTCAGGCAGTGAGCAAAGGGGCTTTTCGGAGGATGTTCTTACCCGAGTCTGCATGATCCACCGCCTCTCCTTTGATCCTTTTTAATTTAGGTACTTCAATTTGTATTTGTATTAAATTAGTTAGCCAATTCATTTGTGTTTGTAATTAATTAGTTCATTTGCTTGTCTTGTAATAATTAATTAGTCAGTTCACTTAGGATTGTAATAATTAGTTAATTAGGACATTTGGACCGTCTTGTGCGAGGGAAATTTGTATTATTTGTATGTCTTCTAACCCCCATTTCTTTTTCTTTTTTATTTATATGCTTACTGTGGTTGCATACAGTGTCATGTTTTCGTTTCATATCATTCCCATGCCTCGCATCCATTTTTACATACATAAGGTTCAGTTTATCATTCTTGAATATCATTGTCATTTCCTACTTGCTTGAATACGTACATTACCGCATGCTTTGAGTTAATCCATATGACATGTCAAATAGCTGAACCTAGTAGTTGCATTCTTGTATGTGTTACATTAGTTACATGCATTGTTAGGTTCATGCATTTTTTAATTGCTTTGGTTTTCCTTTGGCTTACCTCGGAGTACTAGGTGAGTATTTTTTTGCTTTAGCATATTCATGTGTGCGATTGTTGTCATGCTTAGCATACTATCATAAGGCAACATGCTTACTCGAAATAAACTATTTGAATGCCGATGGATGAAGGTTATTTTACTTGCATTGGGGATGATTTTGATCAAAATGTATGTATGAGCTCATTTCTTTCCTTTTGAGTTGTGTGCACTCAAAACTCTTTCAAAAATCACATAAAATCAAGTCATTTCCAAATCAAGCAAAATAGTCTATACTTGTGTGCCTCACATAGTAAGTTAGCATAATAAAGTTAGAATGAGAGCATATATTGTTGATAAAAATTACATCATGATTAGTAGAGGCAGATCTTTGATCGGGTGAGTGGGGTGCTCAATTCAAGACATTTCCCTTTCATACCTAAGTTCCCGAACCAAGACAACTTTGGTTACGATGGATAACTGGCCTTTGACACGAGTCACGAGTTTCCTAAATTTCCTAAAAAATATTTAGGTGCAATCCATTTTTGACATCTCTGATGATTGATGGATTTTCTAAGATTTGTCGGATTTGGACTCTCATTCATTTTTCTATTTCACATTGCACTTGTGAAACTAGATTCAAAACCCCGGGAGTCCGAACTGTAGGGTTATCGTACCCGAGGACACTAAACCCTCCGAGGAGTGCAAAAACCAGCTACACATAGCTTCCATGGGCATAGCCACAATACCAATAACAACTAATACGATAAGCATAAGCATGAAGTTTAACAACAATTGTGACAATCCTTTAACAGTTCTCATGCTTGAAAACAACAATAATCATAATAATAAGTGGTTAGCAATTATAACACTTCATTCTCAAACACTAGAGAATATTACAATCTGGAACAAACTAACCACTCTCAAACAAATCTGGATACTTGGAGCGGAATTCCGCCTCATATTCCCAAGTTGCTTCATCAACTCCATGGTGTCTCCATAACACCTTCACTAACAGTATAGTCTTCCTCAACTCTGCGTTCTCAACATTTGTTCTTTATATGAAGCATCCTCATCTACCTCTAAATCGACTCAATCAAGTACATGTGAAGGGTTGGGTTCATACTTCCCAAGCATAGATACATGGAACATGTCATGAACCCCATAAAATTGTGGCGATAAGGCCAAACGGTATGCCACTTCCCCAATCCACTCTAAAATCTCAAAAGGTCCAATAAACTTTGGAGACAATTTCCCATTCTTTCCAAATCTCATCAAACCCGGTCTCAGCAAGATTTTAAGAAACACATGGTCATCAACCTCGAAGGATAGAGGTCACCTTCTCTTATCGGCATAACTCTTCTGTCGGCTTTGAGCCATAGCTAACCTCTTTCAACTGAAAGCATCTTTCTCAATTGTTTTTCGAACTAACTCTGGGCCCAACATCAGTGCATCACCTACCTCGGCTCTCTTTTTGACCATTTCTTATTCCTCGATCAGCAAGATAAGGTTGATTTGAGGGAGGTTGGGATGTGGCTCAGGGGAGGATTCCAAGAGAAAATCAATGACCTTGCTCTTTCTCTTGTTGTTGTAATGGTATGAAGGTTCAACGCCTAATAGCTCGGTCCAATCTCTATGCTTGTACTGTAGTGCTGTGCGTAGTGCGGCTTGGTTGGCGTAGGCATAATCCCACCTTTAACCAATTTAGATCTGTAAAAAAGAACAAAGGTTAGCACAGTAGAAAGCATCGAAACAACAAATGAGAATAGAACTGAGACATTCTTACTAGGTGATCCCTTATTCCAGTTAATGTCGTAGCCCGGTATTCTGGTCTCTCGGTCTTCATAATTACCAGAGAGATAGAGAAAATCGTCATCGTGCAAGTCCTTGTTCGGTGTTCGCTTGGCGATTTTCTCTTGTCCTTTTCTAACCTTGAGATAATGGCACTAACCGGCATCATTCTGGCCGAGCGAGTATTGGTGGAATATCTCGGCCAGATCCAGGTTCAAACTGAGGTGGTGGTTTAGTTCGGCTATATTGTTTGTAATTCAATAGGTGTTAGTGGAGACTTGGGTTGGGCAGAGTTTACTCTGCCTAATGAATTCGTAAATGAGGGGTTGGCCCACCTTCTATGATTGAAAGCACAGTGAAGAGGCAGAAACCGGATTTTCCCCAAGGTATGGTGTCTAGCTCGGCTAAGGTGAAGTACATGTTGTCAGGTATGTTAGTCCCTTCGGAACTCGGCTATGATGTGGGGCGAACTCACCATGAAGCTGTATTTGCCCATGGTCTTAAGTTAAAAGGTACTAAGGTCTGCTCAACGGGATAGCTCAGCCTCAATTTGTTTGCTTGGTTGAGCAGCATCGCCAAGTGGTGAGGTGAAGGTGTTATGGCCCATTGCTAACCGAGCTAAGGCAACAGTGTAAATTAATCGTTTGATAGTTTGTTCGGCTGGAGGTGTATGCATGCGGTGCTTAGCTAGGTCATGAGCTAGAGGTCACAGTCCGGCCCAACGCCAGAGCAAGGTTTTAGCTCAGCTAAGGAAATAGGCAAGGTTTTAGCCCGGTCAAGTGCAGATGTAGGGCTATTAGCTCGGTTGTCATCACTTAAATGGGCACAAATATATTTCTAGTTTGGTTGTGACACGATTTGGGATCAAAATCACTGTTTCTGATTCCAATCTTGAAGGGTTGTCGTCAAACTTGAAATTTTAAGGGGTATTACAGAGGTTCTAATCTTAAGTTCATTTTATGGCGAATTAAGGTACTAGAATATTATTTTTAGACCTAGATGGTGGGTTAACAGTATAGAGAATGCTAGACAGCATGAATTTCATGGAAAAACAGTGAAGGGCATGGAAAACTTATCGATTTAGGCGTGAAGTTAAATTCCAACCAGTAGAAGTGCCTCGTCGTGCAAGTATGAATTCACGGGAGCAAAAGTTTTCCATGAACAGTGAATGAGACTGTTCGTATGTATAGGCATTATATACATAAGACTTGAAAAGGCGGGACTGTTCAAATATTTGGGTAGTGTGTGACGGCTATAGCAGGGATACAGGCACAATGGGGGTCTGCCATACGTCTTAGACGTGCTACGAGTGCCAAACTGGTGGATGGACGTGTTGTGCAGTTGAAAAGACTTCTGAGAACCGAACAATCTGTGGGACCGAGCAAATGGTCTAGCTCGATTAATTTGAGCATTCTTAGCTCAACTAAAGGTAAGTAATCCCAATCACGCTTCACAGATGGAATTAAGGGGCAATTAAGAGAGTAATTTGTGTGATCAAATTAGACCGAGCTGAATTACACACTCGGTGATGGTTGGGCCACGCGGTGGGCCCCGAAAGGCAGCTTGGTCTTGAGCAGAATGGATGATAAGAGGCCGAGCTACCCTTAGCTCAGCACAACTCATATGGAGGACTAACAAGTGGTGCGGACAGCAGTGAACCAAAACATGGTAGCTCAATCGAGTATTGTTAGTCAACCGCTCACTTGGCTTGCAGTGATGAGAGTGTTCTAAGGATAAGTATTATCCTTGGGCATGCGACTCCTAGAGAACTTTGCTAAGGAGAGTTAGAGTTCTACTAGGATTGTGCCAGGCGGAATCTATAAAAGCTTGTGACAGAACCTATGCATAGGTATTGCAATTCATACTCCCAAATTCACAGAGCTTTTGTATCTATTGTCTATTTGCTGACTTAGGCATCGGAGGGGTTTCCGGCACACACTCGCTGGCTAGCTCACGTTTGTGTTTTCAGGTGATAAGACGACGACATTTGGAGAAATGCAAACTTGATCAACAAGATTATACAAGACAAATAATTTCATGCGCGTACAGATACCAAACCAAAAACATGAAAAAAAAAAAATCAAATTTAAAAACCGCACATCTCGATTTTTGTTGAAAAAAAATACCAAATATAGTTAGTTTTGGTCCGATTCAATCGGTTTGGTCCACTTTTTTCGATTTTTCTTACATCCCTAATCTTGCGCAGACGTGGCCTGAACTATATGATGAATAGTCAGACTGTTGTATCTTAGAGGGGATAAGTCATAATCTGGTGGCTACTGCACCGGTGTTTTTGGATTCTTTCTACCACACTAGGCTTGGTTTCCTTAAAAAAAATGAGATATATGTGCCTCAACCTGATCTAATTAATCCCATTTTCTTTGTATTTTTTTAAATAAATTATTAATTTTTATGTTATTTTTACCAATATATCATAATTAATTTATTGTGTGACTTCTCAGCACTACATTAGAAATATCCATAAATAATCAAATCTATTGAATAAATATAGTGTTAATAACTCTCAAAATTCATCAAATACAATCAAATAAAATATGACCATTGTAGTATTATTCTTTACATTCATGTTACAGTTGACATGCAACAACCCCTTCCCCCTCCCCCCCCCCCCCCCCCCCGGCGGCATCATATCGGATTGGTAGCGGGAGCGGAGCATGAGTCGGGTTAATTTTTAACTTAAAAAATAAAAATATTAATAAAAATTATAAGTAATATAATAATTTATGAATAGTAATTTATAATTAATGAAAATTAAAAGATGTAAAATGAGAAATAAATGAGTAAAAATGAATAATAAGTATAATATTTCAAAATTTATTTTTATCCTCCTGAAAAAAATTAAATGATATATATTATATAATAAATATATTTAGTAAATATAAATATGACAGAGTGAGGAGCAAAAATTTGTTTCCACCCCACTTCCTCTTTAAGGCGAAAACAACCCATGTAAAATAGAACGGAAAATACGGGGCGACGTACAATTCCACAGTTTGTATTATTCTTGAAAGTTATACATACCGAATATGAGGTAAATTGCACCAGCTTTTGATGGGCTATTTATTACATGTTTTGAATGTTTCTCATGACTCTCCCTTGGTTTCCTAGTACTAAACATGCATTCATGGTTCAATAAATTAGAAAATGATATAAAAGTTTACTCTTTAAAATATTTATGGTTCAATAAATTAGAAAAATGATATAGAATTTCATTTTTTAAATTATTTTTTTAGATTTAATGATATGTAAGTAATATGATTAGTTAATAATTAAATAATATATGAGAGAGAGCGTCATCTCTAACATATTAATTGATTGTCATATCACTGAACTTAAAAATTAAATCTAATTTTTTAACTTGAATAACAATGTTCAAATAAATTTTATTTTTATTTTTATTTTATTTTTTTAATGTTTTCGGGAGAAAGCAGAAGGGGGTGGTGTTTAAAGAAGATTATATCATTTAAAAGCAGAAAATTAATGAATCATCTAAGCTGTAACAAGATAATAGTTCAAGGTGATTAGTAGTTGCATTTTGAAATTTAGAAGGGTAAAATGCAAATGAGTTATAGTTTAAAGGGATTTACTGTAATTTATCCTCTTTTTTTTTTTTTTTGGGGGGGGGGATAAATTATAGCCCTAGAGTCCCCCTAATTTTAGCAAAATTTCACTTTGGTCCTTGTAGTTTCAATTTAAATAATTTGGTCCCTACGCTTTCAATTTTATTGCAATATGAGCCCTCTGTCATGTATTGTTAATATTTTAAACAAAAAAAATTATGTACAAAAGTGGAATTTAAAACAAATTGTAGGGGCTTATTACACCGGTGACCCTATAGTTTCTTTTGAATTTTACTTTGATTTCTTTAGTTTTAGACATGGTCTTGTTCTGTTTTAAATTCTAACAGTAAATGACAAAGGGACCATATTACAATAAAATTGAAAGTGTAGGGAGTAAATTATTTAAATTAAAACTACGAAACTAAAATGACATTTCTCTCAAACTACAAACTATTGGTGTAATTTTACTTTCTTTTTTGTCTTTTTTGTCCCTTTTTTTTTTTTTTTTTTCATAATTTTGTCAAGCTAGACCATGTGGATATTCTACCAAAAATAAAAGAAAGGATGTTCATAATCCTGTTTGAGTTTAATGATTCAAAACAAAGGATCAAAAACATATGAAACATAAGAAAGGCCACCAAAAGATATCAAGTCATAGGAAGAACCTGCACTAAAGCTTATATTTTCTGCCTGTCATTTTTATTTTTATTTTTATTATATTTCTGTAAACAATGAATGCTAGTGTGATGAACATTCAAAACCACCAAGAAGAACAAGAATGAAAACTTTTTGCCAATGTCATACATTTATATTACTTAATTTAAATGCTATGTAAGTGTGCACAATATATTTGTGTATATGTTTATTTATATTTTAAAAAGAAAAGAAATTAATAAAGCAAATAAAGCCAGGAAGTTAACAACAAATTATATACTATGTCATTTAGATAAAAATGGTAACTATGATATCATCGAAGTTACAAAACATATTATATGCCTTTTTATCTTACATATGTAACGTTCTATACGGATCGATACTCAGGAAGGGAAGAAAAGAGAAAGAGATAAACATTCACTTAAATTTCATTGAATATTATTTCAATTCTACTATGCACACTGAATGAAATTGTTGGCTATGTATTTTGTAAAAGCCAATCACAGCTTGACACGTGGCTTGTAAATGGTAATTTGGACAGTTAATGCAAGTCTCCAATCAACAACAGACACATGGTAGTTCATATTGGTAACAATGGATCTGCGTAGCATTGGAGAGTTAGGAGGCGCAAAATGACGTGACCCAACGATTACTCACAGTTCAAATTCAAATTTATGAGGGAAGCCTAACTGCAAGAATGGTGTAGTGGAAGTTAACTGTGCGAGGCCATGACTAGGGATCGTGGAAGGGTATTTCGACGGTTAGAAAACCACTTCGATGATTACTAGTAAAAAGTATAAATAGAAGAGAAAGCCGACAGAAGAAGACCAGACCCAGATCTAGAAACTAGTTATTTACTTCATATTTTTCTTTCTAGTTTTTATGTTTCCAATTTTTTACATTCCAGTTCTTCAATTCCTGTATTGTACTTCAATTCTTAGGAGTAGTTTCAAGTAGTCTGTTGTTGTAAAACCCTTCGAGACTGTGAAAGTGTGAATGTATCATTGTAAGTTCTTATTAATTAATGAAATTCAGTAAGTGAAACTGCTGTTGTCCATTGTCATTATCTTTCTCTTCAATTTTCTCCTAAGTAAAAGCCACTAATAAAAGTCCTCTTCATTGAGACTAAAAGAATTTCAACATAATCGTCTGATAATTAGTTGGCATTTAAAATCTCTTAAAGACTTATTGATCGTTGCTGGCACGCTTAAATTTACATTATTGACCCTTGAAAGCCAAAAAAGCCAATATATATTTTTGACATGCCCAGTGGGATTGGTTAAAAATGGCTACACGTAGAGTAAGAGGAAAAAATGACCACCTTGAAGAAGGTGTAGAAGGAGCTAATATCGAGGAGAATGCTGAGCCACATCTAGAAAATGTGTCTGCTATAAACAATCCTCCACAATTGGTTGAAGAAACCATTACTTCAAGGTATACAACCTAAGTCCAGAATATTGGGCAAGGCCAAGAGGCTAGTCCTTCGAATATATTATCCACATCACCAATTAATCAATTGGGAGGTTTAGCGGATATTATGGGACAACAGTTAATGTATACAATGGAAAGGTGGGCAATATCCTTTTTGGATCAAATGCATGTATATCAGCCATCCATCATTAGACAAGCTGAAGAAAACATAAATCTACTTCAGCAGCAATTGGCTTGAAATAGGTAACCTGTAGAAAATAATGGGCAAAATAATGGTCAAACCAGTAATCAAACACCTGAAAGACCAGTAACAGTGCCTTAGTCATGGTACGAGCAACAGGCCAAAACATGGCTACACCTACCAGCGATGTAATAACCCGACTCTTTCAAATGCTCCATATGCTTTAATTCCCTCAATATATGTGCGATTATATGTTTGATTATGTGTTTGATATGAAACTCCATGTTTTGATGTGTGAATTATACGTTTATAAATTTGCGTCTGTCGGTTATGAGAAAACCTATTGAAATTGCGACCTAAAGCCTTAGAGACGCGATAAACTAAAATTGACTTTACAGTTATGATTAGCATGATTTTTAGGACATTATATGAAGTATTGTAAAAATTTGATTCGTAACGAATTAATTAGCTTTATTTGGTTGAAACTGAAATTAACGACTTTAATGAGTACATAAACCGAAATTGGGTACATGAATATGCTAATGGGAATTTTTAGAACCATTTGAGAAGTTTAATTGAAAATTGATTCAGTCTGATTCGTTAAGGCGTGTTTGGCAAGCATTTTTAGCCATGTACATATATATGTAATACAAGCCCCTTTTGAGCTCATCTTCTCTCATTTGATGAGTGGAAAAATCTAGAGAGTCACCAAGAGAGAGAAAGAAGAGAAGAGAAAAGAGAGAAGAAGAAGAAAGCACAATTTAAAGCTTGAAGACTTGAGAAATTGGAAGGGGAAATCAAGTATATAGCTCAAAGTAAGTGAAAATCCACTAGACTTCTCGTAATCTTTCTTCAATTGGTTAGAATCAAGTCTTAAGATGAAGCTTTTACACCCATTGAAGTTAGGGTTTATAAGTGATGATCTTGAGTGAATATATTTCATGAAATTGAACATGTACTCTTTGGATTTGATTAATTAAGGGTTGATTCTTGTGTTTTGAGTTATCTTGACTTAGATTTTGAGCAATTGCCTTTTTGTTTATCTTGGTCCTTACATTTTTGTATGTTTTGAACCTATATATGTATATATGTTTGTATATGCCATGAAAAGATGAAGAAAATGAAAAAAGTATGGAAATTAGAGCCCTATGTGTTAACTTAAAGGAAGTTTGATCTAATTAAACTTGAATCTATGTTTTGTTATGTTCATATCTTATGTTTTTGGAGTGGAATTGCTTGAATTGAACCGTGGAATTGAGTTTAGAAAGCTTGAACTTGATGGATTTTCGAACTGCTCAAACAGAGCCCAGGACCGCACGTGCGGAAAACAAGGGAGACAGACTGGGGCATTCTGCAATAAAAGCACGTGCGGGCCACACGTGCGGCACACCTTTCCGCACGTGTGGTGGGGGACTTCCACACGTGCGGCTAATGGGGGGAAATTCTGCTAACTTCTGTTACTCTTTTTGACCCTCTGAAACTGTTAATGTGTCTATTTGATCCACCTAAAATACTTGAAAGTTAATAGGAAGTAAGCGAATCGAACAAATGATTAAAGAGATAAACTAAAGAAAGAATGCATTATTTATCCGTTTGTGTATGTGTGCTATGTGTAGGTCACTTGCGGAAAGAGTTCGTTGCTCGCCTAAACCACTGTGAGTAATAACAGTGTAACAATATATATATTTATTTATGTATTCCTGTCTATGAATTATGTAAATTATACTATGGTTTATGTATTATGATTGCGAATAGTATTTCTGGGATAAATGGTCCAATGATTTATGCATTTTTGTTTGTGAGTGGCATACGTTAAATAAATTTAAGTGAATGGAAATGATTGAGCAATGATACAAGTATGAGCAATGGCACATGAAATGGACCTAAGGTCGTTCTGTATTCGTTATATATGATGGCCTTAAGGCCGAAGGAGGTGGAGACATGTCGATGTTCCATTTACCCTACCATGATATGATTTGTTATAAGGGAAATGGAGACATGCCGATGTTCCATCTGCCCTATAAAACCCAGAACATCTGTTGATACGTTAGGCCCGAGGCCGTTTTGTATTACGCTGGGCCCAAGGCCGTTTTGCATTATGTTGGGCTCGAGGCCGTTTTGTATTACACTGGGCACAAGGCCGTTTTGTATTATGTCGTTTTGTATTATGTTGGGCCTGAGGCCGTTTTGTATTATGTTGGGCCCAACGCCGTTTTCGAATATGATGAAGGGGACATGTAAACGTTAGATAAATATTCTCCAAGACATATGCCTATTCACCCCGAACCTTTTTACATTATTATTATTATTCACTGAGCCTTGCTCACTTTGTTTTATATGTTTATGTAGGTGATCAGCTTGGAGGACAGCCCTAGGTCAACTTCAAGAGCCCTTTTTGGTGGGTCTGTTATGTTAAGCCTCCACAATTAAAGCTTTTTGTCTGATTCTTTTAATGTCACAGATGTTTTGTCAAGTTTTTGGTGGCTTTTGTTAAACCCTCGAGTAATATGTAAATTTTTGGTTGCTAACTCCTTGAATATACATATAACGCGGACTTGTATGTATATATGTATGAATTGTTGTAGACACCCCATTTTTGACCGACCTTAAGACTCAGACGTCATCGATTGAGCGCTCGGTGATTGCGCATGTTGTGCTCGTTCTGAGGTTTCGAAGTCTCGGATGAGAGCCTTGCCTCCGGACTTCGGGACTCTTTTGTGCTTTGCCTCGGTTTGCGAACCAAGTTCTGTTTTCTCTTCCTGAAGGGAGGGAGAGGTCTCGTAGACCATCTCTCAGTGGCCGTAGGCTACTTTTCATGGTCGTAGACCACTGTTCCCGTTTGGAGACCAGTTTCCGATTTTCGGAGCCGTCGGCCGTGCGCCTCGGTTCGGGACCGCTTAACTTTCTCCGTTTGCTCTGGTTTTTGGCACACACCTTGTTTCCTCTCTCTAGAGGGACACTATGGCCTAGGAGACTACCTTCGTGGTCGCACGCCACTTTCAATGCTTAATAGTAAGTTTTCGGGGCACCCGGCTGTGCGTTTTGGCCCCCGAACCCTCGTTTTGCATCCGTCTTGGTTCATTTTTGGCATGGACCCTATTTTCTTTGTTTGGAAGGTGGTACAAGGGTAGGAGACCACCTTTTCTCTTGGAGACCACCTTTTCTCCCGCCGGCCGATTTTCTTGTCAAGGAGCTGGTCTCCTTGGTTTTTGAGCCACATTTGCAGGTCTCACACCATACCACTTGCTTGCATTGAGTGAGAAGACCACCCTAGGAGGCTGCCGACCAACTTTTGAGGCCTGAACCTTTTGAACCTGGTCGGCTGACCAGAAAAAGTGGTCGGCCGACCACCTGAACCTTTTGAACCTGGTCGGCCAGCTCTCACATTCTCTGTCTCTGTGAGTTGTTGCCAGCTGTGCCAGCTGGAAGGCACAGAAGGGATCCTCCATACACGTGTATGGAGGATCTTCAAACTTGTTTTTTAGCTTCTTGGAGAAGCTTTGGACCTCTTTGGCTATAAGAGAGACCCTCTCCCTCATTAGCAAAGGTTCAGATTTTTGGTTAAGGCATATAAATACACCTCTCTCTCTCTCTATCTCTATTTCAAGCTCAAAAAGTGCCTTGTTCTTGCACCTTTGCACACCACCTCCTAGCCTAACACCTCCACCATTGCTTTGAGGTCCTTGGAGGTCATTTTTAGAGGTTGAAGGTCTGGGTTTTTGGTCTCAAAGTTGCTGTCTTGCTGAGCTTCAAGGGTAACACCATATTCCCTCTTTTGGGCTTTATTTTGCTCCATCTTTTAGCTATACTTGCAAGCATTTTTGAGCTTTGATGTAAACTGAAAAAAGTCTTATTTTGAGGTCCTTAACATGTTTGTTTAAGATCATTTTTGTTTTGGGGGTCATCTACCCCCTTGCATGCTTCATTTCACCTTGTTTTAAGCCATGCATTAAGGCCTTTGTTTTGAGCTTTGTTTGCCCTTTTGACCACTGAAATCCAGCGGATTTTTAGTGGTTATTATGTGTTTTTGAGAGCTAAAATCAGAGAGGGGTGACCCTCTCTCTCCTTGTTTTGATTTTTAGCATATTTGGCCTAACAAAGGAGCCCTTATTTGCATGCTTCCAAGCCATGTTTTAGGCCATTTTTGGTGGGTTTTAGGACCTGCATAGGCTCTTTCTAGAGCCCATTTTGTCATTTTGGGTGTCCATCTTGCATGTGTAGAACAAACCTCTTTATAACCTATCAAAGGAGCCTATCATTCTTGCATGCATAGACCATGTTTCAGTGGGTTTTTGGGCTTTATTTGGCATGTAATACCTCTGAATTTTTCTGGTTTGGTGGCCTCTTGATTACCTCACATGCTTGTAGTGCAAATCCTCCTTACTAGCTTACATTGCATGCTATTTTGGCCTTTGATTCTAGCACTTTTTGGCCATGCCTTAAACTGATTTTGTGCATGTTTTGGACTGCCTTAGCTCTATTTTTATGCCTCATGGTCGAATGATGCTTGTTATGCATGGTTGTAGTGTAATACCCTTGCCCAGCCTTGAGTTTTGAAGCCTATTGCATGCTTATACTGAGGTGTTTTCATGTTTTGGGGCCATTGAGCATGTCATTTTAGAGCCTATACTTGTGCCATATTCCCATGTTTTCCATTCTTTAAACGTGTTTGAGAGTTGTGCATAAATGCCTCACTTATGGACCATTGCATGAGCTTCATTTCCATACATTTTGAGCCATCATTTTAGACCATTTTCCCACTGTCTTGGACCTTCATAGGGACTTTTTGGGGCTGGTTGGGTCATTTGAGCATTGCTTTGTGTACCTCTAGTGTAATGCACTTCACTAGTTTCGGTATCCGGGCCATCTAGCATGCATTGTATGAGGTGTTTACATGATTCGAGACCATCTTGCATGTCATTTCAGAGCTGGAAAATGTGTAATTGTGTGCCATATTTCATCCCTTGCCATGCTTTGGTAGAGTTGCATTTGGTGCCTTAGGTTTGGTCCCTTGCATTAGTGCATGTTTGCATGTGTTTTTGTTGCTTAATTTCATCATGTTTGGCCACTGATTTGAGTGTGGCTGAGGCCCATTCATTTTAGTTTAAGTCCATCTTGCATTATGTATGCCATGTCCATGTTGTCACATGCTTGATCGTCGCATTGTGTATTCCTTGATTATGCCTTTGTGTATGTCCATCGTCATATGTACGTTGTGTATGCCATATAGCGTCGTGTGCATTGAGTATGCCATTCGTAGTTCATAGCATTGCATATGCTAGTTGCACCTTTGCATGTCATTCCTTGCATGTTTGCATTTCTTAGTCGCATTGCATTTAGGTTGCATGCTAGAGTTGCATTGGTGCATGCATTGTGTGTTGCATCGTGTTTGGAATAGGGTTTAGTCCAAACATGGGAAACGAGGGACGTTTCATACTCCAAGTGACGAAACGTGCCTCGATTCTCGGTCGCCGACACTCCGGATTACCCATGATGGAATTTAGGCCTTGTTGTGTTTATATGTGCATTCATTTTACATCGAGTCATGCAATTTGGCTCCTCGGCCATCATGCATTGAGATACGTAATTGGTGGCACGAGGATCGAGGACTACACTCCCTAGAGCTTATGCAATGACGGGGAGAGTGGTCATGCATGCATATGTTGAAAATACTTTGTCATGCCCCTCTCTTGCTCTCTGTTGCAGCAAACCGGAAACCAGCAGCAAAAACTGGTCGGTAGAATCTCTACAGCATGGTGGAGTTTCATCCTTCTAGAGTTTCGTACAATGTTCTGGAACCAGTTGCAAACAGAGGCAAATCAGGGCATCGCGATGGATTTTCCGGCAAGGCGACTCGAGCATGCGTGCATTCCTTATCATTCAAAACCGAGCTGAGGCAGTCCATTTCATATGTTTTGTATGCTAGCTTATTTATTTTAATTAATTTGTTAATTAATTAGGGTTGTGTAATAATTAGCTCTAATTCATTATTCATTCGGTTGTGTATTATTTATTCGGACCCTCCGAGGAGGGCAACTTTGTAATAAGTGTGCGTGTGTGTGATGCATGTCTTCCAACCCCACGTCTTTCTCCCTTTTATTTACCAGCTTATGATGGTTAGTTTTAGGGCACGTTTCAATTAGCATCTATATGTTCGCATGTTTGCATTCATTCATCTGTATTGCATGTACCGGGCTCGGCGCATCATGCTAACTGCATTGTATTTCAATTCCAAGTTGAATACATGTATATTGCATCTCATATGCTATCTTGGAATAGCCGAGCCTATTGTAGTTGCATTTTTGCATGCGTTGCATTAGGCATTCTTAGCATAGTTAGGATTCATGCATGTTTTCTAATTAGCTTCTTTCTTTGGCTCGGAGTACTCGGTAAGTGTTTATGCTTTAGCATCCTTGCATGCATGTGAGTGACTGCCATGATAGCATGCTTACCATAGGCTATTTGCCTATGTGATATAACTGCCTGAATGCCTGTGGGTGAAGGTTGGGTTATTTGAATTGGAACAATTCACCAATTGAGAGTTTTAAGCCCACTTGAGAGTGGCAAAATCATGTTTTCTTAAGCCCACCCGAAGGTGGCAAATCCACATCTTAGCCTACTTGCGAGTAGCACCATCAAACCATCTTTCAAACATAAAATATTTTGTTCCAACTCAAACGATCCAGTCTATACTTGTATGCTGTGTGCATCACATAGTAATTCTAGGCTAATAACCGGAATAAGAGCACATAATGTTTTCAAAACTCGATATCATGGTTAGTAGAGGCCGATCTTTGATCGGGCGAGCAGGGGTGCTCACGAAGTGACCTTCCCCAATCGTACCCAAGTTCCCGAGCCGAGGCAACTTTGGTGATGACGAACACGTGGCCTTAGGCACAAGTCAGGGTTTCCTAAATTCCCTCAAAATAAAATATTTAGGTGACGACTCTGTATTTGGCAAAGCAGTCCATGTTTGGCACTTCTTTCTAAAAATCTGTTTTTTCAAAAACGATTTGCTGGATTTGGACTCTTTGATGATTCATCGGTCTTGCATTGCACTCCGCGAGATTAGATACAGGACCGTGATATTGAGTCCAAACTGTAGTGAGCCCAATGAACAAAACAGGATTTCTCCCGGGACGTTCGGGGACGTCTACAATTGTGTATGTATAAAATCCTGGCATATAAACACTGCTCAATGGACGTTCTGTAATTTATTTGCTTCCGCTTTAGGCGCCGTTGTCGGATGCATATTAGTGAAATTTTGTTTTGAGGCCTAAGTACAGGCCGATCATGGACCAAACTTTTAGAGGCGGGCTTGGGTCGTGACAAGCGAAGCCATAAATGTTAGTGGAGTAGGAACAACACAAGGAAATAGCAGGACATATACTAATCTCATGTTCGAAGCTGTTCCCGGGGGGTTGGATGGGATTCCTATAATTGGAAGAGAAACAATCCATGTTCTCCCTCCAGCGATTCCTTTTGCAGTGCCTTACGTGGGCCAAGCACCTGCCCAAAGGGGAAAACTATATCCTCAAGCTTACCAGGCACAACAGGGACAACCAATCTGAAATATGCCTTTACCTGGACTGAGGGGACTCCAAGTACAAGTGGTTCCTCCAAACACAGTGTCTGCTCCCCTAATAGTGGCTCAATTAGCATCAAACATGGTGCCTAGAGACCATATCGCTGATATAGTAAGAGAGATTTGTGGACCCATGGCTTGGGGGGGGGTCCAGACCCCTGTGTACAGAAAGCCTTACCCAGACTGGATAAATAGGCTGCACGAGTACCCAAGGGGATATAAAATACCATATTTTGCCTTCTTTTATGGGAATAGAAACCAGTTAACCATTGAACACATTGCCAAATTTACAAGCTAATGTGGTGAGTTTGCTAATAATAACAATATAAAACTATGACTTTACCCAAATTCTCTAACTGGAGCAGCTTTTGTCTGGTACACTAACCTTACACCTGGTTCTATTCAAACTTGGCAACAGATGGAGGGAATATTTCAAATCCAGTTTTTCCAAACAGAACTTGAGGTTTCTATGGCAAACTTGGTAATATTGAGCCAAAGGCCTGAGAAGGCTGCTCAATTCATTGTCAGGTTCAGAAGAGCATGTAACAAATGCAAGATTGTTTTACCTAAGCCTAAATTTGTAAGATTGGCTCAAAATGGGTTGGAAGTTAGGTTTCGAAAGAAGTTCAATTCAACTGAGTTTCAAGACTTAGTAGAATTAACCTATAAAGTTTATAGATATGAAACCTTACTTGAAGAAGAACAAGACAGAATCAATGCATCCTATAAGACTTACTATAGGGAACCTAACTTCGAAATTGATGTGGCAAAGATCATAGGAAAAGAACCTATGACTTGTGAAGCATTGATTTGGAAGGATACTACAATTGACTAACAATTTAAAAAGAAAGACCTTCATAGGAAATATTCTTTCGACATAACCAAAACAGATGACATATTTGATCATTTGCTTGTAGTACATTTCTTAAAGTTACCTAGGGGAGTTAAGGTCCCAACTGCTGAAGAACTTAAAGGAAAATTGTATTACAAATGGCATAATTCTTGGTTCCACTTAACTAAAAATTGTATCGCTTTTCGAGACAGGATCCAAGAACAAATTCGAAAGGGAAGATTAAAATTTCCAACCAAGACTGAAAAGGCCATGGGAATTGATGCCAACCTTTTCCAAAGATTGGAGGGGCAACAACTAATGTTGGCATACCAGATTTCCAGAATCACTTGAAGGAATTAGAAGAAATCAATGTACAGATGCATGTTGCTAGCCAGGTTGCCTTCAAAAAGGACACAAGAGGTTCACCAGTCAGTGGACAAAGCTTTGCAAGTCAAAGGGATGGCTCTAGTGAGGAAACATTAGATGATGACTCCCTCGAAGCAGCTGTAATGCAGAGAATGTGTCCCAGATGCAAGCTGAGTTACAAATGGCTAAAGGGGCTCCCAAGTGATGGGAAGCCGTACTATAAAGATGTGCAGAGAGGCCATAAAGCCAGCCAATACTTACAATAGAAGGCCATATCCAACTAGTCCTAGATAGCAGTCATCCTTAGTTGGGCCACCCGATACCAGAATACAGTCAAAATGAAAGAGACCTCCGCATGAGATCTGACCACCCAACTACTATAGGGTGGAAGACAATTACCCTGAATGAAAGCCTAAATTTGGCTCAAGATAGGGAGTCAGGGCTAACGATTGGTCTCCAAAGACCATTTCAAAGACAGCTTCGAAGATAGGGGCAACAAGCCCAGTAACTGGAGCAGTAGGTTCATAGGTACCTGGGGTTCCAGATTAGTTTATCATGCAGAACAAACCTAAAGCAATGCCTGTCCAAAGGAAGACTTTTGGAGACAAGGAAAGAATAATCAAACCCCATTTGGTGTCTCCAAATAATTAGGTGCTACTCAAAAACCGAAGGACAATAGAACCAGATATGATTCATGTGATCTCCAGGCCCCAAAGGAGGAAGATCCAGTGAAGTTACACCCAGTATCAGAGGGACCTAAAGAAGAGTGGAGAAAGTATCTTCCTTGGCACATCCAAAAGGCTAGATAGAAGAAGGAGAAGGTTCAAAGCCTGGTCCTAAAATCAAAGGGAGTACCAGCAAGGAACAATTGGCTAAAGTTCATACTGAGCTAAGAGCCAAAGAGAGATCCAGTCTAGCAAGCCTCAAAAAGGCCTTGATGGAAAGTGATGACGAAGCAGATGAAGAACTATTCCAAGAAAAGGTATTGGCTGAAGATGAAATGTTCGAAGCTTTCATGGCTAAACAGACCTTCATGGTTGAAAAGCCAACATAAGTAGACCATCAACAAACTGCTTTGAAGGAATTTACTAGCACCGAGCTACCAGAATGCAGTATGGAGGATGTTTCCTAAGCATCAGAGCAAACCAATATGGAAGAAGAGCAATGACAGCCAGTGGTACAATTTGGCTCATTCCCTTAGGTGCTAGTTAATATAGTTTATGTGCTGCCTCAGGAGTTTCAAGCTAAGGAAAAGAACCAGGAAGGCCAGGAGGATGACCCCATTCCAATTTCTAGTGGGGATTCACAAACCAGCATGGTCCAAGATGAATCTGAGGTGGCCAGACCTATGAAAACTAATAAAGAGAGTGAAGAGGTGAGCATTAACCTCTCATATCCCTTCAAATACCCTACAATATCCATGACCCAACATGTTAAGCCCCTGTACATTAAGGCTTATTTTGATGGGATACAAATGAATAGAGTACTAGTGAACAATGGGACAGTAGTGAACTTGCTTCCATGATCCCCTTTGAAGAAGTTGGGGAAAAGAAATCTCAGGTTGATCCCAACAAGCACAACCATTGTTGGTTTTCCTAGAGACAAGCAGATGGCTCAAGGCATTCTGCCTGTCAACCTGAGTATAGGAACCAGAGACTGTATGACAGCATTTTTTTGTCATAGACAGCAATACCAAATATAATGCTTTACTTTGCAGAGATTGGATCCACACAAATATATGTGCGCCTTCTTCTTTGCATCAGAAGATAATGATAGCACTATGCAATGGGGAAACGAAGGAGATCAATGCAGACCCATAACCCTTTATTGCTTGTACAGATTTTGCAGAGGCCAAGTTGTACACTGAAAGGGTAGTACCACTTAGTGTGCTGATGAAATCTAATGTAACAGCTGAAGTGACGGCTGATGAAGAAGTAGCACACCTGAAGCATCTAGTACAGGAAAGTGCTGATGAGGAGTTTATCATCAAAGATGCCAATGATGCCTAGTTGTAGGCAAAAGGATCAAGGTCAAGAAGCCAGACCTTTGGCTTTAGTCAAAATTCCAACACTGGACATAAAAGCAATAGTCCAGAAGGTGCAAGAAAAAGAGAAAGAAGCCATGGTGATTAGTTGTGGTCAGGGGCAACAAGAGGCCAGACCTTTGGCTCTTGGCAAATATTGTGTATTGGACATTGAAACTAAAGTCTAGGAAATACAAGAAGAATAGGCTCTACGGACAGATTTTGTCTATGAAAAAGAGCGTAAGGATATTAAACCAGAAAATATAAGAGCAAAACAAGATAAAAGGGTTGCTTCGAAGGTAGAAGAAGTCAAAAAGGGAGCAGCAGTGAGTACTCAGGTGTAAGATCCCCTGGAAGAAGTCAACCTAAGGGAAGGTTCAGTATAACATCCCACCTACATCAGTGCTTGGTTGGATCCTATTGATAGGAACCAGATGTTGGTTGTCTTGAAACAATATAAGGATTGTTTTGCTTGGTCTTACAATGAGTTGCCTGGGTTAGACAGGTCACTAGTGGAACATAGGCTCCCAATGAAGCCTAATTTCAAGCCACACAAGCAGAAACCAAGACGGATGAGCCCTAAAGTGGTTCAAAAGGTGAAAAAGGAGATTGTTAGGCTACTTAAAGCAGGTTTTATCAGAACAGCCAGGAATGTCGAATGGTTGTCTAATGTTATGCCTATGGTAAAAAAGAAAGGCAAGATGAGGGTATGCATTGATTTTAGAAACCTAAACTTGGCAACTCCAAAAGATGAATGCCCCATGCCTGTAGTTGATTTGTTGGTGGATAGTTCAGCAAGACATAAGATTTTATCTATGATGGATAGGCATTCTGGTTATAACCAGATCTACATAGTAAAGGAAGATGTCCACAAGACAGCTTTCAAGTGTCCTGGAAACATTGGCACCTTCGAATGGGTCAAGATGCCATTTGGATTGAAGAATGCTGGAGCAACATATCAGAGGGCAATGAACACTATCTTCCATGATTTCATTAGAGGATACTTAGAATGTTACATTGATGATATTGTTGTGAAATCTCAGTCTATGGAGGAGCATCTAGTTCACTTGACAACATCCTTCGAAAGAATGAGGGAGTTCAAATTGAAACTCAATCCTCTCAAGTGTACTTTTGGTGTATCAGCTGGAAACTTCTTGGGGTATGTAGTACACAAGAAGGGAATACAGGTTAATCAGAACAAAACCAAGGCCATCATTGAGGCCAAACCTCCATCAAGTAAAAAAGAATTGCAAAAATTCCTTAGTCAGGTTAATTTCCTTCGAAGGTTTATTTCTAACACTGTGGAAAAAACTAAAGTATTTTCTTCTTTGTTAAAGCTAAAAAAATGAAGAAGAATTTGTGTGGACAGCTGAGCATCAAGCTGCTTTCGAAGGAATTAAAGCCTACTTGGCCAAGCCTCCAGTGTTGCTGCCACAAAGGAGAGACAAACCTTTAAAGTTATACATTGCTGCAGCTGAAGAATCATTGGGAGTTTTTCTAGCTCGGGACAATGAAGAAGGCAGAGAGCAAGCAATTTATTACCTTAGTAGATTTTTAAATTCTTGTGAATGTAAATACTCAGCTATAGAAAAGCTATGTTTAGTATTATACTTTGCAGCAACGAAATTAAGATATTATCTTTTGCCCACCGTTGTCTTGGTAATTGCAACCACAGATTTGGTTAAGTACATGTTATCTTGACCTATGTTAAGGGGAAGAATTGGCAAATGGATTTTAGCCTTATCAGAGTTTCATCTAGAATATGTTCCCTAAAAGGCAGTGAAAGGACAGGTTTTGGCTAATTTTTTGGCTGATCATCTATGTAAAACAGAAAGTCAAGAGATAATGGAGCTGGGTATAATTGATGTTAAACCATGGCAAATGTGGTTTGATGGAGCCAATAATCTAGTTGGAATTGGTGTTGTGATTAAGTCACCACAAGGGGTAGAAACTACACATGGTTTTAGAATTAATGAAGCTACTTGTTCCAACAACCAAGTTGAGTATGGTGTTGTGATTAAGTCACCACAAGGGGTAGAAACTACACATGGTTTTAGAATTAATGAAGCTACTTGTTCCAACAACCAAGTTGAGTATGAGGCTTTGGTAATGGAACTAGAGATACTTATTGGATTACAGTTGATAATCAACCAAGTAAAAGGAATTTTTAAATGTCAAAGTGCAAGCATGTTGCCATATTATGTTGCTACATTACATTTGCTTTCTCAGTTTCAAGTAGTAAATGTGACTTATATCCCAAGATTCATGAATCACAAAGCCAATGATGTAGCTTAGAGGGCTTCAAATTTCACAAGAAGGGATGACTATAGCGATTCCGATTTTGACCTGACCTTTATTACATTCCGGACTTGGGCTTCGTGGTTTAACATTGTTATCTATGTCTTGTTTTCCTTCATTTGTGTTTGAATTTGAGTGTTGGAGTATTTTGGGCATGTTTGAAATAGGTTGGTTGCTAGTTAATTAAATGGTTGTTGTCTAGAAATTTGCCTCTTCGCTCAAGCGAGGCTTCTTGCGCTCGAGCAAGCTTTGAGAGTTCCCAGTATTTTTCCCAAACTTGTAGAATTTCTGGAATGGTAAAGTTCTTCGCTCGAGCGAGGTTTCTTCCGCTCGAGCGACGGTGTGTCTGTAAAACTTCCGAAGGTATGTATTCTGCGCTCTAGCGACACTTCTTGCACTCGAGCGAGGTCACTTATTGTGCCTGGTCGCTTGAGCGATAACTCCTTCACTCGAGCGAGCCTCGCGTATATCAAGTCACAGCAAAGTGTGGAACACTTAGATAGATAATAAGGATTTTCATTTCATAAAAATTTCAGTACATCATGCCACAGTTTGGCCCAAAAATCTGTACAATGCTTCAAATGTTCTGTTACAATCAGCTCTCTACTTTTTAGAGTTGGGAATAATTGAATAGCTGAGGTCATTTCTTGTCTGCGATCGGATAGTCTCTGGTTAATGGAATGCAGCTTCTCAGTATTTTGCTCTAGTGCTAGATTCACTACTGCCAATTCCACCTCTAATTTTGCTTTCCTTTGTAGCAGTTGAGTTTGAAGATGGGAAGCATAAGAGTGTTGTCCCTTTAAGTCGACTACCTCAGAATGAATCTGGGAGACAAACTCTTTATCTTTCAATAGTGTCTCTTCTGCAGCCTTAGTCATCTGGTAGATGTTGATGTAGAAATCAATTGTAGCTGCTGCCTGAGATAAGTGGCTCCTAAAAGCCATATTGGACTGCTTAAACATTTTGCAGCATTTCAGGAAGCCATTCTTGATAGAAGGTTTTTGCAGAGCCTTAAATGGAATCCTTGAGAAGGACTTCTGCATATCCAAGCAAACGCCCAAGTCCACTTGAGGCAAAAGAAGTTCAGCATCAGTGGTAGAGCTCTTAATGATCTCCAACGAAGAATCATCTAGGCTCAATGGCTTAGTTTCACTGGTGGTAGATGAAGCTGGTGCAGATGTGTCCAATAGACTGGCTAGCCGAGCCTTTCGAAGATATTCATCTCTTCCTCAGAAAGGGGAACTGTAAGGGAAACATCAGTTGAAGAAGGAGTCGGAAGCATTGGCATGGCTAAAGGGAAGGGAGCCTCCTTAGTGGAATCTATCATCTTGGCCACCAACAAGTTAAGGGACGAGGGACTGAAGCTGGATGATAGGAAAGAAGGTGGTGAGCTACCAATATCATCCTTGGAAAAGCCAATTGCCACCGGAGGGGGAGTGACAATTGGAGTGCTTTTAGTAGTTTGAGGGATTGCTAGGACTCTAGAAGGAGTAGGCCGGGATGAGGCGATGGACATCAGGGGCAAATAGGAAGATAAGCCAAGGGATAAGGAAGATGGAATGCTTTGGCTCAAGGAGAAAAGGGAAGAAGGTATAGGAAGTGCAGAAGAGGGGAGTGGAGGTAATCTTTGAAGAGGTACTATTCTCCATGATAGCTCAAGACTAACCTTCTCTTTTCCCTTTAAAGCTGCCCTAAGTTATGAAGAAGTCAGAAAGGGCCCCTTATCCCTAGTTAAGAAAGAAGGAGACAGTGTTGAAGGAGGAGGGGCTAGACTGGCTTTGCTGCGTTTTAGGAAACCAGAGAAAATGTTAAATTTATGCTAAATCTTGGAAAAGGAAATTGTCAAAAAGGGGCTGAGGAAAATTACTAGCTTCAGTGGTTGTAATGGTAATCGTTGGAGAGTTTCGAAGGGCATAATGCTCAGCAGTTTTACTCTTCCTCGCAGTCTCCTTATATATTGCATCAACAGCAGCAGCTTCTTCCCTTAATACTTGTTGCTACCTCCTCTTTTTGGACCTCTAAAAAACAATAATTTATTTGGTATGTTCTTTCTCCACTGCTCTGACAGATGCCTCATGAGTGATGTCCATGACAAACTCACCAGGTGAGAATGTCTTCTTTTTTCTCTTCAAAGGAGCTTCTTCTTCTTCCTTCTCAGGTATTGTCTCCACAGGGTCAAGTTGTAGGATGAGCTTTCTTTTCTTTTGTTACTGCCTGCCCTTGAGGATGTTCAAGGCTTGAGTCCTCTGAGGAGAGTCCTCGTGTGAAGCTCTTGCACCAAACATTAAGGCCATAAGTAAATAGACAAGGCATCTTAAAAAGGAAAGGGGAAAATGAGACAAGGTGTATACCTTTCTTTGAAGTGGCCCTGGTGATTCTAGAAGGAGGAGGTGAGGCAGCAGAAGCAGGAAATGAGGCATCAGGAGCAGTGTAGGAGGTGATAGTGATTCCAGTCTCCTTGGGCATGCCTTTAGAAGGCACATCTAGCCCTTTCAGCAGACCCTTAGGAGAAATAGCCAAGTGCACCTTCATATTGGCTGTCCACCAATTTTGATATCTCTTCAGTGCATTTGCTTTGTAGAATGAAGGGACAGAGTTCAAATTCATCCAAGTCTTGTAGTAGCTTGGAGGTGGCTTCATCCAACCTGGTTTTGGGCACTTTCAGCTCTCTAGTTGCAAGATTTGAATTAGAGAGGCTATAGAGAGGGACAGGAATCCCTTGAGTAAGCCCAAATTGCCTAGTAATATTGGGAAGGGCAATAGGCCTCAGAGATGCATTTGTAAGCTCAAGGATTCAAGGTGCCAACAAAGAGCTCCCTTGGAATCAGAATGGAGGCCCACATATCTTTGTATAGGGGTCTGGAGCAATTTCTATCAGCCAAGAAGGTCCTTAGCTAGGCAGGCCCCGTATTAGCTCTGAAGTGGTAGAAGAATACGAAAAGAGAGGAAACTAGAAGTTGATAGAAAAAAGAAAAGTATAAGGCAAAACTATAAGGATAGAGGGAAATTCTGGCATATTTTATTCCATAAGTGATAGGGTCTTGCACCAAGAATTTCAAACATTTGGAGTGTAAATCTGTGAAATATGCAAAAAGCCAGAGTTAGAGTACCCATAATGGGCCTCCTTGGTTAACATCCATGGGCCTCTCACAAAATTGGGAACAAACTCTATAAACATGGCCCAAAACATAAGGAGCCAAGGCTATCTTCTTCTTCAAAGCAAGAGCCTTGGCAAGAGGGGCAAATTCAAGCATGATCCTCTGAGAAGAGGTACAAAAAAGAAACTTGCAAAGCTAGTATAGAAGAAAATAAAAGAACTCTCGGTCGGTCAGAGGACCTTCCTTCTTATTCTCAAAACCTACAAAATCACTAAAGGAAGAGTTCAAAGGGGGAATAGAGAGGGGGACCTTAAGGTCAGGGTAGTCCAGACTGAAGGGGGTACCAATGGGAGATAACCCTAAAAGATGGCACATGTCAAGGACAGTGGGGGCCATCATGCCACACTAAAATTGGAAAAAATTAAAAGCTGGATTCCAAAAACAAAGTGCAGCAGGTATTAGAAAAGGATATTCAGGAATAGAAAACATGGATAGAGGAAAGGCGTCACAGAGACAGAGTTCTTGAAGGTCCCATGTTCTGGCAGGAACAACTCGGTCATACCACTCTCTCTATTCTGGTCGCAACGTGGGCCAGCAGCAATGAGGTCAGTTCATCATCCAACTTCCCCAGTCAAGGCCCCCTTCGTAAAAAAGGCAGTGTTCCTCTAAACGAGGGTACAGAGTCCAAAGCGGGGCAGGGGCTTCTCTAAAGATGGGTCCAATGATGTATTCTCCTTAAGCATGGTGATGTGAGACGAAGATGCGCCTATCAATTGTGCTTGGTTCACCAGCTTTGTATTTGTCTATCTCTTCATTAAGACACCTCCTCAAAGCCACAGACGGGCTCATATGGTCTATAACTGGTACTTTCGAGGAAGAATAAGCCATTTAGTAAAAGGTTGAAATGAGGGGGTAAAGAGTGAGTATGAAAAGGGTAAGAAGCTGAAGTTGAGAGCAATAGAAGTGAAAAGGGGATTTTGGACAAGTGAATAGGTAAAACTGTGAGAAGATGGGGTTTTTAAACCTTTTTGTACAAAATTACCCATTTAACATAATGGGTTAAACAGACCCAAGTTTTGACCCACGTGTGATTAAGGCTTCTATTTTAAAACTCCTAAAAATACAAGAAAGAGAGCTACAATGTGGGGATACCATATACAAGAGAGAAACACATTTCAAATACTTAGCTTGGCTTCAAGAACATGTAGTTGGCTTCGAAGCCACTTTTTCAAATACTCAGCGTGGCTTCGAAAGCAGGTAGTTGACTTCGAAACTTGTATTATACCTTAAACTCAAGTATAGTTGGGGTTTGTTTACTTCGAAAGGTTTTGAGGATATTCTCTTAGGCTTTCCATAAAAGGAAATTTCCTTCGAATGAGTCTTTGTGGTATTCTGTGATTAATAATGGTTCTTGCCTAATCTTTTGGATTTCAAAATAAGTAAGCACTATGAAGCCAGCACTTGGTCAAGCAATGTGGAAATTTCAAAGACCAAAGGATTTACCCAACATGAAAGTACTTTCTTGAACTTTTTGCTAAATAAATCCCTTCGAAGACAATTATTGTCAATTTGAAGAAGAAACTCCATGCTTCAAAAACACTTAAACCAGGCTTCAAAGCAAATGCGGTTAATTCGAAATTGTTATTTACACATATTATATGAGCAAAGTAAGGAATAAGGTCATAATTGGAATATGAAAACCCAATTTTATTGATAAAACATCTACATTGGGAGGGCCTATTTGGCTACAAATTCAATTTCATAATAATAAGGAATAGAAAAAGTAACAAGTTCATTGAATTTAGCCCAACAATGTTCTATGAACTTGTGTTCTTTCTTTATGTTGTCTTCAGTTCTACCTAGATTGGGCTGTTGCAGCTGATGTGCTCTTAGTTGGTGGAAAAGCTGCTCAACCTTCACCTCGAACTCAGTTTCTTTCAAACTCTGCTCCATCCCGTCCATGTCCATATCATCCCAGTACGTTGAGTCCTTGTTCTTGAAGGCATCATATTCTTCGAGAAGGTTCTCTGCTTCGTATTGAGTATGAATTCAAATGGTAGCGATTTCATCCAGTGAATCACTAGTAGCCAAGGAGTTTTTATGCCAGTTGAGTAGAAGAGGGAGCTGGTCCAAGAAGGTATCGAGCTCTGTTTGGGCTATGGGGTTAAGAGCATGACCTTAAGACACAATGTCACAGGCCCATAAAATGTTCTTGTGAGGAACATCATCTCCAATTACTTTGAAAGGCATATGAGAGAAGGCGACAAGCAAAAGTTGAGCTTTATATTGCTGGAATGCAGTTAGAGGAATTAGAAGTTGGTAGGAAGAAAAATGCTGACCCTCGAAGATAGTAAGTTTCAATTCCTCCATCCAGTTAGGATTCTGAGGGAGAGTGGGTGCAGAGGGTTCCATTCCAAAAGAATGAGGGAATTGGGGGTCATTTATGCACTCTAGCCAATCAAAAGAGCAAAATTTTGCCTTCTTAACCAAGAACGAAGGACTGAATCCCAATGCTTTGATTGGGTTAGGAGTCTTTTGCACTATCCTTGTTCGCAGGGATGAGGTATACCATGCTGAAAGTAAATTGTCCTCTAAACAATGAAGGCTATTGAAGGGCATGTAAGGGTATACCACTGAGCTACGGGAGCAAGGAGGAACTAAAAGGGGATCATCGAATTCAACAATTCTGTGATGAATCCGCTCCCTTATTTGAGGTTGAGCCGGTGTTGACCAAGCATCCCAGCTAGTGTTTCCAGAACAAAATGAGGCAGCTTCGTCCCATGTAGAAGGTTTCAAAGAAGAGGAAGAGGAAGAGCTTCCAAGATCCATTTTGGCAAATTCTTGGTCCAGAAGTTTGTATTTCGCAAAAGCCTCCATAACTTGTATAAATGGAGGCGCATAATTGTGGCTAATAAATGCGTGAAAATTCTTTCGAGGTCGGTTATCATTGTCCAAAACATCCTCGTATGCTCGATCAATGTAAGAGAAGGCTTGATTGGCCATTGGAGATGTATTAGTCCCTTCGTATACACAGATGGTGGAGGAAAGGTTCAAGTGTAAGGGATAATTTAATGAAGTTTAGTACTTCATTATTCGAACACGGTTACACTTCCAAGATAAACAAAGTCCATGCACGTCCTAGTATGTGGGCGAAGTGCACTAATCCACTAATATCACCAAGCATTAGGTATATTAGTGTCAGGGAGGGGGGGGGAGGTAATGTTGGCTATATATTTTGTAAAAGCTAATCACAGCTTGACACGTGGCTCATAAAGGGTAATTTGAGGAGTTAATGCAAGTCCCCAATCAACAACAAACACGTGACAGTTCATATTGGTAACAATGGATTTGCGTAGCATTGGAGCAGTTACAAGGCGTAAAATGACGTAGCCTAATGGTTACTTATAGTTCAAATTCAAATTCAGGAGAAAAGCTTAAATGCAAGAATGACGTAGTGAAGCTAACTGTGCGAGGCCATGACTAGAGATCGTGGAAGGGTATTTCGACGGTTAGAAGACCACTTCGACGGTTACTAATAGAGAGTACAAATAGAAGAGAAGGCCGACAGAAGAAGACCAGACCCAGATCCAGAAACCAGTTATTTACTTCATATTTTTCTTGCCAGTTTTTACATTTCCTATTCTTTACATTCCAGTCCTTCAATTCCTGTACTGCACTTCAATTCTTAAGAGTAGTTCCAAGTAGTATGTTGCTGTAAAACCCTTCGAGGCTGTGAAAGTTCAAAGGTATCGTTGTAAGTTTTTATTAATTAATGAAATTCAGTTAGTGAAACTGCTGTTGTCCATTGTCATTATCATTATCTTCATCTTCAATTTTCCCCCAAGTAAAAACTACGAGTAAAACTCCTCTTCATTGACGTTGAAAGAAATTCAACATAATCGTCTGATAATTAGTTAGCTTTTAAAATCTCTGTAAGGAATTGTTGATTCTTACTGACACGTTTAAATTTACATTATTGACTCTCGAAAGCCAAAAAAAACCAACAGAAATACATAATATACATGACTTGATAAGATATAAAATTTTCATCATCATAATATCATTTGCAATTTTATTAAGGTCTCTAGATAGGAAACTCTAGCACAATTTGCTCAAAATATAAAAAGGCGAAACACATGCATATAAATATATATATATATATATATATATCATTCCCATATTTTTTTATTTTCCAGGAAAATCTATAGAAGTTCAACTGAACAACTTTTTAATTTTCTCATATAATGCTATGGAGTTGGAGATACTACGACAACAATAGTTTTCCAAAAACAGTAAGTCTAAGAAAGACAACACATCCGTATCACCAAAAAAAAATGGAAAAGGAAAAAAACAACACAAATTATTGCAGAAAATTATATTAGAATCATTAAAATCATCACCATCATCATCGAATGGAAATTATTTCGGAGTAGCAGATACAGAAGAGCAATCACAGTAATCGTTCTCCGCCGCCTCCATCCTATGGAAATTCCTATGACAACTACAAGCCGCGCACTTGAAACCCGCGCTGGTCCCTTCCTCCCCAGCAGGCATGAACTCCCTACAACCATCCACCGCGTACCCATCGATATTCGCTGCATGGTTCTTTCTACACTCCATGTACCTTACCATCTTCTCATTCAACAAATCACAACCAACACCGCCATTCGAGGCCTTTTTGGGCTCTTTTTTTGGCTTCGTTTGCTCGATTTCGTTCTCCCATTTGGGTATTTTTGGCTCTTGTAGTTGTTGATCTTCTTCAACTAAGCTAGAGGTTGGAGTGATTTTGGGTCTTTTGTTGAATTGGCAAGAGGTGTGAGTTCCAGAAGTGGTTGTCATGGGGGGATAGGGAATAGATATTAGCACAATGAAGGTGAGTCATTTCTCACCTCCTAAGGGTAGCTCTATATATAAAGTCCTTGGGATGAAAAGATAGGTTTGCTGTTGGTTGCAAGTTAATACAAATGCTATGTCCTTTTTTTGTGGAAGTGCCGTTTGGCCTGTATTTATTCCAAAAATGCTCTTGATAATTAATCCAAAGCGGTTCATTGTTATGATTTTGATTTTGTGCAAAATCCACTAGGTATTTGTTGGTTGTGAGCTTAGGTGAGGTTGATTACAAGGCAAATAGTACTGTTAAATAAATTAAGGAATTTTACAAATTTTCCTTACTAATATGAGTTATTTCTATCATATTATTTAGGATTAGTTACACTTCACTTCTGTATTTATATAAATTTTACTTTAGTCTTTATAGTTTTAAATTGAACAAATTGATCCCTACACTTTAAGTTCAATTTTAATTTAGTTCTTCCGTTTAAATTTTCGTTAATTTATTTATTTATTTATATGTATTTTATCTTAGAAAATTAACAAGTGTCTCAAAATTAATAATTATAACCTCAAATTTAAATGGAATAACTAAATTGAAAACGAACTTAAAATGTATAACTACATTATTCAAATTAAAACTGTAAAGATTAAAGTGAAATTAGATTAAACTACAGGTATGAAAGTATAATCAACCCTATTATTTACGTGCATCATGTTTGAAGTTTCAACTTTTTGGTTGGATTATGTGGTAAAGTGGTAATTTTGGTTATAAGGCAAAGTGATGTTGATAATGACTAAAATGACCATGGTTAACTTTACATTAACGACATAATTTCTTGTATTTAGATTCAACAACTGAAGGTCTAAGTACATATAAATGATATGCACCATTTCGAGTGATCTGCACTATAGCCTTATCTTGATTTTTTTATTTTTATTTTATTTTTTTGGGTATCATATGATAAGTTATTGAGGAGTTAATAAGTTAGATTATAACGAAATGTTCGAAATTTTTCCATCGACTTAACCCATAATCTTTAAACTTCTTACTATTTTTAGATATAACTACATGAACCAATAAACCAAATGCCCTGTCATGCTTATCCTGATTTTGACATGATATCATTTATATATTTTAGCCTAAATTTGTGAAATTTAACTGAAATTTATCAAATAAATTTTATAAATTTTCAACTCTTATGTAGATGCACACTACAAACACCATGTTACACTTGACTACTGGAGTGGTGGTAACGTGAATAACGCACTTACTTTCTACACGAAAGAGCAAGGTTCAACACTTGGGGGTGCATTCTTCTGAGCTGGCGTTGTACTCATGTCGCTAGACTCAGACTCCCGCTGTGGGGTATAGGTGAGGTCCATTATTAACCCGATAGTTGGTTCTTTCCTATGAGTTGAGTTAAATTAAACTGTCAACTAGCTACTTTAGGGTCAGAGCATGATATCCCCGCGGAGTGTCCTTTTTTATCGTTCAAAAAAAATAAAAATAAAACACCATGTCACTCACTAATATTTTATTGGTAATACTACAAACTCAAACTTAAGTACTCAGAAATTATTCATAATTATCATTTAATGGTTCAAATTTATTCTACATATAAATTTCATATTATACAAATTTAATCTTCATTATACAACCACCCACCTCAAACATTTTGAGTCGATAAAACTTTTTCATATTTGATAGATTTAATGGTAATGGTGAGTCCTACATGTATATTTTATGGATTTAATAGTAATGGTGAGTCCTACATGTATACATTGCTCGTGCTGTGGGAACTTAAAAGGTTAAAAAAAAAAATGGTATTCATTGTTTTTTATTTTCTTTCATTGTATAGAAGCAATATTTTCAAATGAATTTTTTATTGCCTCCAAATAAATAAATACAATAAGATAACAAAGGTTAAGGGTCTTGATCTATGCCATGTTTTATATGTTGGAGTTCTTTTTTTAGCAAAATAAGTAAATGCAAAAAAAAATCCCTTATATTTGTAGATTCTTTCTTTTGGTAAGTTACCAAAAAAGGTAAAAAAAAAAAAAAAAAAAGGGCATCTCAATTGAGATCTTTTTCATTATATAATTTTAATAAAATTCTCCATAGCAAAAGCAATTATTCGAATTAGTATACACACTAGTATACCAGCTAGTGTTATGATATCATTAATGTCCTTATTTATTATACAAATTACAAATATCCAAAACCTCTAAAATTATGCTACATCATCTGTTGGTACACTCGTGTGTATACTAATTAGTACATATAGCATTATTCGATTACGGTTGTATTACATGTACCAATTAGTGTATACACTAGTGTACCAACTAGTGTTATGATATTATTAATGACCCTATTTATTATACAAATTACAAATACTCAAAACTTCTAAAATTATGCCATATCATCTGTTGGTACACTAGTGTGTACACTAATTAGTGCATATAGCATTATTCGATTACAGTGGTATTACATGCACACTACAAGAAAAGGGAGTATAAAACAAGGAAGCATTTGAGACGGCGCGTTCCCTGTCGCAAAAAATGATCTTTTGCGACGGCAGATTAAACCGTCGCAAATAAAGAGCTTTAGCGACGGCGTTGTACCGTCGGTAATAAACCTACACGGGAAGTGTGATAAATACGGAAGTATTATCGACGACGTTTTTTACCGTCGCAAAAAATAAATTTTTTGAGACGGCATAAGTTTGCTGTCGCAAATAGTGGACAATTTGTGACGGCAAATGTCCGTCGCAAAAAAACCCTTAGCAAAACGGCGTCGGTTTGTCCATAATATTATTTATCATTTGCGACGGTGTAAAATGTACCGTCGCAAAAAGTAATAAAAAATTTTGCCCCGCTCTCCCCATTGTTTGGCGCTTGATCATTTGGATCGAAATCCCTAAATCTTTGAAACATATTTTTTTCTCCCAAAATCCCCAAACAAGCGACGAACGGCGAGCAGGTGGTGCGGTGGTGCGGCGACGACAACAGCTCACTGAGCATATGCTCTCTCTCTCTCAAACACACACACACAAGTTGTTTGAGTTTTAGGCATTGAAATTGTAATTGGGTTTCTAGAAATTGTCAATTCTCTGTACCGGGTGTGGTAATGTTTGGTTCAGGGGAAAATTGTATGAGTTTCCAGGAAGAAAAAAAAAGGTAAGAAAGATTTGGCGTATGAATGAATATATGTGATAGAGGTCTAAATCTACAATTCTCAAATTTCCAAAGTCAAAGCTTGTTTTAGGTTGTAAAAATATCTTTAAACTTGATAAGTTTTTGGAGATTTTGTGGGTTTTTAATACATATTTTGCATATGTGATATGTGCATTCACAATATCAAGGGTTTTGCTCCTTTTGTGGCATGGTATCTTATCTCTCTCTCTCTCTCTCTCTCTCTCTCTCTCTCTCTCTCTCTCTCTCTCTCTCTCTCGCATGAGTTAAAAATCGAAATTGGTTGTTAGCTTTTGTGCTATGTTTGGATCTAAGATTTCTTGAGGGGGGAAAAATGAAAATCCTGTATATGGTTAATGAATTTTTGAGAAATTTCCATCATTTTCTTAGCCCAACCACACCCAAAAAAAAAAATTTTTTATCTCCTCCATTTTCCTTTCTTTTCCTTTTCCTTTTTCCTCAACAAATCCTAGAGCCAAGCAAACAAAGTTTTAGTTTGTAGCTGTTAACTCTTAAAATTTGCAAGTCTTGTAGCTACTACACTAATCCTTTTTCCTAGGAAGTACATGTATGAAGCTCTGATATACATAATACACATTAAGGCTCCGTTTGGATAGATGGATTTTAAATGAAGGTATTTGAGCGAGGTTGAACTTTATAAATATATATATATATATATATATAGGAAAGCTACTATAGATAGATTGAGAAACTAAAGGGCAAGATAAATTAGAGACATAAGTGAATTATTTTGTTATGGTAGAATAGATTGAGAAACTAAAGAGCAAGATAAATGAGAACTATTTAATTATGGTCTTTGTTTTGTACAACTATAATTCTTGGCATGAAGGATTTTAGAAACTGTTATTTAGTTATTTCGAATCCCTAACGGTGAAGATCTAAAATTCAATTTTAAAATCCATATCTGAACCATAATATCTAAATTTGAGTTATTCATTTTGAACGATTAGTGCTCAAATCCTTTCATTTCAAAATCTGTAAATCCATATGCAACCTAAAAATTCTTATTATGGCATTCTCATGTCCATTGCTCTGTATTAGTACATTTCACCAACTTTTTTTTATTTTTTTTTCCTTTTTTAAATCCCTACTTAAATCTATGATCCAAACATAGTCTTAGTAGATTCCATGTAAAAATTATTTACCTTGATATAGACTAAATCCTTGGACCTCACCATTTTGCAATTTTAGTGTTTGTTAGTGTCCCTATAATTATTAAATTTTAAAATTAATAATTTGTGATTACAATATCATTTTAAGTTTGAAAAGTTCCCTTAAATAAATTTTGAATTTATAATGAAAGTATGTTACTTGGTGTTTTGCAACATTTTTTTGTCTCACGTGTTGTTGTATAAGTATTTCATTTTTTATGTTCTCCCATCAAATCGGTAAATAACTAACTGGGATAAGACCACCTATCTATTTGAGAGAAATTGGACGGATAGATATCATGGTACATGAATATGTAGGTATTATATTTAGAGTTACTTTGATGAGATATTTTTGTAGATGTGTACAAATGATGGATAAGAGTTGGATTGATTTGCCAAATAGGATGTCAAGCGAATACATTAATGGGATTAATGAATTCCTTGTGTTTGTCTAGACCAATAGGGTTGAAGGTTCGATGATCAGTTATCCGTGTAGGAAGTGTGAGAATCGATACCATCTTGTACGAGAGGGTGTACGGGAGCATCTGATTTTAAATGATTTTTTAAAAAAATACAAACATTGGATTAATCATGGGGAATCTTACGTATCTCTGCATGGTAATCGAGAGAATGAAACATTAGCTATTTTAGACATTGTGGATGATATGATTGGAATGATACAAGGGGCTATGTGAAATCCACATGTCGGTACAAGTGTTGAGGGTAATGAACCACATGGGCCTGATCCCCATGCATCTGAACCCCAGTTTGATCCAAATGCAGAGACTGCAAAGTATTTCAAACTTCTTCAAGATGCACAAAGTGAATTGTATCCGGGTTGTCAGAAGTTCACATCTTTGTCATTCATTGTTTGACTTCTACATTTGAAGGTGCTTAATCAGTGGATAGACAAGTCTGTTGACATGTTGCTTGAGTTATTGAATGAGGCGTTCCCATTGGGTGTGAAACTCCCGGACTCATATTATAAAGCTCAAAAGGTCACAACAGATTTGGGCTTCACGTATGAGACGTGGGATGCATGTCCCAACAGTTGCATGTTGTTTCGAAACGAGGACGCCAATCTTGATAAATGTGTCATATGCAACAGTTCTAGATGGAAATCAAATGGTGATGGTGGTTCAAATGGTCCTAACAAAGGTGGCAAACGAATAGCTGCAAAACATATGAGGTATTTTCCTTTAAAGCCAAGGTTGCAGAGGTTGTTTATGTAATCCAAGACGGCCAAGTCAATGAGATGGCATGCAGAGGAATGAACTGATGATGGTGTCTTTAGGCATCCTGCTGACTCCCTTGCATGGAAAGATTTTGACCGTCGGAATATTGACTTTAATAATGATTGCCGAAGTGTAAGGCCTGGCTTAGCATCTAATGGTTTTAACCCATTCAGGACGATGAACATAGTTCATAGCACTTGGCCTGTTGTGCTCATTCCATAAAACTTGCCGCCATGGATGTGCATGAAGCAACCATTTTTAATTTTATCCGTGCTTATTGACGACCCGAAAGGACCTGGTGACAAGATTGATGTGTATATGCAATCGTTGATTGAGGAGTTGAAAGAACTATAGAATGAGGGTGTGTCAACATTTGATGCATCAACAAATCAGATGTTTCAAATACATGCAGCTTTACTGTGGACAATTAGTGATTTTCCTGCATACGCAAACTTGTCAGGATGAAGCAATAAAGGCGAATATGCATGTCCTTGTTGCAATAAGGAAACTACATCGTGTTGGTTGAAGCATAGTAGGAAACAATCATACTTGGGTCATCGCAGATTTTTACCTAATGGCCATAAATTCCGGAAGGATGAAGTATCATTTGATGGTAGTCGGGAAGTCAGACTCAAACCAAAATTGTTGTCTGGAACTGAGATGTTGCTACAATTAGAATCTGAGGGAATTTTAACCCAATACAAGAGGGATGACCTTAAGGAGAGGCATAGGAGACAAGTAGAGAAGGAGAAAGCTGGACATCGCACCCATAGTTGGAAGAAAAAGAGTATCTTTTATGAAGTGCCATATTGGGAGCACAATCTAATAAGACAGAATCTCGATGTGATGCATATAGAGAAGAATGTTTGTGACAATGTGTTGTGGACAATATTAGGGGTTGCAGGAAAATCGAAGGATGGTGTTAATGCTCGGCGTGATTTACAAGATATGAATATTAGAAAACCCCTACATTTGCAGTTAAGAGGGTCGAATAAAGCCTATTTACCACCAGCACAATTCACGATGACCAAGGATGAGAAAGATTTGTTCTTGAAAGTGTTGAAGGAAGTAAGAGTTCCCGACGGGTATTCATCTAATATATCACGTCGTGTGCGCTCACATGATAGAAGTATTAGGGGTCTTAAGAGCCACGATAGTCATATTCTGATGCAACAACTTATTCCATTGGCTATTCGAAGATCGTTACTGAAGAATGTAATTGAACCCTTGATTGAATTGAGCAATTTCTTTAGACAATTGTGTTCCAAAGTGAATCGTGCGACAGATTTGCAATATATTCAAGATCGTATCGCTGTGACACTTTGTCATCTAGAGAAAATATTTCCTCTGACTTTTTTTGATATAATGGAGCACTTGCCTATACATCTAGCTGATGAAGTATTATTGGGTGGAGCGATTCAATTTCGATGGATGTATCCAATTGAGAGGTATCTTCTTACTTTGAAGCAATACGTGCATAATAGAGCTCATCCTGAAGGACCAATTGCTAACGGATATCTTATGGAAGAATGCATGAATTTTTGTGCACAATATCTCAATGATGTGGAAACCAAATCTAGTCGACCTGTGAGGAACTATAGTGGTGCTGATAATCTAGGTCATGCTATTGGTGAAAACACAAGCTTTTATCTTGACAATACTTCTTGGGTACAAGCTCATTGGTACATCTTATTCAATACAAGCGCGGTTCAACCATTCATAAAGTAGGTTAAGTCACTCACTCAATATTTTATTATGTTTTATTGAATTTTGAACCAATTTTTTTGTATTGATAAATTTTCAATCTACACAGCAAACACCTTGAAGTACTTAAGCTCAAAATGCCTCGTGTCGACGATCATCAGCTTCGGCGTGAACATTTTGAAACTTTTCACATTTGGTTCAAGGAACATGTATGTATTTAAGTCTATAGATTCTAGTTACTTAAGTCAAACTACATTTTAAATTTTACATTTTTATTTTAAATAGGTCCAAACTTTGCGAAGGACTACTGATGTCATATTTTCTGAAGAGATTATTCTATTGGCAAATGGTCCTCATAACCTGGCAATGAGGTTCAACGGGTATATACTGAATGGGTTTCGGTATCGAGTAAAGGCCATGGATGATCGTCGAGCCACACAAAATTGTGGTGTAGCTTTGAAGGCAGATACCATAAGTTATGCTAGTCGAAAAGACAAGAATCCTCGTGTGGGGTCTGTGTACTATTATGGACACTTGACAGATATTGTTGAGATTCGATATTCTAATAAGAAGAAACATGTGTTGTTTAAGTGTGATGGGATTGACAACATTCACGGAAAGAAAGAAGATGTCTTCAATTTCACGTTGGTGAACTTCAATCTCGGTACAACAAATGAACCTTTCATCTTGGCGTCCCAAGCAGAGCAAGTTTGGTATGTTGCAGACCCGTTAGAACCAGACTGGCAAGTGGTGGTGAAGATGTCTCAAAGAGGTTTATTTGATATGAGTTCGACTGATCCACAAATCGAGCCATATATGAGCCAACAATTAGAAGAAAATATAATGCTTCGTGATGAAGAAGTTGGTTGGGTGAGGGAAGCTGCAGAAGGGGAAACAGTTGATGTTCAAATAAGCTGATATTTAATCAACATCAGTAATTCAATTAAGGCCAAGGTTGTAGTTAATCATCAGTTTCTTAATTTACTTTGTCTTTGTAATTGTATTAGTTTAATTAATGTCATATTATAGTTGATGACAAACCATTGTCTATGTTTCTAATGTCAATTAATGTTATATTGCTTGCAGATTATTATGGGAAGGAAGAGGAAGCTTGATCATCCCCAGCGCATGATGTCTGATGTGGTATATAACAGGACATCAGTAGCACCACCATCAGAGGAGACATCACATCGACCACCATCAGAGGGGCCATTAGTGCCACCACCATCTGACCAGCCATCGCAGCGACCACTATTACTGGCACCACCATTAGAGAAGGCATCCCAGCGACCACCATCAGTGGCACCACAGCAGCTATCATCCCGACTAGAGTCATCAGCTTAGGAGCCATCCGCAGGTATATAAATTTGCTTTGATTTGTATGAAAATTATTTAAATATGCATTTATTTATTCTCATTATATATAACTTGTTTATTCTCATTGTATTTTGCAGACCCTTCGACTTCTTCACAGCCCACCTCAGGTATAAGAATTCGATTTGTATTCACATTATTTAAATTTGCATTTGTTTATTATCATTGCATATTGTTTATTGTTATTGTATCTCGCAGGTCATGTTAGTTCTTCATCAACCTCGACTAGGCGTGGTAGAGGATGTGCCAAGGGCATTGAGGAGTGGGGTACTGGTACAAAGCTGGACATACAATTTGATGAAAATTACTGCCCAATAAGGGATAACGTGTCTAAGTTAACTACTCAAGTTGGCATTATTGTGCGGAATGGTAACATTGTTCCTCTTACTTTTCTTGACTGGAACAATGTGCCTGATGATATTGTTGATGCTATCTAGAAGGATGTGAAGGTAAAAGTATATTTTTGTCCAAAAATTCAAATTCCAAAATTGTGTTATTATTATTTAAACTTTGAAATTGTGTTTTATAGGACAATTTGAATATATGTCCAGAGGAGTACAAGCCAATCTGCATGAAAAACTGCAACAACATATGGAAGGATCACAAGAATAAGATTAAGGCTAAGTATTTCAATGCCTAGAAGTTCTGATCCTCATCTGAAGGATGATGTTCCTTTGCACATTGTGCCAAGCCAGTGGGAAGAACTTGTGGAGTATTGGCGTACTTCTGATGTTGAGGTATACAAATAAGTTATATGTATGATATGTAAACATACAAATCATATTTATATACTTACATTTGTTGAACCTGTTACAGAAAATTTGAACTAGGAACGCTAAAAATCGGCGAGCTCACGGCATAGCTCATACCACAGGGCGTACTACTTTCGCTTAGATACGGCATGAGGTTTATATTTTATTGTTTTATTTTTGTATATAAATAAACATTGTATATTTGCAAATTATTTGGATTCTAATTTTCATATTTCTAAAAAAATGTAGATGACCAATAAGGGGGAGTCTACTGATAAGATGAATGTTTGGCTTATGACACGTAGAGCAGATGACCCAGAGGTTATCCAGACCTTGGTAGTTTCCAAACACCTTTGATTGTATTTAAAGTTTATTTTTTATTTTTTGTGTGTCAGCCATCTTAATTTGGCATATACTTGTATGTCTTATTCAATACAGGATGAGTTTAATCGTCAACTCTCAATGCTACATAAGGATTGTCGGACTTTGGAGGCTAGGAATGCCATTTTCCATGAGTTGATAGGTCATGACGAACATGGATATTGTCGCACATACGGGAGAACTGTGCCTCGAAGAGCGGTGTATAAAGATGGTGCTGGGCCATCATAGTCAACACCCATAGCCATCGACTATTGTTCAGATCACTCAGCAGGTTCGTGCGGAGCTAAGGGATGAGTTGAGGGAGGAGCTGCAAGCAGAGTTCTTTACACATTTACAGTAGATGAGAACTGAGATGATGGCCTTTGTGTCACAGGGGGCGAGTGTAGATCCCAACAGACAGGTTTGATATAAATTAAATTGTTTGATAGTTCAATTTTCACACAACATTATGTATAAAATTCGAATATGATTAACACATTATGCATTGACTATCATAGGTTCCTGATGCATCGAGTGACCACCAGGCATTTAGGGAATCTGCAGAAGATGAGAATCCATATACACCACCACCAGAAGATCAGGTATAAGATGTATCTTTGCATTCTAAGCTAAAATGTATCTTTGCATTCTTTACATTCTAAGTTAAGAGACTTGTGGAAGAAGACGAGACTCAAATCGGGTTCCCGAATTGGGAGTTAGAGCCGGATTTAGCACGAAATTTGGCACACACGACCGCCTAGGCATGAGAGAGTTGTGGGAGAAGACGGGACTCCAATCGGGTTCTCGGTTTGGGAGTTAGAGCCGGATTTCGGTCTAGGCAAACTAGTTCCTTAAGAAATTTGAATTCGAGGTGTTGACGCCCCAAAATCACCAAACGGCGTCGGTTTAGCACAAAACTTGGCACACACGACGGCCTAGGCACGAGAGAGTTATGGGAAAATACGGGACTCGAATCGGGTTCCCGGATTGGGAGTTAGAGTCGGATTTTACTTTAGGCAAACTAGTTCCTTAAGAAACTTGAATTCGAGGTGTTAACGCACCAAAATCACCAAACGACGTCGGTTTAGCACGAAACTTGGCACACACGACCGCCTAGGCACGAGAGACTTGTGGGAGAAGATGGGGCTCGAATCAGGTTCCCGGTTTGGGAGTTAGAGGCAGATTTCTGTCAAGGCAAACTAGTTCCTTAAGAAATTTGAATTCGAGGTGTTGACGCCCCAAAATCACCAAACGGCGTTGGTTTAGCACGAAACTTGGTACACACGACCGCCTAGGCACGAGAGACTTGTGGGAGAAGATGAGACTCCAATCGGGTTCCCGGTTTGGGAGTTAGAGCTGGATTTTGGTCTAGGCAAACTAGTTCCTTAAGAAACTTGAATTCAAGGTGTTGACGCCCCAAAATCACCAAACGGCGTCGGTTTACCACGAAACTTCGCACACACGACGACCTAGGCACGAGATAGTTGTGGGAGAAGACGAGACTCAAATCGGGTTCCCGGATTGGGAGTTAGAGTCGAATTTCACTTTAGGCAAATTAGTTTCTTAAGAAACTTGAATTCGAGGTGTTAACACCCCAAAATCACCAAACGGCGTCGGTTTAGCACGAAACTTGGCATATGTGACCACCTAGGCACGAGAGACTTGTGGGAGAAGACAGGGCTCGAATCGGGTTCGCGGTTTGGGAGTTATAGTCGGATTTCGGTCTAGGCAAACTAGTTCCTTAAGAAACTTCAATTCAAGGTGTTGACGCTTCAAAATCACCAAACGGCGTCGGTTTAGCACGAAACTTGGCACGAGAGACTTGTGGGAGAAGACGGGACTCCAATCGGGTTCCCGGTTTGGGAGGTAGAGCCGGATTTCGGTCTAGGCAAACTAGTTCCTTAAGAAACTTGAATTCGAGGTGTTAACCCCCCAAAATCACCAAACGACGTCGGTTTAACATGAAACTTGGCACACACGACCACTTAAGCACAAGAAACTTGTGGGAGAAGACGAGACTCTAATCGGGTTTCCGGTTTGGAAGTCAGGGCCAGATTTCTGTCTAGCCAAAATTATTTACTAAATTATCTTTGTAATTATATAGTAGTTAATTTTTTATGTTTTTCTGTAATTAAAATATTAACACTATTATATTGTCATTAATTATTTTTATTTTGTTATTTCATATATTTCCTGAGTAGCAGTTTGCTTCTTGTAGAATGCGGGCGTGTAAAGATTATGACCAACTTTTGTTTTTGTAACCCACGGAAGAATCATGACGAAAACTTTTGGTTTTGATTTACGTTATTTAGATTTGTAAACAACATTATGTATGTATTATGCGACATTATGTAGTGGGATAATTTTTATTGTGTTGAATTTTTATTTATGTATTGTTATGAATGGAACAATATTATGAATTTTCATTATGTGCCAACTTTTGTTTATGTATGTATTTATATTATTATGTAATTATTGATTTTTTTTTTTAGTTATTTTTCATTTAATATAGGTTATTTTCATATTTTTAATAATTATAATACATTTTTTTTTTTTTTTTGAGATGGCACCACACACACCGTCTTAAAAAGAAAATAGAACCAGGGTTTTTTTGTGACGGCAGTAATGCTGTCGCAAAAGATAGGGGAATTGGTTGAAAAGGAAGACCTTTAGCGACGGTATTATTGCCGTCGCCAATAGTCCTTTAGCGACGGCATCAGGTGCTGTCTCAAATAACCCTTTAGCGACGGTATTTTTGCCGTCGCAAATAACCCTTTTAGTGACGGCAACACAGTGCCATCTCAAAAAAAACTCAGATTTTCACGCGTTATTTGCGACATAATTTTTCCGTCGCAAAAAAAAGGCGATGGCATTATGCCGTTGCTAAAACTCTTTTACAACCCCCTTTGTTGCGACCCCCCACTTGCCGTCGCAAAAAGTCACTTACCGTCGCAAAAAATCTTTTGAGACTTCGTTTTTTTGTAGTGGCACCAATTAGTGTACACACTAGTGTACCAACTAGTATTATGATATCATTAATGACCCTATTTATTATACAAATTACAAATATCCAAAATCTCTTAAACTATGTTACATCATCTTTTGGTATATTAGTGTGTACACTAATTAGTGCATATAGTATTATTCGTAAGATTATGACATGGCATTAAATGTATTTTTTTTTTAATGGAAATGTGTATAGAATTTTCCATTAACTTTTATTTTATTGTTGTGTGACAAAAACAGCCTGACATGGCCAATGTAAACCAAACGTTTTGGCTTTTTGATTCAATATTATAAAGAACTAAATAGTGGAAAGTGAGAATAATAGGAAATGAAGTTAAAAAAAATAGAAAAAGAAAATTTTCGCTTGAATTTGATTAGGATAAAATTTTTGTAAAAAACGAGAGACAGAGAAATTAATAATGCTAATAAATAACCAACTTTATTAACAAATTTAATTTGTTATTATTTTTGTAAAAGTTACTATGGTAGTATGAGTTGTACAAAAAAATAATTTCTTCTAACTTCCACCATTTTCATGCTAAATAAAACTTTTAAAAAAAATTTCTTTTGTTGTTGTTTTTGTTGTCATTTCCCTCACTTTCTACCACTTTCAGCTTAGATTCCCTTTTTTTTTAAGAAAGAAATGGATGATAGAAAATAAAAAATGGTAGAAAATGAAGTGAAAGAAAGGAAGGAAAAAGAAATAGATTTTCTTGCATGCATTTGAATAGATGAAGAATTTTATAAGAAAATGATGAGAAAAAAAAATATAATCACTGAATAACAAGGAATTATGTAGAGAAGCATGGGCAAAAAAAAAAAAAAACAAAAACAAAAACAAAATAAACCTTGTCAAGATTTGTAGGAAAAAAATAAATTTTCGTGTATATTTTGAAAGAAATTGTCAACCTAACTAACAAGCTAATTTGAGTTGTACAAGAAACTTTAATTTTCATTATTTTTTGGGATTCTCTATTGATGTTGTCGTTTACGTACCAAAATTTCTATTTAAAACCAAATAATAGCTACTGCTTTGTAGAATAGCGATTAAGATCAGGTATCGATTCTTTGAGATTAATTGAATTGTGTTGTTTCAGAAATAATTATTAAAGTAATTATAAAAGGTTGATGAGAGGGTTTAATTAAAACTTAAAATTAATAAAATAAAATAAGAAATTTCTTAGGGTTTCGAATCTACAACAACCCATGTAATCAAGGAATTTTTGTATTACTTTTCAGAAAATCATTAATTTGAATAATGCGATGTATCTCAATTAGAAATATATCGTCAAAGAGGATTTGTATATTAAAACCTAAAACATGACTCATTTTCGCATAGCACGGATCGTCACCACTAAACTATAGTTGATGGATGGCCATCTTACTAGGTATGACTCATTTAACAATTTTAATACACAACAGCGAAAACAATTGTATAACATAATTTGAATAAAACATTTATTGCACAAAAAGATTTGAAAATTATACAATTGATCCAAATCAAATCAAAGTGCTTGTTTGGCATGTGCTACAATAGGACATGCTATTTTAGCACATTATTCTATTTGGGTCACAATCCTCTTATTTGGATCACATCACTTCTCTAGTATATCACTTCAAACCCAACCTATATTTTACATTTTTTTCATAAAAAGTAAAAAAGTATACTAATCTACCACTTCCCAAATAATCCCAAAATAAAAATTACTAAATACCATAAAACCTCAATTACTTGGTCAGAATTTCATGTCTACCCTAAGAAAATAATATTTCATGTCTACCCTAATAAAATGATGTTAGAATATCTCTAATGATGTCCCAAATCTTTGATCCAAAGTCAATTTTAATTATACACTCATAAAATGTAAAATAAAAAAATAAAAATAAAAACTCCAATTTTCTGTGAAATCTTCAAGCTAAATTTTGTCATTTCAGTAGTGACAATCATGAACATTAGATTATTATTATTTTTTTTTTTAGACCTAACGTGTCAAAATAACACATAATAACTATTTGTTTCTGTCTTTTTTTTTTTTTTTTTTGTTATTTTTTATTTTTTGAGCATTACCTCCACTATCATTACCACTAGCACTAATATAGCTACTAATAGGGAAAATCTACAATGTGCACCTTATAAAAGGGCATATGATATGCACTTATTGTATGGTCCATATCGTGCCACATCATAAAAAATGACCTGCTAAACCGGTCATGTAACAGGTTACAGAAAGAATCATAACTTTTTTTCAAATATCATAACAATACTAGAATGAATCATAACAATGTTATAATATTCACCAAAGTATCATAACAAAGACACTATAAATCATAACAATATAATGACAACTCATAACAAATATAGTTATTTCTAATCAATTATCATAACATTTGAATCGTAACATTTTTTATTATGATTCACCATGACAAATCATAACTTTTGGTAATACAAATCATAACTTTTACTAATGAATCATAACCACAACTTTTTTCTCCACAATCATAATAAGATTAACAAAATGTCATAACTTTTATCAATGAATCATAACCACAACTTTTTTCTCCACAATCATAATAAGATTAACAAAATGTCATAACTTTTACTAATGAATCATACACTACAAGAATTTTCACTTTTGGCGACTAAATTTTGTCACCAAAAGTTAATTTTTTAGTCGCCGAAGGGTTTTAGCAACTAAATTATTTGGTCGCAATAGTCGTCGTCAAAGAATTGTCGGTAAAAGTAATTAGCGACTAAAATTATTTTAGTCACCAAATGTATACAATTTTCGACTAAAATTTTAGTCGCCAAAAGGTTGGATATTAAATTAAAGTAGACTATTTTCGGCGACCAAACTTTTAATCGCCTAAAGTTCTACATTTTTAGCTACTAAAATTTTAGTCGGCAAAGAGTTCTTCTTTTGGCTACTAAAAATTTGGTCGCCTAAAGTTCCACATTTTTTACTACTAAAATTTTAGTCGGCTAAAATACTCTCTATTGCTTTATAATATTAAGAAATATGAATATCGTCCTTGGACATAGGAATTGGAAATCCAACTGACACTACACATTAGTATAATGGATGGTTTAGTGTATATTCCGACTCCAAAGCAATTAGTAAACCCCATTTAGATTATATTTCCGAAGTAACAAGTGTTTTACTACTCTGCAGAACTAAGTTGCTTTAAATGTTAAAATATAGTGTTATATACTTAGCCACAGTTGATCTGAATTGTTGTACCTTTGTGTAACAGTTGTTGGAGAGCTTTCAGAAGGCTTTCCCCACATTATATTTTCCCCCCTTGCCCGAACGGGGAGACTTTGATCTCAAAGATGTATTAGAGTCACCCTACTTCTTCAACTGATCTGAACCAAAAGCAACTCCTTCACTTACTTGTACAGTGACACGGTGACTTTGATTTGAGAAATGTACTATGGTCACCCTACTACAACTGATCTGAACCAAAACCTACTCTTCCTCTTATGTATACTGTGACATGGTGCCTCTGTGCATGTTTCATGGTCTCTGGTCTTTCAGTTTGCTACCGTATATGGGCATGGCAAAGTAAGAGGGCAATCTCTGCTTATAATCTGGTTGGAGACTTGAGGCATGGATCGTTTGAGCATTGAGATGATCTCTCCAAGGTACAATACTACTATATACACAATTCAACCTGCAGCTGCAAACTCCAGTTTTCCGAATACAGTCAACAAAGAGATTCTTTAGCGGTGTGTGTCTACTCTGAGATGGTTTAGAAGATTTTCTGAAGTAGATTCATTGTGCAAGAAGCTTCAAGAGGTCGCCAATGTACAATTTTGCAACAGTACACATTCTTCCTCAGCGAATCATGTCTTCGAGCATGAAGGATATTAAGCTTTCCAATGGATACAGATCTGCAGAATCGAGTTGACAGGAGAAATGCCGAAAGTTGCGGAAGGATAGCTGACCTTGCATACACAGATGAATTACAATTTATAGTCTCATGAGGGGTTTTTGTGTGAAGTATGGTCCATATGGCTCACTAATTGTAATATTATATGCTTCTCCTGTCATGTAAATTTGTGCTAGTATTATGTTAATTGAAATTAATAGTTTCGGTAATGCAATTGTTGCCAGCAACATTATGTATTAGTACTATGTTTTAAATTTTTTTTTTCTCATTTAAACTGCAATGAAATCAAGAGCATACACAATCTTTTTCAACCCCTTCCACTCTACAGTTCTATACATCTTTTGGGGCACTTAGTCAGCTTAAGTTACTAGCCAACCAGGAGCTAAATCAGATTGATGAGGAAACCTATTTAAACAACTCTACCAAGAATACGTTATCCAGACATAAGCAGAAATTTTTATTCAGTGGAGCTCTAGGTATAAAATGTCCAAGCTTAATTCTAAAAATCTTTTGATCAGAATAAAATTTTTGTTCTGTGGAGCTCTAGGTATAAAATCTTCAAGCTTAATTCTAAAACTCATTTGATCAGAATAAATTTTTATTAAGTGTGGAGCTCTAAGTATAAAATGTTCAAGCTTAATTCAAAAAATCATTTGATCAAAATAAAAAGCTATGGGCAGAGCTCTAAATGTAAATGCAATGACAATTCAGCTCCGCAGAAAAGCTAAAAACACAGCATAAAAAATAATTCTCGTCGGTCATCATGATCAACACAATGGGCTGCAGAAAAATTGTGAAATATATACACTCAGCGAACAATAGTTCTAAACACCAAAGTTCACAGCCTAATAACTCTAATGAGTGATAATTGGCATAAAAGCCGATACACCAAAAAACTCATTTTTATACACAGTAACCAAGTAAAACAACTAAGCAGCATATAACCCTCCCTTACAGGAATTCCTTCCTCTGATGCCGAGATTTCAGTAACCAAAACAATCATTTAGTGAAGTCCGTCCATCGCCTGATTGTCCTGGATGAAGCATCACAAATATACGATCAGCAACAATAACATTAAAAATAAAAAAATAAATAATAATAAAAACTCACAATAAAGTGATAATCAATAAACCAAAGACAGTAGTTCACCTTTAGGAGGCACCTAGGATTCATAATCCATTTTACCGTCAAGAAATGAAGGTCTCCCTGGTCCAAGCACTCTTTTTGGCATTTTATCGTCTTCAATGTTATGTCCTGCCTCGTCATCAGCTGCATGGTACCCTCTTTTATGTTTCAATAACAGTGCCACAGCATCTTCTGCCCTGATTTCATTTCCAACTGATGAAATTGTCGACTGTTCAGAAGCATTGGTTTCACTGAGCTCAGACCCAAAAGATCTGCTTTTCAGTGTTAAAAAGTAGGACTGAATTTGTGTTTAATGTATCTTTAGAAATTTGAAAACATTGCTGGAAATTTCACATTTAGTGGTGTTTAAAAAACGCCGCTATAGGTATAAAAAACGCCGTTAATTCTTTTTGTGACGTTTAGTACCAAACGCCGAAGATGCGGCCGTCGCTATAACGTTATGACGCTTTAAAAGCGTCACTAAATAGTATAAACGGCGTTTTTAAAAACGCCGCTAAATGTGGTAAATAAGAGTAAAATGACGTCATCAAGTATTTAGCGACGTTTTAAAAACGCCGTGATAGATTTTTTCCTATTTTAAAAATATGACTTGGCACTGTAGTGGCGTTTGGAAAAACGCCATTATAGCCTCTTTTTTTTTTTTTTTTTCTCTCTTTATAGATTGTGCATTCTGTTAGATTTCAAAACCAAAATGAACCAAATTTTTTTTAATAAATTCTAAACCAAAATGAAGCAACAAACACAACCAAACAATAAAAAGAAAAAATATTGTATCACACATGTATTGCAAACCTGTCAAATAACAAATTCAACACGACAAGCAAAAAAATATAATTTCAACAGAACTTCTACATCAATTTTCTACAATCTTGGTTAGCACAGTAATAAGCAAATAATTGTAAGGCATTGTAGAGACAATCTCTCCAAAACATTTGAGTTTGCTACACATGGATAGAAACAGCTGGCTTAGGCCAATGATTTAATGCAAATCTTGACCACAAAAGCTAGAGAGAGAGAGCAGCAAATTTTATGTGAAAGAAAATATGTTGTATGGACATATTAGACCTCTGATCCTCATCAATCTTCAAGCAGATATCGATTCCTCCTAGCACCAAAAGCAAATCTCTACACAATCAAAAGAGATTAAACATTAATGAAAAACTTGGCCTGAAATAAATAAAACGCTTTCACTTGATTGATCCAAAAGCTTCACAAAAGAAATCAAGGAAATATGCAATACACATTCTACCTACTTTGTAGAAGCTCCAGACAACAGAAAGACAGTTACATTTATTTATTAATTTAATCTCTTAAACAAGCCAAATAGAGAAATTTTGACACAAACCTTTGGAGAAGCTTTGGCACTTTTCCACAAGATTGTTGCACATGCTTCTAGGCTGTACCATAGGAAATGTGATGAAGAAGGAAAAAAATAAAAACAGATCCACACATGCACAACAATAAACAGAAAGGGAAAATAGAAAATATTTGATGAAAGTTATGAAGTCATATCCTCTATGCAAAAAGGAGTCCACATTCTAATAGAGAATATATTCACATTAGTAGGGCAATGGAAGGACAGAATAGAGTTGAGCTAAGTATAATCTTATCACACTCCGTTATCAACTGAAAATTAAAGTAAAAGTAGTAGTTCATTTAGTTATAAAGAATGTGAAGTAATTCATTGCCAATGAGTAGTCAACTATGGCCAGCATAAGAGGATTACCATTTGGCTCTTTGTTAACTAAACCTACAAACAATTTAAAAAATGCCATTGTAATTGGGATGGGACTCCAAGGGATTATGAAACTAAAAACCAACAATAAAAAAATTTAAAAAAAGAAAACAAAAAAGAAAAAAGAAGCAACAAACAAATAACTTTGCCAATAGTATCTACTGCCCTCATAAAGAATTTTTTTAGAGAGTGAATTCTGCAGCCTTGCAGGATGTCAACGCAAATGACACTTGGCAAGCGCTTGCATAAAGTATATGCCCATCTTCATATAAGATTATGCTTCATCTGTAACTGTTTGACAGTAAGCATAGCGATGTTGAAGATTTTAACATCCACCAAATCATGTCACAGGTTTAGGCCCACTTCCACGTTCTCCTCAAGAACTTCCTAACTTTCAAGAAAAATAAAAACAATACTGAGCACACTTTACATTCTTTTCCTGAGACGCATTTCCACCCATTTAATAATATAACATCGACTACAGTTGTCAGACTCACTTTTGGAAACTTAAATGAATGCTTTCAGCCAAATACTCTACAAATATTAAATTGCCAATGTGTTGAAATAAGATAGCCGCAGATGAAACGGACATCTTACAGCTTGTCTGCCAAGAGAGTAAACTTTATTGACCCCTTATGTTCTTGAAATAATGTCTAATGATAGTGAGACTATTTTGAAACCAAGTCGAAAAGTTATTTTGACCTGGAAAATGATCAGAACAATTACCTGCCTCATGTCTTCCATGTTTAATGGCCTCAGAACAATTACCCTTTCCTCTTTACCTTCTTCTTTTGTATCTGAAGCATCTTCAGAGCTCTGCCCTTCATCAACTCTTTCCTTCTTTTTCTGTTCATCGACTCTTTCCTTATTTTTCTGTGTAGAAAAAATTAATAAAAAAGATAAAGAGGAAAGGGTATAATGCTGATGGGAAAAAACTCAAGCTCACTCAGTTTAATATAATGCTGATGGGAAAAAACATAGAAGTAATAGTGAGTGTGTAAGCAAATACAAATCATTGAGGCTCTACTAGAAAAATTACAAATACCTGTACTAGACCGTGAAGAGTCAGTTTGGCCTCATCATCCACATAAATTTCCAGCAACAACACACACAACACACACACACACACACATGTGGGAATATTTTCACCCTGCACACACACAACACACACACACACAAAATACCAAACTTCTTGTCAAACTTCTTGTGTTCAAAAAATGTGTCATACTTCTTGTGTTCAAAAAATGTAATCCAGCAACAAAAGTAGAGCTCGTAACCTCCATGCACTAGGATTTATAGGCTCGCCTACACTACCAAGGACTCGTAAGGATTTTCGAGAATAGCGGGTGACATACTATATTTATATTTGAGGGTAGTTTAGTGTTTTGGCTTCATTTTTAATAGGGTTAAGTTCTTGTATTATATATGGAAGATTAAGCAATAATAGGCTAGCAATGCTAAATATATACATTAAAGGGCAACAAGAAACCAAAAAAGATACTAAAAACCCATGGACTTGATGGCAGAACCTAAAAGGTTAGAAAGTAGAAGTATTTATTTGATGATATACTAATAACAAGGAGTTTGGAAGGTGATACTAATAACATGTGGAATACAATGACAGAATGCATTAATAGAGCTCTTCTCCTCTCTTTTTTGCATGTTTAATCTTCGTTAACAATTACAAATTTATGCAAGAACATCTTCACACTTGGCCAAGACACAGAAAACTAGTGAAATAAATCAAATAAGTAGTCAACTCCAAATAGTACTATTGCAAAATATAATCTTAACTAGCTTGTCATTTGAACGTATTTAAATTACACATGCATGTAAGGTTAGAGAATTTTTTTACCTCATCTCCATCACGCATCAGAGAGCACACCAGTGTAGGGGCAGTATAAAATATTGTCACCTTGTATTTGTCAACAATGTCTCAACATCATCCAGCAAGTATCTCCCCATTGTCAAGTCTGTATATTAACTGCCAAGGAAGAATAAATCAACATAATTCAGATAAAAGTAAAATAATTAGAAGCATCTAAGTGCAAGAGTATAATTAAATTCTGAAGGTAGAAATTGAAATAGAAGAATAGTTACAAAATTTTATTTATAACAAGTGAAGGAAGAGTAATAAACGAGCCGGGTATAAGCTTGACCACATGGTTTAGATTATCACAAGAACTTGTTAATAAGAACAGAAAAATGAATGTGACAATGAGAAAGAAGAAAACAAACACAAAGCAGTTATGCAGAAACATGAAAATTGTCGAGTCACTTTTCAAAATAAATTAATCAATAAAATAGGGAGAAGAGAATCTGTTAGTTTCCCCGGATTACAAGGCTGGCATTGTAGAGAACAAGAAGGTTAAGAAATATAACCTTAGCCAGTCCCTCCCCTTCATTTTCTGCTAGAGCCTTTGTGTTAGCCTTAAAACTTGTCTTGGCAACACTTATCTCAAACCCCTCTATTTCAGCTCTCTCCCTCGCTTGAGGCTGCAAAATTTTAGATGTTAGTCAACTATAGGTAAATTACAAGAATATGGTGGGTAACCTTTTTTATTTCACTACCCAATAAGAACAAAAGAGAGAATAAAAATGCACACATCCCTTTTTATTGACAATGAGACCTCAAAATGAGGTGATTTTGTCATATTTCTATGGACTTAACAAGGATGGGTCAAAGGTACCATTTTCTTGATCAAGCATTTGAATGACCTCAGCGACACCGGCTGCAAGTTACAAGATTAAGCAGGAACCACACCATCTTAAGTTACAAGATTAAGCTATTTCTTTTGCAATTGAATTTGTCAGAATGCTAAAAACAAAATGCTAGAAACAGGAACAATACCAACAGCAGTTCTTGTGCAGAAAACTTCATAACCATCAAGCAATTCCTCTACTGGAACAGTACATTCCTCGACCTGCATGTTCTTGGAAATTTTCAGATCCCAAAAAGCAAAAAAGCATAATAAACTTGTTATCCAATCATCCCAGTACATAATCTTGTGACATTTTTTTTGTTCATTCGACATTATGATAATACAAATTGCTAACTCCCACATAATCATTACTTGTGTTCTATCACACAGTGTATGAGGGTTTATTTGTTAAGACAAGCTTATGAGGTTCCATTTGTGATTTCAATAAACACTGAAAGAAATTTGGCCAATGTATAAGTTCTGTGTTGCAAGAACAACTACTTAACGCATGATCACGGGCAATGTCGATGACAGTTTTTCGTGTGATCCCTGGAAGAATAGTCCTACTGGTTGGTGGAGTCGAAATAAGATTTCCCTGTGAAGGTTGATATATACATGAGTCTACAGTCGATATAAATTTGTTTAATTCTAGGAAATACTATTAAAACCACTGTAAGTTAAAAATTTCGTAAAAACTAAATAGAGGCAACCCAAAAAAACAAACACAAATAATGTGTCTCCTTTCACAACAAAAAATCCAAACCTAACAGTTGTTCTAGAATTTTTCTTATTTCTCACTTTGAGGAAAAGAAAAACCATAGTAAGATAATAGAAATGAAATTGCATGAGCAGGAAGCTAAGTTGAACATTACCTTCACCACAAAAATATTACAAGTGGCCTCTTCAAGATATTTCTTATGCACCGAACCAAGGTACATTACATAAGAAAATCCTCTGCTTTTTGCTCTAGTTAATGCTTTCAAAAGCTACATGACAGAAAGATTATTTAACAGTAAACAAATCATAGTCATAAAATTGCAGTGTTGCAAAGATCAAGCCAAGTTCATGAGCCAATACCTTCCTTGTGCACATGACTTTGAGGAAAATTGTGGGGCTGACTTTCACCTTGAAAATCAGGACAAACCTCCAAATCGTCTCCACTTCAAAAAACCTCATAATGAGCATATCCAACTCTTTCTCCATCTATTTGTTTCTACTTGTGTGATAAAGGAGCTGATTTCAAAGCTTTACTCGAACCCAAGTTACTGGTATGAGAACCAGAGCCCCCTAATGACACATTCTTTCTGATCCACAACTCATAAAACAGATTCTGTCATAATTTGATTGGAGCCTTTTTCTGTTGTGGAGGGAGAAAGTGGCATGTTTGGTACACGATATAAATGTACTAATCATGTGAATCAGATAGTGAATAGCAACCTGTAATCCCCTAGCAATAGCTTGGGCCTCAGCCTTTGTTGTCTCAATCTTGAAATTGTTCGGATTGTCATTGTAAGAATCCAGATGAACAACTTTATGAATGCGTACTTCTCAAATTGATCCAAATGAAGACAAATTTTGAATTCCAAGGAACAAAAGCAAAAACCAAAAATCTTCCACTGCAGAGAAAATACATGAGCTACCACCACGAATTACCACAAGAATAGCATACCAATATATAACAGAATTCGAAACCAACTAAAGAAAACTTACAGGCCAACAATCTGAAGATCAAGGAGAGACAGCACAGAAATCGCTCTGATGAATCACCGATCTGAATCGCCGAGATCGATTTGAACCTCTGAATCACCAAGCTGAATCTCTGCCATAATTAGGGTTTAGACAGCACAGAGAGAGAGAGAGAGAGAGAGAGAGAGAGAGAGAGAGAGAGATGGAGCTCACCGATCTGGATCGTTGAGATGAACTTCGATTTCGATTCTTCTTCACTGAGACCGATCTGAATCGCTGAGATCTGAATCATGATCTTAATCGAAATCGAAGTGATATGAACTCATATTTGAATCGCATTATGAAATCGAAGTGATATGAACTCAGATATGAACTTAGAATTTTAAAATTTCGAGATATGAACTTCGATTTCGAGATCTGAATCGTTGAGATGAACTTCGAAATCACTCTGATGAATCACTTCGATTTCAAGAGAGAACTTCGATTTATGAGGATTCCATTGATAAGGTTTAGACAGCAGAGAGAGAGAGAGAAGCGAGTGCATCGGTACAATTTAAGAGTTGAGATTCTCAGATTCAAAAAGGAAGCGCATGAGACAACATGACGCATTTGAAGACGTTTATACACGCCTCCTATTCACAAACCGACGCCGTTTCAATTGAAGAAAAATGCGACGTTTATAAAATGCCATTGAATATTAGAAACAGTGTCGTTTTAAAAAACGTCGTGTAAAAAACGCCACCTAAACACATTTCCTGTAGTGAAAAAAGGTAACCGGTTGAAGAGGTTCTCACCATTCCTAATCAAATTATTTAGTGGCTGAGATTAATGTGAAAAAATCTAATGGCTTAAAATAAATGTGTATATGATGTGCACATCTTATTAGGTGCACATCTTAACAGCTCCCCTATTAATATATTAGTTTTAAGGTTGTAATGTTAATATGTTTTGTCTGTTTGTATGTAGTTATGCATGCGAGTGTAATAAAAGATGTATATTGTTTTTAAGTTTCATTATCATGTGCTCTTAGGCATATGTTAACAAGACTGTTTAAGTTAATTTAAAAATGTGTATTTGTAATATACCCTTGATTTTTTTTTTTTTAAATTATAATTTTGATCTTTTACTTTAAGGTAGTGTTTTTTTAATGAAAAAAATATAATGGAATAGGTATTTTGTAGAGGTTAAAAAATAATAATTCCATTCAATTTTATATGATTCAATGACATTTTACCGTCATATGGATTTTGAAAATTACAAATATTTTCTTGTCATAATTTTTTATTTAATATAATTAACAAAAAAATCTTAACGACTCTCCTATACAACAATAAAATTACTTGAATTTTTAATTTAAAATATATTACAATATTATTAAAAATTATTAATTAACTTAATAATTTATTAACAAAATAAATCATCTGTTATGCAATTAAAAACTTAAAAGGGCGAGATGTAATTTCTACAACTACAAAAAAACAATATATATTTTAAACAAATTTTATAAAATATATTTTTAATTTACTTAAAATTTAAGTATTATGTGTAAATAGCCGTGCAAGGCACGGACACACTTTACTAATATATATCTAGATTGACAATTTGACAGGGGGTACTCCCCCTTTAATCTTTTTGTTTTCTCACTTTTGTTTTGTTTTTTTTTACTTTGTTTTACTTTGTTTGTTTGTTTGTTTTTTTTTTTTTTGACTTTTATTATTATTATTATTATAATATATATAAGGAAGACTTATTTATAAGTCCTTTTTCAGACACTTATGCTAGGCTAAATCCTGTGTAATTTCTTATAGATTCTCAAGTCCTATTTAAATAAAAATGTATTCCACAAGATCCTAAATAAACGTAACGTAACGTGACGTGACACTTACATAAACGTAACGTAACGTGACACCTACATATACGTAACGTAACGTGACACCTATATAAACGTAACATAACGTGACACCTATATAAACGTAACGTGACACCTACATAAACGTAACGTAACGTGTCACGTTAAGTTTCGCAAACTTAATGAGTTTTTATTTTTTTAAATTGAATGTGAAAATGTTGTTGGCTTATGTTGGTGTCACGTTACGTTTCATATAAATATGATCTATGGCAACATTCAATTTCTTATATAGGAAATTAAATGTTGCCATAGATCATAGGTGTTACGTTACGTTTATGTAGGTGTCACGTTACGTTACGTTTATGTAGGTGTCACGTTACGTTACGTTTATGTAGATATGTCACGTTACGTTTATGTAGGTGTCACGTTACGTTTATGTAGGTGTCACGTTACGTTACATTTATATAAATATGATCTATTGTAACATTCAATTTCCTATATATGGTTTTACTATTATTTATGATATTAACAACAAATAATGAGGGTAAATGTGTCAACAAACTTCCTACAGGACTTATGGGAACATAAATTTTTTAGTAGGACCATATGTAGCATAAGTCTCCCTAATATGATTTATAAATAATTTTCCCAATATATAATTATATGATATAATATATATATTTTGCTGTCGGTGGTGCAATACCTTTTTCTTATTTATATTATATTTTATTATTTATATAATATAATACAATATAAATTATATTAAGATATGAAATATACAATAATTTATATATAAATACTTAAAATATATAGAAACACAAAGAATCATGTAAAATTATAAAATAATACTAATTAATGGACTAATAAAATATATTTTAGTGAGCCAAATGTATAACATTTAGTTTTTGATCATACCCTCGACTTATATTTTACTAGTATCTGAGCAAAACAAACTAAAAAGACAAGAAAAGAAAAGAAAATCTAGCTATACCATTTTTGTAGGGAACACGATTGTAGTTAGCGTATGCAACTAGCCTTTGAACTCTCAGGTTACCCCTACTGGATGAGTTATAATATCGTGAGGGTTTACAATGAATATACCACAAAATTCAAAAAGAAATTTCATAAACATTTTTTTTAAAGAAAATAAAATTATTCAGTGATAATTATTAATTTTAATATATTAGCAAAATAATTATTAGAGTTTAAAACACTAGAAATTAGTAAAAATAATCTATCTATCTCAAATCTTAGTGCGTGTGTGTAAATTATAGTCAACAAAAATATTATTTAATCTCAAAATGAAAGAAGACTTTAGTTTTATCAGAAGTATGCTTCAACACAAATCTCATAGATATTGCACTCAACAAATGAATCGCTAGATATAGTGCAAATTTATGTACTCTCAACATATGTGAGTAGAGTTAATTTAAAAGAAAATTTGTAATGTGTGATGACCGGGTACGTAACCCATCTCGTTCTTCTTTAATTTGTGTTGGGATTATTCTTATTAGAGTGTCAGGTTTAACTTGAGGCCTTGTCAAATGTTTGGGTTTGCCGTTTTTGAAAACTTTTCTCAAAATTCTTGTTCTTCTTTATTTCAATATCGAGTTTCATATGTTTCGGGAGGCATGAGGTTGGATTTGGGAGATCTCAGTCTAGTTGGTGAAATTTCTGGCTGGGAGATAGAGCTGCACGTGTATGGGCTTGGGCCGTATGTGCGGAAGAAGAGCCACACGTGTGGGAAGTGAGGCCGCACATGCGGAAAGCAGGGGTTGCCAGGGCGTAACACTGAAATAATTTCACGTGAAATTGCAGGTGTGGTGAAGGAGGGCCGCATGTGCAAGGGTAGAGGCCGCATGTGTCGTGAAGGCATGTCGCAAGTGCGGGGAAAGGTGCGCACGTGTAGGAAAATGCTGAGTTCGAAATTTCTGCTTTTTTCTTCACTTTGGGATGAGTGTATCTCACTTTTTGTATATCTCTCTCTCTCTCGAAAAACCCATTTTTCTTCCTTCTCTCTACATTTACCTACACCAAATTAGATCAAATCATTGATTTCTTCAAATCCATTCGAGTTTTGATCATAGCTCCTTCATCAAAGTTGGAAAACCCTTCGAGGGCTACGTTTTGTGCGGTGGAGATCGAATTTCGGAACCTTTGATTTTGGGGCATCTCTCTCTATTTCCTTTTAGAACTTGAGGTAGGGATTTTCTTAGAGTTATATATATATATATATATATATTTGCAAGATTATGTTGATTTTGGAACTCTCTTTGGTGGTCTTGAAATTTGATTTTTGGCTCAAGTGTGTTGATGATTTTAAAAGTGGGTTTACACCTTGTTTTTAAAAAAATTCTTGAGAGTTTGAACTACATTGTGAAGAAAAATGCTTTGGAGACATTCTTTAAAAAAGATGAGGAAATGCCTAGTTTTGGGTGAAAACCTAGAAATTTGAGATTTTTGGAAGAGATGTTGAGAATTCATGGTCGTTTACCTATTATAGTGTTAAAATGAATAAATGATTGGGAATTTCATATGGTTGTATATAAATGAGAAATTCCATGGAATATGAAAAATAGTTGGTTTTGAAGTTTATTGTTAAAAAATGTGGGCATAGTCATGAAATGACTAAATTGTTGAGAATGTATAAGACGTATAAATGTGCTACTCTTTTGATAGATATAAATTAATATATGTTTAGCTTGTGAAATTGCATTGAAAAGAGAAATAGGAATTATGATCACAATGGAAGAATTGTGTGGAAGAATATTATATTGCGTTGATATATGTTGCATTTGCATTTCAATTCATTTACTTGTTATAAATCTTGAATTGGGATTTGAAAACTTTTGCATTGAGAAAGGAAATATTTGTGAAACAAGATCTCATTGATTTGTTTTTGGAGTAAATACGGTGGTAAGTCCGGATAGGGGGTGTAGATGAAATTGATTAATTTGGCCTGAGTGTCCAGGGTGAAAAACCGAAAACACGCACGGAGGAGGTACCATGTGCCTTCCGGTTAGCTACCGGTAAAGTGGGGATTTGGTAGTGCTAGTTATGCCTACTTGTAGACACAAACCTAGGGATTACCTGAGTCATATTTATCGCCCCTTGAACTTGATTTAAAATTATTGAATATTTATTTATTTATTTATTTTTATTTTTTTTGGGCATTACAACTTGGTATCAGAGCTATCGGGTTTGAATACTTGGGGCTCGTGAGAAATGGTTATTTTACCGCAATGGGTTTATTTCACTTGATTAGGAGATGTTCCATATCTTAGTGATTATGTGATAACATGCTTATATAACTAGATGGGTATGTGATTGAACTTTTGGGATGTGGTTTGTGCCTATTAAATTCCTTGAGATCTTATTAGAAGGGTACTTGATCAATACTCATTCTGCTAAGAATTCTTAGCATTTCGTGGGACGAATTTCATTATAAAGGAATAATCCATATGTTCATGTGACTAAGTGCTTATGTGGAGTGAAACTAAGTTGCTTATGTAGTAAGGAAATATATAGAACTGTTGTGGTCAAACGTGTGAGATAAGTTGCGAACACATGTGCTAAATTGTTTACTTTATTCCTTAATTACGATGTCAAGAAGAGGTTAAGCCCGTGGTAGTAGAGGTGGGAGACGCGATAGGCCTCACCAAGGTGTACATGAAGTACCGGTCCATGAGGTTCTAGTGCAAAAGGAAGGGTTCGGCCAAGCTAATGTGGCTGAGCAAGCGTGCCAAGCTAATGTGGCCGAGCAAGTAATGCAAGCAGGGATTCCAAGGCAAGCGAGCCAAGCTGCAATGGGGGCCCTAGCCTGAGAAATGGCAGGAGCTTTGAGGGAATCAATGATGTTGAGGGCAGAGAACCAAACTTGAGAGAACGCCGTAGAGACAAGGGCGAGTTTTCTCACTAGATAGTTCTTACGGACCAAGCCAGATGAGTTCCATGGTGGCCCCGAGCCCAAGAAAGCGGATGAGTGGCTCAAACAAATGGTAAAGACATTTGAGATGCTTCACATCGAAGACAATGAACTAAGAGTCACTCTAGCGAGGTACTACCTCAAGGGTTATGCGGGCCAATAGTGGAAGTACGCTAAGTATCGAGTGGAGCCGACATGGGAAGCTTTTATGGTTGCTTTCCAAGACAAGTATCAACCTCCCATTGCTAGAGAGAGATTGAGGGAAGAGTTTCAAGACCTCAAGCAGCTTAACCTATCCGTGGCCGAGTTTGAGGCAGCCTTCATTAGTTTGTCCCATTTTGTGTCGGAGTTGGTGGCAACAGAAGAGCGCCGTTGCATAGAATTTGAGAAGAGGTTGAGAACTAAGATTCTGTTCAAGGTTGCCGGAAATATGATTCAGAACTATGACCATCTTGTGGAGGCAGTGGCACATGTAGAGATCACTGTGTAGGCCCAGGATGAGAGACTTTGAGGTTCAAGGTCTAGGGGCTAGGAGTCACAAGGGGATTATAGACACAGTAAAAAAAACAGGGGCACTTTCACATCCCAATCCCATTCATAATAGTCTGGATCTACTTTTCCCTTGCCTAGTGCGGGCCTGAGAAAGAATGCACCGGGTAGTTTCTCGTGTTACAAGTGTGGCCAACCGAGTCACAAGGCCAATTTATGCCCACAAAAGGGGGGGAGGGCAGCAGATGTTATCATCACCACCACCTAAACAATCTCAAATCAGTCCCAGAACAGAGGGCAAGGACTTACTTGTTTTCAGTGTAGTCAGTCGGGGAATATGAGGAGAGTTTGCCCACAATTAGGAGGCGCATTTGACGCATCAAGGTCGAGACAAACTCAGAGCCACTAGTAGGCTCATTCAGTTCAGGCTTCACGAGCTAATCAGGGAGCTGCTTTGGCTCAGTCAGCGCAGCAGGCCTATGCTCCAAGTGATAAGCAAGTTGATGAAAGGACACAGGGGCGTGTGTATGCCGTAAACGCGCCAGTACAGTTACCGGGGTCCTCGGTTGTGAGAGGTATTTTCATTGTGTGTAATTCTTTAGCTAATGTGTTGATAGATACGGGTACGTCACATTCATTTGTATCTACTGCTTTCGTTTCTGCATTGGGGTTAGAGGTGGCACGATTAACGTCTCCACTCAGGGTAGAGTCACTAGTTGGGGGTACGGTTGACTTAGATCGAGGATGTTGCAGTTGTGAGATAGAGGTTGTCGGGGCACCGACTTCCTTTTGCTTTTGTGTTGCTAGACATGTCGGGTTTTGATGTCATTTCAGGCATGGACTGGTTATCTTCGTATCGTGCTGTGATTGATTGTTATCGCCAAAGAGTTACAGTGTGCACCTCAAGTGGTGACTGTTTTTATTTTCTGGGGGACCGAGTTGATAGGATCATGTCGCAAGTTTTCGACCCTCATGGTAGGGGCGAGCTTAGTGGTCTTCTTGCGACTCTCTTGGATAGTGAGAGTGACGGGGCCCATGTTGAACTTCCAAAGGTAGTTTGTGAATACTCGGATGTCTTTCCTAAGGATCTTACTAGTTTGCCACCCATCGGGAGATCGAGTTCCCCATTGACTTAATGCTCGGCACGGCGCCGATTTCCATGACACCTTATAGATTTGCACCTGCCGAGTTGCATGAGTTGAAGATTCAACTCCAAGAACTTTTAGACAAGGGCTTCATTCATCCTAGTACATCACCATGGGGAGCACTTGCTCTTTTTGCAAAGAAGAAGGCCAGGTCGTTGCGGTTATGTATTGACTACCGTAAGTTGAATCGAGTTACCGTTAAGAATAAATATCCTCTACCCAGAATAGATGATTTATTTGACCAACTTAGAGGGTCTCGTTACTTCTCGAAGATAGACTTGAGGTCAGGGTACCATCAGTTGAGAGTCCGGGAGGGAGACATCTAGAAAACAGCCTTTCGCATGCGTTATGGCCACTATGAATTCGTTGTAATGCCTTTTGGTTTGACCAATTAATGCGCCTACTTCCTTTATGGATTTGATGAATCGAGTTTTTCGAAAATTCTTAGACCACTTCATGGTCGTCTTTGTGGATGACATCTTGATTTATTCGGCCTCCGAGAGGGAACACGAGAACCATTTACGGTTAATGCTCGAGTTGCTGAGGGAGCACCAATTGTATGCCAAATTTGAAAAATGCGAGTTTTGGTTGACCGGGGTGAAGTTTTTGGGGCATATAGTGTCGAGAGAAGGAGTAACTGGAGATTCTTCTAAGATAGATGCCGTGTAGGATTGGGAATAACCTAAAAATATTTTTGAAATTCAGAGTTTCTTGGGATTAGCTAGGTATTATCGTCGTTTCGTAAGGGACTTCTCTAGACTAGCTACACCTTTGACTAGGTTGACAAGGAAGGGTGTCAAATTTGTATGGAACGAGGCTTGTAAGAAGTCATTCCAAGAACTTAAGACTACCGCACCGGTTCTGATAATTCCAGAAAGAGGTTTGGGTTATACCGTCTATTGTGATATGTCCCGAGATAGGCTTGGTTGTGTCTTGATGCAAGAGGGAAAGGTTGTGGCCTATGGTTCATGACAATTGAAAACTCATGAGAAAAACTACCCCACCTATGACTTAGAATTAGCAGCGGTAATTTTTACCTTGAAAATTTGGAGGCATTATTCGTATGGTGAGAAGTTTGAGGTTTTCTCTAACCCTAAGAGCCTAAAGTATTTGTTTTTCCAAAAGACTTGAATTTATGCCAACGGAGGTGGATGGAATTTATGGAAGATTATGACTTTGAGTTACACTATCATCTGGGGAAAGACCAACGTGGTGGCCGATGCCTTGAGTCAAAAATCGATAAGTAGTTTGGCAAGTGTGGCCATTTGGGAATGGGTTATGCTAGGCGATATTGGTTAGTTTAATTTACATTTGGGTGAGTCCAATGAGGGTGCTGCCTTGTTTACTTTGGTTGCTCAACCTACGTTGATTAGTAAGGTCATAAAGGCACAACAGGGTGACCGTGAGATGGAGTCAATCTATCATAGGATCTCCAATAGGAAGGAAGAAAAGGGTTTGAACATTCACTCGGATTTGAGTGTACATTATCTAGACCGTTTGCTTGTACTGGAATTGTGTAGAGAGGAGGTACTTCAAGTGTTCCATCACTTATGCCTTGCGGTACATCCGGGAGGCACCAAAATGTATCATGATCTTAGTCGCCAGTTTTGGTGGAGGGGTATGAAGCAGGACGTCGCTTATTTGTATTAAAATGCCTTACTTGTCAATAAGTGAAGGCCGAACACCAAAAGCCAACGGGTTTGCTACAACCCTTATCGATAGTCAAGTGGAAATGGGATCATGTTACCTTGGATTTTGTAGTTGGGCTTCCTAGAACACAAAGAGGCAATGATGCCACTTGGGTGATTGTTGATAGGTTGACTACGTCTATACATTTCATTCTAATGTACACTGGCGACTCAGTTGAACATTTGGCAGAGTTGTATATTAGAGAAATAGTTCGACTTCATGGGGTCCCTGTGACCATTGTATCAGATAGAGATCCTCGTTTTATCACCCGATTGTGGCAACGCCTTCAAGAGACATTGGGAACTAAGTTGACCTTTAGCACTGCTTACCATCCTCAAACCGATGGTCAGTCGGAGCGTACCATTTAGATTTTGGAGGACATGCTTAGGGCTTGCATCCTTCATTTCAAAGGGTCTTGGGAGAAACACTTATCATTGATTGAATTTGCCTATAACAATAGTTATCAAGCTAGCATTGTGATGGCACCATTTGAGGCCTTGTATGGCCGACCTTGTAGATCACCGGTTTGCTGGGCCGAGATGGGTGATGCACTGTTGTTGGGTCTAGAGATTGTTAGAGAGACAATTGAGAAAGTTGCTCTTATTCGGAAGAGGTTAGCTACGGCTCAAAGCAGACAGAAGAGTTATGCTGATAGAAGGCGACGACCCTTATCTTTCGAGATTGGTGACCATGTGTTCCTTGAAATGTCGCCTTGGTCACCAAGGCGGGGTTTGATGAGATTTGGTAAGAGTGGTAAATTGTCTCCAAGGTTTATTGGGCCTTTTGAGATATTGGAGCGAATTGGGGAAGTGGCATACCGGTTAGCCTTACCGCCACAGCTTTTGGGGGTTCACAACATGTTTCATGTATCCATGCTTCAAATTTATGAACCCGATCCTTCTCATGTACTTGATTGGGTTGATTTGGAGGTAGACGAGGATGCCTCATACGAAGAGCGACCAATTCAAATTTTAGACACTCGGGAACAAGTGTTGAGGGAAAAGACTATACCGTTAGTAAAGGTGTTGTAGAAACACCATGGGGTCAAAGAAGCGACTTGGGAACGGGAGGCAGAGGTCTGCTCCAAGTATCCGGATTTGTTTGAAAATGCTTAGTTGTCTTAACTTGTAATGCTTCCCTAGCGTTTGAGGGAAATGTGTTAAATTGTTAACCACGTGCTATTGTGTGTGTTGTTATTTTAAGCATGAGATTATTATGAATTGTCATTATTGTTGTTGGAAAGTTTCATGCTTATGCTTATCGCAGACTGTTGTTGTTAATATTGTGGATAAGGTGCATGAAAAATCATGTTGTTAGTAGTAAATTTTGTTGAGAAATGAGATCACTGTACTAGTATGAGAGTTACTATTATGTACTAGTATGAGAGTTACTATTATCGTTGAATTGAAATTATGTTAGCTTGTTTTGATCACTTGAATCCCTTTTTGTTTGAGTAGTTTGATTTAATTTTGGGGACAAAATTGCCTTTGGTGGGAAGGTTGTGATGACCGGCTATGTAACGTGTCTCGTTCTTCTTTGATTTGTGTTGGGATTACTCTTGTTAGAGTGTTGGGTTTAACTTGAGGCCTTGTGAACCGTTTGGGTTTGTCGTTTTTGAAAACTTTTCTGAAAACACTCGTTCTTATTTATTTCGGTGTCGAGTTTCACATGTTTCGGGAGGCATGAGGTTCGATTTGGGAGATCTCAGTCCAGCTGGTGAAATTTCTGGCTGGGAGGCAGAGCCGCACATGCGGGGCCTTAAGCCGCACGTGCAGAAGAGGGGCCGCACGCGTGGGAAGTGAGGCTGCACGTGTTGTAGACGTCCCCGAACGCCCCGGGACGATGACTCCCCCTGTTCTGTTCGCTTGTGGGTCTACTACAGTTCAGGACTCAAATTGTCACGGTTCTAAATCTGAACCAAAGAGTCCAAATCCGGCAAATCATTTTGAGAAAAACAGATTTTTTTGAAAGAAGTGCCAAACATGGACTGCTTTGCCAGATACAGAGTCGCCACCTAAATATTTTTTATGGGGGAATTTAGGAAACCCTGACTCGTTTGCCTAAGGCCACGTGTCCGTCATCACCAAAGTTGCCTTGGCTCGGGAACTTGGGTACGATTGGGGAAGGTCAGCTATGAGCACCCCCTCTCGCCCGATCCGAAGATCGGCCTCTACTAACTATGATATCCGATTTTGAAAACGTTATGTGTTCTTAATCCGGTTAATTAGTTAGAATTACTATGTGATGCGCACAATACAAAAGTATACACTAGATCGCCTAATTTGGAACGAAGCATTGCATATCCGTTTGTTTGGAAAACGCTTTGAGATTTGCTACTCGCAAGTAGGCGAAAACATGGATTTCAGCGAGTTGTTCCAACTCAAACAATCCAACCTTCACCCACAGGCATTCAGGCAGTTTAAATCACATAAGCATCTAGCCACATGGTAAGCATGCTGTCATGTTAGCATTCACACTCATGCGAGATGCTAAAGCATAAATACTTACATCGTACTCCGAGCCAAAACAAAGAACATGTTAGCAATCATGCATGATCCAAGTCCATGTTAAGTGGCTAATGCAACACATACAGAATGTCACTAGAATAGGCTCGGCTAATCCTAGGATGGCATGTGGGATGCGACAAGTAGCACGTATTCAAGTTAGGTTTTAAAATACTATGCAGTTAGTATGATTCGCCGAGCCCGGTGCATGCAATACTGATGAATGATGCACGCATGCATAGCACAAGGTATGCTAAATTAAACATGTCCTAATACTAACCATCAAAAGCAGGTAAGTAAAAGGGAGAAAGAAGTGGGGGTTGGAAGACATGCACACACGCACCCACACTTATTACAAATTTGCCCTCGCTTGGAGGGACCAAAAGAATAATACAATTTAACTAACTATCAAGCTAATTAAAATATTACAGACCAATTAAACTAGTTAAGAAAATTAACCAATCTAATTAAACAGTAAACAGCCTCGGGAAGAGGGCTCAATGCAATGCGTGCTCGGCTCCGCTCGGAAAGCCACTACCATGCACAAGTTGCCTCTGCTTTGACTGTTATCCTCCTCTGAAGACTGTACAAGTCCCAGGGTTGCTTCTCTGAGTGCTGTGGAACACCACCGGCTAAGGGAAATGGTCACCGGCCATGGGGAATGCTCACCGGCCACTGATTGAGCCATCGGCCACCAATTGTTGGTCGGTCGGCACTGTATGTAGCCGACCGGCCAAAACTTCCTGCAGAATCTGTTTTTGACAGTAGCAGTGGGCAAAACATAGCATGGCAATGCATTTCAAGCAAATGTGTACACCACCACATCCCTTATCATGTTTATGACTCAAATGGACATGGTTCTCGGTTCTTGGACCACCAATCGCGCATTTCAATGCGTGATGGCCCAAGGAAACCAAGTGTACATTTTGATTTCAAATGGAATGCAATGCACATAATCAAACAAAGGGGCTTTCAACCTCTATCATGGCTTGATCAAGAGGTGAAAGATGCGTGTAATGTAATGCATCCTAGGCATGTGAACTAGTATGCAACATGGACATGCAATGTGTATTTAGGCATGCAACCTAAACAAATAATCATGCAAGGCAAACAAGCATGCAACCACTATGCTAGTGACAAGCATACAAGATGCAATGTGGGCATGCAAGTATGCAAGCAAACATACAAGGCATATAACAATCATGTTAATGACAAGCATGCTATAACACATGAAGGATGGACTTAGACTAATTTAGGCAGCCCTCAAACAAGCCTAAAACAGTGGCCATAAACTATGAAAATGGGGACCAAATGCACATACAAGCATGCATGCATGCATGACCCAATTCCTAAGCATCAAAAGGCAACTTTTAAGCACACTTAAAGGAGATGATCATGGACATATGGCAAGCATACCAAACTCTGAAATTGCATAAAATAGAGGTGCCAAACCAACTAATTAAAGCAAGCAAAGCATGCTCATGACATCACACATTCAAGGCCTACAAGCTAGAATGCAAAGAGACTATACAAAATATGTTAAGCATGACCAAAGCAACTAAAAACAGAGCTAAAGCACACTAAAACATAGACAAAAGCTTCACAAAGCTTGGCCAAAATCATGCTAGAACAAGGGTCAACACTTAAAGCATGTTAAGGCCAAAAACATGGCATTACAAGGCATGTATGCTAAGCAAGCATGGTGTACCTAAACCAAGTAAAAAAAGAGCTATATTATGACATAATAAGCACAAAAATCAGTTAAGGCATAACCAACATACACTTAAACAATATGCTCTCTAGAGGCTAAAATGGCCCTTTTCAAGGACAACAAGGAGAGGGGGTGGCCCTCTCCTTCTTGGGACCTCAAGGCACCACCCTCACCACTGAAATCCGTCAAGATTTCAGTGGTGAGGAGGCGCAAACACAATGGTCCCGGAGCTCACCAAAAATGCATAAAAATGGAGCCTAACAAGGCTTAAGAGGGGTCAAACAACCTCAAAGCTCAAAACACTCTTCAACAACTATTTAGAGTAGGCAAAAACAAGACTTTTATATGTTATACCCCAAGTCTAAAAACAGTTGCAAGGTAGTCAAAAAAGCTATGCAAAAATGGGGTAAAAAGAGCAAGAATGTTACCCTTGAAGACCCTCTTCACAAATGGTGGACCAGCTGCTTCTTTGAGCTCAAAACCACCCAAGAACACCAAGAACAGACCTCTGACCCCTCAGCAACCAAGATAAGGTGTAATGGTGGGTGTTTGTGTGCAATAGTAAGGCTAAACACACACAAATACACAAGAGAGAGAGAGAGATATAAGAGATGGAGGATATGCAAACCCCAACCCTAAAACTCAAAGCTCTCTGAAAATGTTGTTTGACCTAAAAGAGGGAGAAGAGACCTCCTCTTATAGAAGATTCAATCTTGTAAAGCTTCCAAGGCAAGCTAACAAGAGGGAGATCCCTCCATGTGTATGGAGGGAAGCAAAGTGTATGCTAGCTAGCACAGCTGGCATAAAAATATCTGCAAAAGCAATGCACAGTAGTCGGCCGGCCAAAAATGCAATTTGACCAAAAAAGATGGCCGGTGGCAACAAAAACACAGCCGGTGGCCTCAAGCCATGGCCGGTGATGGGTGGGGATGGTCAACAAGCCCTGCCCTGCCCCTCAAAGGCAAAACACAAGTGTTTGGTGCAAAACCAAACACAAAACAGTCGAGTCGAGAGATCCTGAGGCAAGGCGTGTAGCCCAGACCTGCGGGAACTCAAAACGAACACAAACATGGATGATCACCGAGTGTTCAAGCGGTGACGTCCAAGTCTTGAGGACGGTCAAAAATGGGGTGTCTACAATTGCCCCTCTTTGACAGAACTCGAAAGTCATAAGAATGACGGGAGTGAGTGTCAAAGCCCAGAGACGACCCATTTTTGACAAGGCCGAAGACTTAGACAAAGCATGCAAGACAATAAAGATATGTGCCCGAAGGCGGGGGCAAAATGCAACTGACAATGCAAGAAGCCGAACATAACTTATGATCATGCAAAGAAAGCTGTAACGAAGCATAACATGCGACAGTTTTAAGCAATCAAACACAAATCCAACTACACTACAATGCAGAAAGGATGTAAGAGAATTATGCAATTCTCGATACGTCTCACTCGGAGGATACAATACCTGTCTGGTTCGTCTGGTTGCACCAGCTTCAAATGAACCGTACATACAATATCGTGCCTGCAAAAGAAAGCAACTTAACAGGTACGATATCGTTAGCAACATGCATGACAATGCAAAATGAATGCAAAATGATATGCAATATATACAAACTATGTATAAACAATGCAAATGATAATGCAATGCAATTGAAATATGATCAAATCATGAGCGGTTCAAAACCACACAAATGTCAAATAGATTGATGGAGGTGACAGGTCCGTCTAACATAGAAAAGGTCATACAGAACTATGAGTGTATAGACGGACCACGAGAACAAGTAATTGGGTGGAATGACATAAGTGGGGAAATGACCCGCTGAAGAAAGACCAATGATCCTAATGCTGGATGCAAAAATTACACTACAAATGTAATATATACAATGGATATGGCATGCAGCCAAACCAAATCTTGCCTAGGAAAGGCATGGACACACACAAACCGCGTCTAACATAGAACGGTCATACAGAACTATGAGTGTATAGACGTGAAAAGTATGGGCACATACCAGACCAAGCTCAACATGGAAAGGCGCCAGCCATAGATGGAGGTGATGCAATGAATGCACGCAAACTACAATGCAATATATACAATATGCAATGGAATGGATACAGTGGATTAAGGTCTACGGCCAAACCGTATCTTGCCTAGGAAAAGCATGGACACAAACAAACCACGTCTAACATAGAACGGTCATACAGAACTATGAGTGTATAGACGTGAAAAGTATGGGCACATACCAGACCAAGCTCAACAAGGAAAGGCGCAAACCCTAGATGGAAGTGATGCAATGAATGCACGCAAACTACAATGCAATATCTACAATATGCAATGGAATGGATAGAATATTTACAGTGAAATGCATGACATATGCACTATATTACAATGAAATGCATGACATATGCATGAAAATGCATGCTATTTACAGTGCATGACATATGCATGTGTTTTTTTGTTGTTTTTTGAAATGCAAATGATGCATGTTGTTTTTTGTAATGCAAATGATGCATGTTTTTTTTTTTTTTTTTTCTTTTTGAAATGCAAATGATGCATGTTGTTTTTTGTTTTTTTCTTTTTGAAATGCAAATGATGCATGTTGTCTGGAATGCGTGACAACGCAAGTTGCTTTGAAATGCATGAAAATGCATGACTTCGAAATGCGCGACAACGCGCGGCGTAAGATGCATGACAATGCATGAACTTTGTTGTTGTTTTTTGAATGCATGAAAATGCATGATTTCGAGAATGCGCGACAATGCGCGGCTCTTGAGATGCATGACAATACATGCGAACTCAAATGCGCAACGACACGCATTGCTTGAGATGCATGACAATGCATGTGAACAGTATTCACATCAATGCAAGTTGTGCGCATTATGACGTGTGTATACATGCATGACAATGCAAGGGATGACGTGTGCTACAACATATGCAGATATGCAAGCACCAACCGAGCATGTTTAATGTCTCGCCAAACCGTGCGTGTTTAAGGTCTCGCCAGACCGTGGAATGCATAACAATGCAAGTAAGATAATGCAAATGAAAGGTGCATATCAATGTGAATAAAATGACGCATAACGAATGCGCGTTTACGACAAAGTATTGTAACGCAACTTGTGCGGGGCAACTTTCGAATCTCTCAAGAGACAAAAGGATACAAAAAGGATACGCCGCGCACATATTCAAGTGCTACGCACAGAAAACACGGTCTGAGGTCGAAATGGAGACCGGTTGAGCTTCGAAATGCACTTTCCTTGTACTGTCTTGAGCAATGAAGGCCCCAAACTATACATCTGACCCAAACAAGGTTGTAGGAGGCTCATCGGCCATAAGGGGAGGTCACCGGCCATCAAAACATTCCACCGGCCAAAAATGTGGCCGACCGGCCAAACATGCCTGAATCGGGGCAGTTTGGTCTTTTGGCCTTGGGTCTTTTAAAATAGGGTTTCAAACCCTATTTTTCTCACTTTCACTTGGCCGAAAATCCCCCCTTCCTCTCTCTAGAGTATTTTTCTCTCTTCCATCCTCCGTTTTCTTCGGTTTTCGTGCCGGTTTCGTTGTTTGATTCGCGAAGTCCTTCGCGTTTTGAACATTTTCATCCGAACAAAACTCCGTTTCGATGTCTCCTTTTCAATTTCCGCCTCTTGGGGTTTGTTTCCCCCAAGTTTTTCTTGATTTCCGTACCTTTTCCACATTCCGGCTTTTCCGGCCATTTTCCGCCCATTTTCCGCCCTCTCGGGGTTGACTTTCCGTTGACTTTTCGCATTCTCACCCGGTTTTCCCTCTTCTGGCCATTTTCTCATCACTCTCGACATGGAAGACGATATTCCACGGGGCGGGACTCCCCCGAAGCATGAGATGGATGCCGGGGCCGAGCTCCTCCCCTTGAGCGTCCGCCCGTTCGGCCCGGCGACCTACCAGCCGGCGATTCACGTGCTACCTCCTGACGGTCTTCACCAGTTCAGGAGTTTCGACAGGGGCGTGCCACTGGAGCTTCTTTTGCGCGAGCCGACGTCTCATATGTCCTTCGGCGCTTCTGAGGTACATTCTTCCCCGTTTTAGTTTTCTGCAATGTAGAACATTTTAACTGCCATAGTTGATTCCGTTCTTTAACTGCTTACCTCAGATACACTGATATATTGCACACTGTAGTTGACTGTGAACACACTTGTACTTGATATCTGCTTCGAATCGGAAAACGTGCAACACATGCTGTATTGGTCACCAATTCTGAATGCCCTTCAAAAACTGTACATTTTATATTTGCTTCGCGACTATTTTGTTTTTTGAAAATATAGGGAGATTCCCATGCCTTCCGGGGGTTATGGGAACATTGCCGCCAGAGACTGGTACATGGAGCTGCCCGATGCGGTCCGTCACATCGTGGACCAGGCCGGGTTCGGCGCATTCTGCAGGGGACTCTCGCGCCTCACTGCGAGCAGGCCTCTCCTTGCTGCTCTAGTGGAGAGGTGGTGGGACACCACCGACTCCTTCCACTTCTCTGCTACGGGAGATATGACGATGACTCCCTATGACTTCTCGATGCTCACCGGCATCGGGGTAGGGGGTGATCCGATCCCCTTTGACACTGACATGGACGAGTGGGAGGCCGCTCAGATTTACCTGCTCGGCGAGGTGCCGCCTCTCGCGCGTCCCGGCTTCGTCAGATATTCGTGGTTCGAGGTCCAGTTCAGGGTTCAGCCAGCCTTGACCGAGGAGGCTCCGATGACTCAGGAGGAGGTGGAGCGGTACGCGCGCGGGCTTCCTCATGTTTCTGCTGGGGACGACTATTTTCGCCGATCGGGCGAACACCGTGCCCCTCTGTCTGCTCAGCGCTCTCGTGGACGTCACCAGGATCTTGCACTTCGACTGGGGTGGCGCTGCCTTGGCCACTCTATACGGATATATGAGCTCAGCCTCCCGTTGCAGCGGACAGTTGCTCGGGGGTTACTGGCGAGCTTGGGAGGTACATTTTCTCTTCTGTTTTTCATTTCTGCTCTACATTATCTGTACTCTGTACACTGCACACACTGTACACTCTGCTTCATACTGACTGTATACTGCACACACGGCACACACATACTTTGCTTTACACTGACCGTACACTGCACACACCGTACACTCACACTCTGCACAACACAAATACACGGCTCTGCAATTTCTGCTTTATTCTGTATTCTGCTTTATCTGATAAGCATACTGATATTTGCTCTGCAGTTATGGGTCTACGCCTACTTTTCGAGACTCGCCCCAGTGCCAGACGTGGAGACCCCTCTCGTCGTTCCGTTCTCGCGCCGCTTTGACGTGAGGTGCGTGCGGAGGCCCCGGAGACGTTTATCTTCTTCCGCGCTACTTCGACACCATCACCCCCGCAGAGGTATGTTCAACTTGCAGTTCCTTTAAGCTTCGCTTTACACTGTATTTTCAATGACAGTAGATAACAAACTGTATTTTATTTTCAGATCACCTGGCAGCCTTGGGCTCCATTGCCAGCTGAGATTCGGGCACGGTTTGTCGGTGCTGAGGAGACCGCACGGTTCAGGATCTTGCTGGAGGGCCCGGTCTGTCGGGCTTGGTACCTGGGTGAGCGTTTCCTACGCCAGACCCTAGGTTTACCGGAGCAGATAGTCCCGGTTCACCCTCCTGAGCATATGAGGGACACCGAGAGGTTCACTTCCGAGCAGATGGCCGACTACACGATCGGCTGGGATGCGATCCGCTTCAGAGGCATAGGCGACTACTCAGAGTACGTCCGGACCTTCATTATGCGGCCTCTGAGCGGTGGCCGTCGAGTTGAGCGAGAGAGGCCCGCGGCGCCGGCGGCTAGGGCAGGAGCAGGGGTGAGAGCACCGAGGGTGGCTCGAGTCCATGGCAGGAGTGGAGTTCAGAGAGGGCGGGGGCTAGTTGGCCAGCACTGCCCACTACGATGACATGCCGAGGACAGGGTGGGGAGACTTATCAGATCCCCATTGCTCCCCCTTCGGCTGATCATGAGTTAGTCGGGTTCTATGACTTGCCTCCGGTATGTACTACTTCATCTTACATCTTGCATTATTATTTCACTTCAGTTTATTTGATATTCCGTGGAATACTGATGCATCTAATACTTTTGCAGGCTTCCTCCGAGTACACCCGCCAGTCCCTGGAGCTGACTGCCTCTGTGATGGGGATGTTCCAGCGGAGTCTCGATCTTCTGGCTATCTATGGCATTCCGGTATGTTCTTCAACCGCAGTCTTAAACTCTACACAATCTGATGCATCATACTGTCAACACAACACCCGGTACACAGCCCTCACGGCATCTGATATACTGCAGCCCACAGACTGTTCACAGCATTACTCACGGCATTCATACACTGCACTCAAACACTGTATTCTGTACTGATACACTGCTCACAGCATTCACACACTGTACTCATACACTGCATTCTGTACTGATACACTGCTCATAGCATTCACACACTGTACTCATACATTGCATTCTGTACTGATACACTGCTCATAGTATACTGATGCGTTTGCCTTTTGTACTTTTCAGCCTCCCTTCCAGATCCCTACTGTGGGAGATGCTCCAACTGGACCTTCTGTTCCTACCGGAGGAGATGGCAGAGTATACCCCCGCACCAAGGAGGGGCGCACCCATGTTGGGAGTAGCTCACGGGCACCCGTCCCTGATGATGATGATGAGTCCAAGGCTGAGGTAGAGGCGGAGGCAGAGTCGTCCGAAGAGGAGACCGGAGACGGCTCGAGCTCAGACTCAGATGACGATGCTGATGACGATGCTCCTGGACCTTCGTCCAGGAAGAGGACGAGGACGGACCCCTAGACCCGAGGCCTTTTGACATTGATCCAGATTTTTGCTGTTTTTCTTTTTTTTTTGTACTTTTTTTTCTGGTAGCTAGAGTACCTTGTACTGCCGCAGGCAGGTTTTGTTTTTCCAAAACTTTGTACTTGAAAAAGATGATGAAATGAAACAAACTTTTTGTCTGAAAAAGTGTTACATTTTGTACATTTCATGCTTCGCATTGCATTACATCATCACATCACACCTCAATGTAAATGGAATTGATCTTTTGTCTGAAAGTCAAACATTTGTATTGTAATAACCAAGTAACGAACCAGCCAACGGCAAAACAACTCATACAACCCACTGCTCAGTCTGAACACTCGGCCCATACTCTGCTGGGGATTAATCTGCATACAGGCCATTCTGTTTATTCTGCACACGGCAAATCCTGAACAAACAGTCCAATCTGACAAGACGGAATACAAAGGTTGAATCGGCTGAAGTTGAAGCACACTCAGATGCCCCAAATTTTCCCTTCTTCTTTTGCTTCGCATAAATGTGGAGAATGGCACAGCACTCTGAGCACAGCATGATTAAAATTTTGAAATTGAAAAAGGGTTTTCAAACCGGGGTATTGAGCCTACAACTGAACACAGTAAAAAAGACTCAAACAGAAAGTACACGACCTAATCACAACGAGACACGCTCGGAAAAGACTCAAAACAAAAGTTGAGGTAAACAAAACAAAAGACACGACGTACAGACGTGTTTAAAAATGAGAAACCTTAAATCACGAGGAGCCAGTTCCTCCGGGCATTATTTCCCACCCTTTCTAATTTGTGATTCTCACATCACTCGGCCCTCAGGCTCGGTTTTTCTCTCAAAAACCCTTTTGCTCACTTTTCTCTCGACTTACACCTCTCTATTCTTTATTCTCTCATTTTCCATCCCTCCCCAGGGTGATTGATGGATGAATAGTTGTGGGTTCACGCCCAACACTATTAGCTCGCGGCTATTTCCTCCCGGGACGTCTAGTCGATGTTCCGGATGGAGTATCTTGATCCATTCCAATTTGTGCTTCGCACTTGGCTTGATACCTCGTTGCTTGGAGGTTGTTGAGAGTTTTCAGCCCTTTACTGACAGCTTCAGTTGTGTCTTCTTCTGGCGAATAGAGTGCCCTTCTGGCAAGCATTGACAATCGGGGGAAAGACAGGGAGCCTGACTCAACTGTGCCCCTAGTTCATCATTTTGACCATTTTTTGTTTTGGTTTTCTACTAAAACAGTTTTGACCAATACGAGAGTTAGATTAACATACTTGTTCGATTTTTGATTTGAAAATCATGCGAGTTAGGCTATGAGCACTGAAAATTTTCCTTTTTTGGGCCCAAGAAAATGGTCCAGTTTTGGAAAAGATGGAATAATTTTCGAGAAAATAATCAACCTCAGTAAAAAAAATTCTCAAAAACTATTTTTGCAAACGGTCAATGCTCAACGAGCACGGAACTCACTCTCGAGATGTACATCCTTGGATCGGAGACAATGGAAAATTGCCCCTTGCTTGAAAGAGCTGCACGGCAACGGAAAGTTGCCCCTGGTTTGAGTGGCGACTCATGGCAACGGAAAGTTGCCCCTTGTTTGGACGATGCCGCAGCATTTTGTAAACAGTCCTCATTAGTGATGATCACGACCGAACTCTCGACACGGAGACGAGAAGAAGGTCAGAACCAATATATGACACAGTCACTTGAGAGCGTGGTGGCTGGACTTCAGGATGAAGTTGCCTACGTATCCCAAACATGGAATCAAGCCTTACGTAGTTCCGGTGTCACAACCGACTATCGGATTCAGAGAAGGCAAGGATGTCAAAACCATTACATGGACAAATCGCTTTGAAAGCGTTGGGGTGGACTTTGGATGAAGTTGCCTACGTATCCCAACATGGGAATCAAGCCTACGTAGTTCCGGTGTCACAACCGAACTATCGGATTCAGAGAAGGCAAGGATGATCAAAACCATTACATGGACTGAGTCGCTATGAAAGCGTTGGGGCTGGACTTCGGAATGAAGTTGCCTACGTATCCCAAACATGGGAATCAAGCCTTACGTAGTTCCGGTTAAGGTACACTCGGGTATTTTAACCTTCACTTTTTAGGCTCTAACTTTTGCCAAGGCGCCCGTTGCGGGTTTTCGACCTTGCGAGCTTTGTTTTTCTTCTTTTCTTTTCTTTTCTTTCTTTTTTTTTTTTTTTTTTCTTTTTTTCTTTTTTTTCTTTTTTTTTTTCTTTTTCTTTTCTTTTTCTTTTTTTTCTTTTGTATTTTTTTTTTTCCTCTAACTTTTGCCTGGGTCGCCCTTCCGGGTTTTCGGCCCAGCGAGCCTCTCAAAGGGTAAAAGTGTAACAAGTCCATGCCAAATGGTTTTGGGTTTTGAAGCCATCCGTATCCAGAGAGTGGCTGTTGTTATTGATTTGCAAAAGGATCCATCTTCGGCTCTTCAAGCATATCGGACATTTTTGCCCCTAGTTTAAGGGTGCTTCTGTTCTAGCTTCACAAGCTTCTGTTGACGACGTCTGACCTCTTGATCTGACTTTGGTGCCTCTTGTTCGAGGGCTGCTTCAAATCTGGCCACACAGGCCTCTCTTGATGATTGATCGTTGAACGTTCTGAATGGGTTCAAGGTTTGAAAACAAATGGATTGAATCTTGAGGCTGAGAGCGATCCTAGGCTGCACAATCTCAAGAGCGATTCCACACAGGTCTTCACAGGACCGCGCAAAACATTTTGTTTTTGAAAGTTTTTACGAAAGCGACAAATCGCTCGCGCTGAAGATAGTGTGGAACCAATCTGGATCAAGCCAGGGTCCTTCTCAGTACTCACGCTAACAAGCATGATTTCATTCATTAAAGGCTTAGCATGCCTCACTTTCTCTCAAATTGATCAAAGTTTTGTAAAACCCGAGGAATTCCTTCCTCTTCGTTTTCATCACCACAGTGTTCAAAAAAGTTTTGAAAAACTTAGGTCAATACAATGAGTTTAGAGCACAGAAGAGTAAGTGAGATGTACGCCGTTTCATTCAAATCCTCTGGCACAACTAGCTCAAGGTAGCAATAAGCACGGAAACATGATAGCCGCAGCTGTTTCATTCAGATTTCCTGGTTGCAACTGGCTCCACAGCAGAGACAGACTCAAAAAGAAAACAAAAGGGTAATTACAAAACAAAACGGTGTTCGAGGCAACAACCCCGGAATCACCTGACATTCTATACAAGGGGACTGACTCGCTACAACAAGACAGACCCTTAAGCAAAAAGAACTGACTCAAGACGATGAGACAGACTCAAAACAAAACAAAGAACTGACTCGACACCCAAGCCAGAAATTACAAAACTAGCATTCGCAGATGCTCAAAAATGCGTGCCAGACGCCACATCCAAAATACACCAAGCGCCGCCCGCAGGTGGTTCACTCCCCGATCACATACTCGCAGTATCCTCAAAATCCAATAGCTGGGTAGTAACAGACTTGGCTGAGGTGGGTGGAGGATAACCTCATTGTCGATCAAATCTTGCACCTCATGACGAAGGCGAAACAATTATCGGTAGCATGACCGGTTTGCTGGTGGTACGCGCAGTACAAAGCAGCATCATGTGTGAGAGGGAGATTCTTTGGGAGAGGCCGAGGCTCAAGGGTTTAAGATGCCCTCTTTCGGCCAGGATCTGGAGTGCCTTAGACAAAGGCATGTAGAGAGCGTGGAAAACCCTGCGCCCTCGGGGCAGGTACTTTGAAGTCTGAGATTCTTGCTAGACGCACTAGCGAAAGGGTCGGCAGGCACTGCCTTGACTTTCTGATCTTTCCCAGGTGCAGGGTTGGGAGTGGAAGGAACTGTTCTGGCATGACGGGGCCTATCCCGGTTTTCTGACTGGCTTGAACTGCCTTCGGTTGGAGTGGGGAAAACATCATCCACAGTCTTGGCTACGACTGCGAATACCTGTTGTTACTCATCCCCCGGCTTTCAAAGCCTCGACTGCCCACAGCAGTTGTTCAATGGGATCAGCGTCTGCCTTGATTTTGTCCTTACCTCTGGCCTCAGCCTGATCGAGGGCTTAGGTTGATGTTGACAAGTCATTACTATAACTCGAGACAACCTCAGGTTGGCTGAGCTCAATCACAATCCGTCCCAATAGCGGGGGCTCTTGCGGTACAAAATTTCTGGCATATGGTGCAGCTGGTGGCGAAGCCGATATTCCGTAAGCGAGATCTGCCATAGACCTCTGGAGGTCACCAATCATCCCCATCAATTCGAACGTAGTGGGCTCACGAGCCTGATACAACTGGGGTTCCCAGATCGGGCGCGCACAGGCGACCTGGGTGGATGCGGTACATCAACATTGGTCTCACTTTGCAGGTGATTCCTTGATCTAATGCGGCTGTCATAACCACATTTCCTCTGAATTCTGTGTCATGATAAGTCCGCTGATCCTGAACGGTGACTAACGGATCAGATATCTGCCTTGCCTCAGCGAGGGAGAACACTGGCTATTCTGTACTCGAATCTCTGTACTGAAAGAGAAAAACATGCAGCATTTCAGCCCAAACGGAACAAACACAGGCGTAGCTGAACAGCTGTACTCTAATACTGATCACTGTTCCCCAAAATCACTGCCCCAAAACACTGAATCGGATACCCGCAGATATAACTGTTTCTCAAAAACACTGATACTGATGCCCGCAGGCCTGATGCTCAAACTCACAGACTGATATGTACGTTCCTGTAGAGATACACTCTAAAAGCACATAGCAAGTAAAAGAGAGCCAAAACACCCCTATGTTGGGGTAGGGTTTCCCTGTCCTATTTTGTCAGGAGCTAGGGTTTCACTACGCACGCAGCGGTTTCAAACAACCTATATCGGGTAAGCAACCTGTCCTAGCTTGGAATGGTCACTATGGATTCCGAATATGCACTAGGTCGAATGGTCAAAAGGGTGCCCCGGTAAAACCGGGGTTTGTGTTCCCATACTGGCAGAGCCCGCAACCGGTCAGCCTTATGGCACGCTTCTCAAAGCGAGCCTCCGGCAAACCGCTCAGGAATAGCAGATGGCCAACACGGTGTCCTAGGCGCACCAATGCACATGCAATGCAAAGAAACACATAAGTGTAGTCAAAACAGGATATCACGAGTTCGAGTCAAGTTCTCTAAAATCCCCAGCAGAGTCGCCAGAAACTGTAGACGTCCCCGAACGCCCCGGGAGGATGACTCCCCCCGTTCTGTTCGCTTGTGGGTCTACTACAGTTCAGGACTCAAATTGTCACGGTTCTAAATCTGAACCAAAGAGTCCAAATCCGGCAAATCGTTTTGAGAAAACAGATTTTTTTGAAAGAAGTGCCAAACATGGACTGCTTTGCCAGATACAGAGTCGCCACCTAAATATTTTTTATGGGGGAATTTAGGAAACCCTGACTCGTTTGCCTAAGGCCACGTGTCCGTCATCACCAAAGTTGCCTCGGCTCGGGAACTTGGGTACGATTGGGGAAGGTCAGCTATGAGCACCCCCTCTCGCCCGATCCGAAGATCGGCCTCTACTAACCATGATATCCGATTTTGAAAACGTTATGTGTTCTTAATCCGGTTAATTAGCTAGAATTACTATGTGATGCGCACAACACAAAAGTATAGACTAGATCGCCTAATTTGGAACGAAGCATTGCATATCCGTTTGTTTGGAAAACGCTTTGAGATTTGCTACTCGCAAGTAGGCTAAAACACGGATTTCAGCGAGTTGTTCCAACTCAAACAATCCAACCTTCACCCACAGGCATTCAGGCAGTTTAAATCACATAAGCATCTAGCCACATGGTAAGCATGCTGTCATGTTAACATTCACACTCATGCGAGATGCTAAAGCATAAATACTTACATCGTACTCCGAGCCAAAACAAAGAACATGTTAGCAATCATGCATGATCCAAGTCCATGTTAAGTGGCTAATGCAACACATACAGAATGTCACTAGAATAGGCTCGGCTAATCCTAGGATGGCATGTGGGATACGACAAGTAGCACGTATTCAAGTTAGGTTTTAAAATACTATGCAGTTAGTATGATTCGCCGAGCCCGGTGCATGCAATACTGATGAATGATGCACGCATGCATAGCATAAGGTATGCTAAAGTAAACATGTCCTAATACTAACCATCAAAAGCAGGTAAGTAAAAAGGAGAAAGAAGTGGGGGTTGGAAGACATGCACACGCACCCACACTTATTACAAATTTGCCCTCGCTTGGAGGGACCAAAAGAATAATACAATTTAACTAACTATCAAGCTAATTAAAATATTACAGACCAATTAAACTAGTTAAGAAAATTAACCAATCTAATTAAACAGTAAACAGCCTCGGAAGAGGGCTCAATGCAATGCGTGCTCGGCTCCGCTCGGAAAGCCACTACCATGCACAAGTTGCCTCTGCTTTGACTGTTATCCTCCTCTGAAGACTGTACAAGTCTCAGGGTTGCTTCTCTGAGTGCTGTGGAACACCACCGGCTAAGGGAAATGGTCACCAGCCATGGGGAATGCTCACCGACCACTGATTGAGCCATCGACCACCAATTGTTGGTCGGTCGGCACTGTATGTAGCCGACCGGCCAAAACTTCCTGCAGAATCTGTTTTGACAGCAGCAGAGGGCAAAACATAGCATGGCAATGCATTTCAAGCAAATGTGTGCACCACCACATCCCTTATCATGTTTATGACTCAAAGGGACATGGTCCTCGGTTCTCAGACCACCAATCGCGCATTTCAATGCGTGATGGCCCAAGGAAACCAAGTGTACATTTTGATTTCAAATGGAATGCAATGCACATAATCAAACAAAGGGGCTTTCAACCTCTATCATGGCTTGATCAAGAGGTGAAAGATGCATGTAATGCAATGCATCCTAGGCATGTGAACTAGTATGCAACATGGACATGCAATGTGTATTTAGGCATGCAACCTAAACAAATAATCATGCAAGGCAAACAAGCATGCAACCACTATGCTAGTGACAAGCATACAAGATGCAATGTGGGCATGCAAGTATGCAAGCAAACATACAAGGCATATAACAATCATGTTAATGACAAGCATGCTATAACACATGAAGGATGGACTTAGACTAATTTAGGCAGCCCTCAAACAAGCCTAAAACAGTGGCCATAAACTATGAAAATGGGGACCAAATGCACATACAAGCATGCATGCATGCATGACCCAATTCCTAAGCATCAAAAGGCAACTTTTAAGCACACTTAAAGGAGATGATCATGGACATATGGCAAGCATACCAAACTCTGAAATTGCATAAAATAGAGGTGCCAAACCAACTAATTAAAGCAAGCAAAGCATGCTCATGACATCACACATTCAAGGCCTACAAGCTAGAATGCAAAGAGACTATACAAAATATGTTAAGCATGACCAAAGCAACTGAAAACAGAGCTAAAGCACACTAAAACATACACAAAAGCTTCACAAAGCTTGGCCAAAATCATGCTAGAACAAGGGTCAACACTTAAAGCATGTTAAGGCCAAAACATGGCATTACAAGGCATGTATGCTAAGCAAGCATGGTGTACCTAAACCAAGTAAAAACAGAGCTATATTATGACATAATAAGCACAAAAATCAGTTAAGGCATGGCCAACATACACTTAAACAAGATGCTCTCTCAAGAGGCTAAAATGGCCCTTTTCAAGGACAACAAGGAGAGGGGGTGGCCCTCTCCTTCTTGGGACCTCAAGGCACCATCCTCACCACTGAAATCCCTCAAGATTTCAGTGGTGAGGAGGCCCAAACACAATGGTCCCGGAGCTCACCAAAAATGCACAAAAATGGAGCCTAACAAGGCTTAAGAGGGGTCAAACAACCTCAAAGCTCAAAACACTCTTAAACAACTATTTAGAGTAGGCAAAAACAAGACTTTTATATGTTATACACCAAGTCTAAAAACAGTTTCAAGGTAGTCAAAAAAGCTATGCAAAAATGGGGTAAAAAGAGCAAGAATGTTACCCTTGAAGACCCTCTTCACAAATGGTGGACCAGCTGCTTCTTTGAGCTCAAAACCACCCAAGAACAGACCTCTGACCCCTCAGCAACCAAGATAAGGTGTAATGGTGGGTGTTTGTGTGCAATAGTAAGGCTAAACACACACAAATACACAAGAGAGAGAGAGATATAAGAGATGGAGGATATGCAAACCCCAACCCTAAAACTCAAAGCTCTCTGAAAATGTTGTTTGACCTAAAAGAGGGAGAAGAGACCTCCTCTTATAGAAGATTCAATCTTGTAAAGCTTCCAAGGCAAGCTAACAAGAGGGAGATCCCTCCATACACGTGTATGGAGGGAAGCAAAGTGTATGCCAGCTAGCACAGCTGGCATAAAAATATCTGCAAAAGCAAATGCACAGTAGTCGGCCGGCCAAAAATGCAATTTGACCAAAAAAGATGGCCGGCCACCATCTATAGTGCCGGCCGGCCAAACATTTGGCCGGTGGCAACAAAAACACAGCCGGTGGCCTCAAGCCATGGCCGGTGATGTGTGGGGATGGCAACAAGCCATGCCCTGCCCCTCAAAGGCAAAACACAAGTGTTTGGTGCAAAACCAAACACAAAACAGTCGAGTCGAGAGATCTTGAGGCAAGGCGCGTAGCCGAGACCTCCGGGAACTCAAAACGAACACAAACATGGATGATCACCGAGTGTTCAAGCGGTGACGTCCAAGTCTTGAGGACGGTGAAAAATGGGGTGTCTACACGTGCGGAAAGCAGGGGTTGCCAGGGTGTAACACTGAAATAATTGCACGTGAAATTGCAAGTGCGGGGAAGGAGGGCCGCATGTGCCGGGGTGGAGGCCGGACGTACGATGAAGGTGTGCCACATGTGCGGGGAAACATGTGCACGTACAGGAAAACACTGAGTCCAAAATTTCTACTTTTTCTTCACTTGGGGATGAGTGTATCTCACTTTTTGTATATATCTCTCCCTCTAAAAACCCATTTCTCTTCATTCTCTCTATATTTATCTACACAAAATTAGATCAAATCTTTGATTTCTTCAAATCCATTAGAGTTTTGATCATAGCTCCTTCATCAAAGTCGGAAAACCCTTCGAGGGCTACGTTTTAGGCAGTGGAGATCGAGTTTCGGCACCATTGATTTTGGGACATCTCTCTCTATTTCCTTCTAGAACTTGAGGTAGGGATTTTCTTAGAGTTATATATATATTTGCAAGATTATGTTAATTTTGGAACTCTCTTTGGTGGTATTGAAATTTGATTTTTGGCTCAAGTGTGTTGATGATTTTAAAAGTGGGTTTACACCTTGTTTTAGAAAAATTTCATGAGAGTTTCATCTATGTTGTGAGAAAAAATGCTTTGGAGAGATTCTTTCAAAAAGATGAGGAAATGCCTAGTTTTGGCTGAAAACCTAGAAATTTGAGATTTTTGGAAGTGATGTTGAGAATTCATGAGTATTTACCTATTATAGTGTTCAAATGAATAAATGATTGGGAATTTCATATAGTTGTATATAAATGAGAAATTCCATAGAATATGAAAAATAGTTAGTTTTGAAGTTTATTGTTCAAAAATGTGGGCATAGTCATGAAATGACTAAATTGTTGAAATTGCATTGGAAAGAGAAATGTGCTACTCTTTTGATAAATACAAATGAATATATGTTTATCTTGTGAAATTGCATTGGAAAGAGAAATGAGAATTATGATCACAATGGAAAAATTATGTGGAAGAATTGAAAATTGAAGAATATTATATATGTTGCATTGGCATTTCAATCCATTTGGTTGTTAAAAATCTTGAATTGGGATTTGAAAACTTTTGCATTGAGAAAGGAAATATTTGTGAAACAAGATCTCATTGATTTGTTTTTGGGTTAAATATGTTGGTAAGTCCGAATAGGGGGTGTAGATGAAATTGATTAAGTTGGCCTAAGTGTCTAGGGTGAAAGACTGAAAACACGCGCGGAGGAGGTACTACGTGCCTTCTGGTTAGCTACCGGTAAGGTGGGGATTTGGTAGTGCTAGTTATGCCTACTTGCAAACACCAACCTAGGGATTACCTGAATTGTATTTACTGCCCCCTTGAACTTGATTTAAAATTATTGAATATTTATTTATTTATTTTGAGGCGTTACATAATGCCCTCAAATAATTAACGTAAGAAAAACTCAAATTTACTCCAACGTGATATTGTTTCTTACATAATAACTTCCATTGAATATACGTATACAAGATATAATTTGCCATCATTAACATCATGAAATCTCTAAAATTTGAATTCATTATACTCTAGAGATTCGTAAAAGTATTCCATATGCAATTATACATTCAACATTTCCTAGAATACGAATCTATAGCTTATGGTACTACGATTCAAATACAATTTAGTGCCCTCATAGACTACAAGTTCCAAGGCTTATGCCTGATTACACAAAATAGTTATCAAAACCCATACATGTAAAGCCCCCGGCTTGTCAAAATAACAACAAAACAGAAGAGTCATGTGCCTTCAAAATACACTCCAAGCCTTTAATTCGGCGGAATCACCACATTCTTTCCTGCACAAATCCACTAGGGTGAGCACAAAGCCCAGTAGGAAAATCTTAACAAAGTATATACATTTTATACAGCCTCCCGAGATGAATGGATATGCCATGCCATACACAAAATATATTTGTTTATCTTTTAGAAATCTTGTGCACAATGCTAATTTGAAAACACAACAATTCAATAACTTCAATACAATTCAAGGGGTGGTAAATACAACTCAGGTAATTCCTAGGTTGGTGTTTGCAAGTAGGCATATCAAGTACTACCAATCGCCACTATACCGATTTCTAACCAAGAGGCACGTGGTACCTACTCCACACTGTTTTCAGCCTTTTACCATAGATACTCAGACCAACTTAAACAACACCAAACTACACCCCCTATCCAGACTTACTAACGTATTTACCCCAAAACAACTCAAAATGATCTTGTTTCATAAAATAATTCCTTTCTCAAAGCAATATTTTCAAATGCTAATTCGAAATCAATAATAATGAGATGCAACATGTAGCAATGCATTATAATTGTCTCATTCTCAATTCCACCACACAATCTTCCATTGTGATCAAATTTTCATACATCTTTCCAATGTAATTTTCACAATATGTCTTACGAGAGATAAATAACAATATCATATTACATGCATTCTTCACATGTTAATCGTTATTTTCAAACTTCGCCTATGCAAGACAAACAAATAATATGCTATTCATCAAACTTTAAAATCAATCATTTCTCATTTTTCCATGAAATCCCTCATTAGATACAAATATATCAATTGTAACGCCCTAAATAAACAGCACAACCCAAATCATAATCATCACATGCAATTGATCAACAACATTTTATATTCTCTTTCATTATATCTTTGATCATTACAAAAGATACCATAGGCAATACATATTTACAAATCCTAGATCCTGAATTTATAGCATATGGCATGAATACAAGAGCAAAAAAAAAAAAAAAAAAGTAAAACCAAGTAATGAAATGCCCTAATGACTACAACTTTCGAAGACAATGCTTGGTTACAACAAAATGAGTTTAAACTCAATATAAGTAAAGCTTGAGGCTTAAACAATAATAATTACATCAAGAAACCCTAAAATGAAGCCTTAAGCTTTAAGTCCTCCCAAGCTACGTCCTTGGTAGAGGCATGCCATTAACATCTGAAAGTTGTTTTCCACATAGGGTAAGCCACAGCCCCGTAGAGACAATCTAACACAATATATAAACCTTATCAAAATTATAAGGTAAATGCATATGCATGTCATTTGTCAAACAATTTCTTGTTTTCCATCTCAAAACAATGCAATGCCAGGTTGTATATCAATTCATGAAAATCATCCTTTTATAAAGAAAACAAGGCAGTGGATACATAACACTGGGAATCTTTAGGTACGTGTCTGCCAGTAGGCTATACAAGCACCACCTAAGCTATTTTATTGGTACTAACCAGAAGGATCAGCACCTAACCGTGCGGGTTTTTGGACTTTCACCATGGACACACAGGCTGTAGCTGGTTTTTCATGCTCCTCGGAGGGGTTTAGTCTCCTCGGATACGATAGCCTTACAGTTCGGACTCCCATGGTTCGGAATCTGATTTCACAAGTGCAATGTGAAATAAATAAACACAAAAGAGTGCAAATCCGGCAAATATTTGAAAAATCAATTTTTAATCAAAAAAGGCCAAAAATGGACCGCTTTGCTAGATTTCAAAGTCACCACCTAAATATTTTTGGAAAATTTAGGAAACCCGTGACTCGTGCCAAAGGCCACTTGTCCGTCATCACCAAATTGTCTCGGCTCGAGAACTTAAGTATGTAAGGGGAAGGTCATGAATTGAGCACTCTACTTACCCAATCAAAGATTGACTTCTACTAATCATGATGTAATTCTTACGTATAGTATATGCTCTTGTTCTTATTATTATACTATCTTTAATACGTGATGCACACAAGTATAGACTAATTCCCCCAATTTGGAACGCTTTGATTTCATGTTTGTTTTGAAAAAGAGTTATGAATATGTACCACTTAAAAAGTGATCTCATATGTACATTCAATCAAAATCATCCAACTTAAGTGAAATAGCCTTCATCCACAGGCATCCAAATAGGAATATCAACTAAGCACCTAGTCTCATGGTAAACATGTTTGATGTATCAACAATCACACGCGTGCAATATGCTAAAGAAAAAAAATGCTTGGCCCAAATAATCGAGGCAAGCCAAAGAAAGGAAAATAGTTAGAAAAAATGCATGATCCTAAACAATGCAACATGAATAATGCAATGCATACAACATGCAATTAATAGGCTCGGCTACTAGCATGGCATGTGAGTCAATTCAAGGCATGCGATAGAGCACGTATTCGAGTAACGAATTTGAAATTGACATTGATTAGTATGATGAGCCAAACCTTTATGCTATATGCTATATGCAAAACGAATGGATGCGAGTCATGGAAAATGCTAAGGAAAACATGATGCTATATGCTATCCATCATAAGCAAGTAAATAAAAAGGAAGAAAGAATGGGGGTTAGAAGACATACACAAATTATTACATATTTGCCCTCGCACAGGAGGGTCCGAATGAATGTCCTAACTTTAAACTAAATACTACAACACTAAATAAATGAATTAACTAAGCTAACTAATAAATGAACTAGCTATTACAAATTCAAAGCTAATTAACTAAATAATGAACTAGTAATAGTTTCAGATGAACTACTAATTTAAGTACAACATACTATTATTAGCATTAATTTCATGGGCCACAAGCAGTGAAGAATCGCATATGCATGAATGGGAATATCCACCTGAAAACTCCTCTGTTTTGTTGCTTGAATTGTTCTATTTTGCAGTCAGAAAATAATTTCGTTTTCACCAAAACCTCTGCTCTATTTTGCCATGAAAATGGCACTGCTTGCAAAAAGTAAAGTGGTCGGCCGACCATGGAAAGTGGTCAACCGAACAAATGGGAAATACAAAGTTGAGAAACAAATGGGAAATACAAAGATAAAAGCTTCTTATTTGACCGGTTGGCCACTATTTATGGGCTCTACCAGGCTGCCACAGAAAAGAAACAGAGCAAAAACTGAGAGTTTCTAGGGGATGTTTATCCTCTCTGCCTCTCCCTATCATGGAATTGATCAAGGGAGGAGTAGAATCGATTCACAAATCATCAATGGTCACAAGGTTGTTGCATGATGATCTATGAGTTGACGGGACAAAGGCTCAATGAATGAAAAATAAAAGACTAACAAAAACCTCCCCTCTATCATGGAGTTACCTAAAGGGAAGTGGTAGACATCACTTCTCGAATCATTAACATCACTAAACAATATGTAATGACTCAAGACGCAATAGGTTCAATTAACGTCCGATTGAACCCAACTTGATTTTATTATCTTTTTACCACTTTTAATCCAATTTTATTAGCCTTTTTATTACCTTTCCATTCTTTAATCATTTGAGTCCAAAAATGAGAGTTATGTCCACTAATAAAAAGATGTGTCAAATAAGAAGTTGTTTTTAGCATGAGAGAGATGTAATGCCTTGGTAATGAACCTCCGAAGAGATTAAACCATTAAGAATGGAAGGTCTCTTTCGCATGCCTTAAACAACCATCAATTGTTTGAAACAAATCTTAAGAAAAAGGAAAGAAAATCAAGAAATGAGGGAGATTGCAGAGATGGTTATTACAAGTGTTAGCATATGTATGAAAGCTATGAAAATAAAGGCTATCAACTGAAACAAGTTAGTGTCTAATGCCTACACCACCAAACCTATGAGGACTTACAACAATACAAGCATACTATGCAAACTATATACTAAATAAACACACTAAAATAGTGCTAAAAACAACAAAACAGTGCTGGAAATTAGTTTGAAAAGCTAAGAAAAGTAAGCAAAAATGAGAGAGAATTGAAGTTATTAAACAAGCCTAAGGAAGGATGGCTAACCCCTTCATTTTGGACCTCAAAACCACATATTTTAGCCTTTGAAAACTCTGAAAATTAGTAGCTAAAAGTTGAGAAACAAATGGGAAATACAAAGATAAAAGCTTATGGAATAAGGTTTAAAGAAGGGTGGTTAACCCCTCCACCTTTGGTAGCTTTAAATCACAAGTTTCAGCCCACCAAAATAGTCTAAAAATAGTAGAAAAATAGCAAGAAAAGAGGGGGAAGAAGTAGTGTAAAGATGGCCAAAGTTATACCTCTTGAAGAGGGTTACTCTTTGATTCCCAAAACCAACAAGTGATCACCATCAAAAGCTGAAATTTTGACTCAACAATCTTAGCAAGAAGACCCAAAAATTTGGTTTAGAAAGTGTATGTATATTGCAAGATAGAGGGGGAGAGTGTTTGACAAATTTATGAGCTTTGGTCAATTTTTCTAACCTAAAACCATAAGGGATGGCCAAGTATATATAGAAAAACAAGTTACTATCTTGGAAATATCTATATTGAGCTAGCTGGTGTAGTGCATGCACATGGGGGAGGGACAACTGTCTACAAATATCTGCCAGCAGAGAATCCTTGCCGGCCGGCCGGCCGAGTAGGGGATGGCCGACCACTAAAAACTGGCCAGTAGGCCTCTGAGTGGTTAGGCTGGAAAAAAATAGGTTTGGTGCAAAAAAGGCAGTACAAGGTTTAGGCTTTGAAGTTAGAAAAATCGAGGCCTTTTGTTGAGAAAATTGAACGATTGTACAGTGTACTAATTCATCATTGAGTGTTCAACCTGAAGTGCCCAAGTCTTAAGGGTGGTCAAAAATGGGGTGTCTACGATTGCCCCTCTTTGATAGTGCTCGAAGTCATAAAATGATGTGACTAAATGTCAAAGCCCAGAGACGATCCATTTTGACAAGGCCATAAGACTTGGGCAAGAATTCAAGACGTAAATGCAATGGTTGAACTCGAAAGTTGCTTACATATCCCTTTGCAAGGAATCAAACCAACGTAGTTTAGGGGCAAGATACAAATGTATGTAGGAAGAATTTTGGAAAACTGGACTTATACGCTACACGAAGTTGGTTAATCTTGAAAAACTCATAATCCTGCAAACTAATGCAATAAGCAATGTGACAACATGAATGAAAATCTCAAATCAAAACAAAAATCAAGCCGCATCTCCCATGGAAAGAAGTAAGCAAAAAACAAGACGATGTAATCGACAGAAATGTCTCCCCGCATTGTATACGGAGAGAGAGCGAAGATTGAAAATAGATGAAAGACGCAAACCAACTATGTATAACGTAGAGGGGACGCAAGGTACAAACCAAATCACACTCACGTGATCATGGTGACGAGAAAAATCAAACCACGCTTCACGCAAAAAGGGGAAAGCTCCATTCCAAACTACGTCTCACTCAGAAGGGGTGATGGGTGCGAGCCAAATCGCACTCACGCAATAAGGGGAAGGGGTGCTAGCCAAACTACGCTTCACACAGAAAGGGGAAAAGCTCCATTCCAAACTACGTTTTTCGCATAGAGAGGAAAAGCTTCATTCCAAATTGCGTCTCACATAGAGAGGATGAAGGGCGCAAGCCAAACTACGCTTCGCGTAGAGAGGGAAAAAACTCCATTCCAAATTGTGTCTCACGCAGAGAGGGTGGAGGGTGCAAGCCAAACTACACTTCATGCAAAGAGGGAACCAAATGATGTATATGGATGCAGTATAATGCGATATAATTGATAAGAAACATGATGCAATGCAAGTTCCATGCAATGTAATAGAAACGATACACAAAAGCGGTGCTATCGAAGGCTCCCCAACAGGAGAGGAGGCAGGGAACGCCCTACCATGCACAGGGATATACCATCACACATCTTAAGGTAGAAATTTTTAAGATTACGTCTCACGTATCTCAAGGAGAGGAAGTGCTTAGGAACGGGTTTCACATTACAAGGAAAGAAAACTACTTGGGAACGTGGTTCACGTGCCCCGAGAAAAGAAAAAGGGACAAAGATCCTAAATAGGCCTACAAGACAAACTCATAATGCAAAAGGATGCAATAGGTGCGACAAACCAGATAAAAACAATGCTTTAAAGAAAAGAAAAGGATACAATTCACTCTGACTTGTGATCGAGGTATGTTCATGTGTCGGTGACATGGCACGTCTTGGGATGGCACAACCGGAACACAATCTCGTGGTCTTCAGAATCTGAAACAACTGCACACACTTCAATTTTCTCTCTCAAGATAATATAGGACCGCCCATGCATAGGTTTGGGCAAGACCACAGCAAAAATTCACTCTGGACTAGAAGAGGAGTTGGCTGGCCACAAAAAGGGGACAACCGGCCACTAACCAGCCGACCGGCCACCCGACTGGGTTTCGGGGGCAAAACGGGGTTTTCAATCCGTGGCTTGTTTAAAACACCACCTAAGCCTTATTTCTCACACACTTGACCACCGAAAACTCTCTCTCTCTCTAGGTGTTCTCTCTCTCTAGATTTGCATTTAAATCGCGTTACCCAATGCCCCACGCAAATTTTATTCGTAAAACCTCTTTGGCCCCCTACATTTTGAACCTATTGGATTTTGGTTTTGTTGAGTTTTTGGGTTTTTTGTTACTTTGGGCTTATTTCCCTTGTGTTTTTCTTTAGTTTCACACTTTTTCCAGGGTTTTGACTTTTTCTCTCCTGTTCTCTCTCCTAGGGCTTGGCTTTTGACATTTTCGCCCTTTGTCTCTCATTTTTCACCATCCTCACCCACCACCAACTATCTTCATATGGAGGATGACTTTCCACATGACGGTGAGGAGCCTATGGCCGATGAGGTTACCGCCGACATTGAGGCGGACGAGATATATCCTCCTGATCATGAGCCGGAGTTGCCATCGCTGAGGGTAAGACCTTTTGACCCGACCACTTACCATCCTCGAACCCATGCGATGGCCTCCGGGGGGATGCTGCGGTTCAAGGATTTTACCATGGGCGTACCCGAGGATGTCCTTTTTGAGGGAGCAGGCCTCCCATCTTTCTCATGATGTCACTGAGGTAATAATTTTATTTTCATGCACTTTGCTTGTCTTGCTATTACATTACTGCCTTTCAATGCTGTTACACATCTGACACTTTCTCCTTTAACGCAGGGTGATGCCCTCTCTTGGCGAGGATACGAGGCGGTGATAGCGAGGGACTGGTACCAAGAGCTCCCTGCTCGGGTCCTTGAGCTAGTTGACGAGGGAGGCTTTGGTCTATTCTGTTCCAGGTTGTCCCAACTGTTGGCCAGCCAGGCCTTACTTGGAGCTTCGATAGAGAGGTGATGGTACACCACCAACTCCTTCTAATTCTCTTCCACAAGGGAGATGACGATGACTCCCTACGACTTCTTGATGATTACCGGCTTGAGAGTAGGGGGTGATCCGATCCCCTTTGACATGGACATAGGCCAGTGGAAGGCAGCTTGGATATACCTACTTGGCGCACCCTCCTCTGGACAGGCAGACTATGGTTAGATACAGCTGGTCTTACAACCGTTTCCATGGGAGCCAGCCGGAGACTCAAGAGGAGATTGAGTAGTATACTCACGGATTTCTGATCTACCTCCTCGGTACTACCTTGTTTGTGAATAGGTGGAATGCTGTAGGTTTGTATCTTCTGAGCGCCTTGGTAGTGCTACCCCAGGTCCGATTCTATGATTGGGGTGGCACTGGCCTCGCCACCTTATACGGGTACATAAGCTCTGGTTCCCGAAAGAAAGGGAACAAGGTTGGAGGCTACTAGAGAGCCTATGAGGTACACAGTGTTCTTTCACTTCTAGTTTCTTTCTGCGTCGCACATTCTATCTTTATCTCAGTTTATACATGTGCTTTCTGCTTTGCACTTTGTCTTTATCTCTGTTTCTACATTGTGCTTCACAAATCATTCTTGCCTTGCAGCTTGCCATCTTCGACGCTGCGATGACACTATTTTCGCTTACTATCGTCGATATTTTGACATGGTGACAGCTCTTGAGGCAGTCTGAAACTCATACCCACTCCATTTCATTTATACTGCTTTGATCCACTCTTTGTGGTAACTAATAACAACTAATCAACTGTGAATTCTCCATTTGCAGATCACATGGCAGCCCTGGGCGATGATGCTAGCCGAGATACAGGACGAGTATGCTAGGTCCTGGGCTACCTTCTGATTTCAAATCTTACTGGAGGGCCTTTTCTACTGAACTTGGTATTTGGAAGAGCGGTTCGTGTGCCAGACACTGGGCCTACCTGCTCCGGTTGTTCTTGGTCCTCCTCCTCCATCTATGAGGACAGCTGATAGCCTCCCAGTTGAGGCTATCATACAATACATGGCGAGGCAGGACGCCAATTTCTTTCGTGGGGTAGAAGATTACACAACCTTTATCAGGACTCATCTGATGCCGCCCTTATCTAGAGCGCATGCGAGAGGTGTTGCTAGTGCGGCCAAGGCTGATGCTGGTGGAGCTTCCCATGCCGTGCACGTAGCCGGTTGGCCAGTGATTCCAACCGCAATCCCATGTTGGTGGACGAACGGGTCGACTTATCAGATTTCAATAGAGCCGCCGGAGGAGAAGCACGGGTACATTAGGGATCCCGAACCTTTGCCAAGGAGAAACTGGAAAGGAACACATCCTCCTCCCCATGCATTATTTCTAACAAGGGCGTGGTGGTTCCCGAGGGAGGGTGGATTGAAGAATTGCCATAAACCATAGCAATCCCACCCTTGAATGGATATTTCACTAGTTGGTGAATCGTTGATGAAACTGCCCACATCTGGTGTAACCAAGGCCTTCCCAAGAGCAGATTAAAGGTTGCTGGCACGTCCATAACATGGAATTCAACCTCATGATCGGGTAGCCAATCATTATTTGGCTCTTGAAGGTCCCCATGACATCTTGGCTAGTGTTGTCATGGGCTCAAACAGCTTGACTTGTGGGCATGAAGTCAGCTGGCTTCAAACCTATGACGTAAGTAGTCCTTGCCGGACATACGTTTATTGCCGAACCAGTGTCCACTAGCACTACCAGGATCCACTTCTTCCGACTCTCCAAAGTCACATATAGGGGTTTGTTATGGTTGGCCTCTTCAGGTGGTAGCTCTTTATCTGTAAAAGACAACATTGGAGTTACATCCCTAGATGTGACCAATGACACCAGTTGATCAGTGGTGGTATCGATAGGCAACTTAGTTCTGTTCAATGCCTCTAGTAATGCCTGTCTATGCTCTTGGGAAACCATCAGCAGCCTCCAAATTAATATATCTGCCTGGATCATTTTAAATTGCTTTAAGACCAGGTCTTCTTCAATGTTTTTCTCCTTCGATTTCTCAGCCTTTTTCCCGGAGGGTTCTGCCTGAACTAGGGTCAGGGGTTTGAAATACCAACCACTTCTGGTCATGTGGTTAATTTTCTCTGTGTACCATGTATCGTTAGGGTTATCAGCTTTCCACTCTTCATCAGTATATGCATGGCTCAGATCACTGTCTTTCCACCATTCCCTTGTAGTTATTGCTAGTCCATTATCGGGGCTCCACCCAGATCATATTCACATCGCTCCTTCCATCGGCATACCACTCCTCTTCTGTAGCTGATTCAATCTCTACCTTCCGATACTATCTGAGTTTCAGTGGCATCTTTTCCTTGTCACCAGACTCCCATACAGGCTTTTCCATGGTTTGGACATCATCCAATGTTGACTTGATCCTTTTTTTCTATTTCCTTTTTCCTGCTCTCGGGCTATTTTGCTCTATATTTCCTCTATCCTTTCTCGTTGGGATTGCTCCAACGCTCGGTCTTTCTTAGTCATAGGCATGGCCTCAGCCTTACTAGCCTCACCAAGTTCCTCCACTTTCGGATTCTTATTAATCTACTCCTCCGTATTTGATTCCTCTTCACTTAACCACTCGTTGCTAGATTTAGGCTAGCTTGGATCCCACCACCTTCGAAGAAGAGGTTCTCCAGATCTTGCTCTAATTCTGCCACATCATCAAGACCTTATTCAGGCCAGTTATTCAGGTTCTGCTCGGGCTCATTTTCTCTAATGGCGTTGATGCTAAATGAATCTGCCAGTATGATCATGGGCTTTGGTTGGTCAATAGCCATAATGCACCGACTGGGGTCGTACTTTTCTACAAGTGAGGCCCCCTTCTCTATAACTTGGGTGTCAGATAACTCCTCTAGTGTATTCCTCTTTTCTTTTATTCCTGCCACCATGGGTCCTGATTGGGTTTTGGGTGTTATATCTATTATGCACATATCCGTTCTTTCCGGAATAACCACCTCAGTCTTAGGTAGATGGGATGGGGTGATATATGCACTGGGGTTAAAGGTGGACAGTAGTGTATGGATAGGGTTAATATTTCTAGGCGGGGGGACCTGGTTATTGATGAGAATTGGGTTTGTGGTCACATTTGGTTTGGCGGGTGAGGCTATGATGAGATCCTGGATCTCATGAGGTAGACGATAGCAACGATCGGTGGGGTGGCTGTGCTGTTGATGGAAAATGCAGTTTTGGGTGGGATTATGTCTAGGTAGGAGTGGGTCAGGGAGAGGTTGAGGGTCGAGGGGCTTGAGGTGCTCATTTTCCATTAGTAACTTAGGAGCATGGACTGGGCTCATGTGAAGAAGGTAAAGGTTCTTTGGTTTCGGTTTGGATCGGTGAGCTGTGAGGTTGCACCGGTGAAGAGATCGGCCATCTTGGCTACTGTAGTGACGATGTTAATCTCGGTAGGCTGAGGAATAGTGCTGTTGCTAGCATTGGTATTCCCGGTAAACGGCCTTTTTTTTGGTTCACTGGTTTTCTAAATGATGCCTTTTTTAAATGCGCTTTCAATACTCATGTAAGGCAGCAAATGTAGACTGTGGCGCTACTATCATTCTTTGTAACATATCCGACTCGAGATTCTGAACTACCAACCGAACTTGTTCCCTTTTTGAGGGCCTGTTCATCATTCTGGCTGCTTTTGCCCTCCATCTTGTAACAAAATCAATGAATGGTTCCTTGGAATTCTGAGTCGTTGCTTCCAGCTCACTGATTGTTACTTCTATCTGAGTATTATATAAGTATTGATTAACAAACCCCTTAGACAGTTCTTCTCAATTCCACTTAGTCGAGTCCTCCAGTTTAGTGTACCATATAACTGTCACGTACGATAGAGTTCTTCCGAACAATGACAGTTTTTGAGCCCGAGTCAGGCCCATTGGTCTCAGAACATCCGAGAACAGATGAACATGAACAATAGGATCCCCACTACCATTAAATCTATCGATGTGAGGCATCTTGAACCTTTTTGATAACCTAACAGAGGCCTTGGTATAACCATTTTCAATATCCAGGATGGAATTAAAGCCTTGAGATTTTTTAAGGGCCTTCTCTAGCCTGGCGATTTTTATCAAAGTCGGATCAATATCGTTGATGTCGAAGGGAAGAAGTCCCCTGTGGGGCTGTGTCCAAGGCTTGAAAGCCAGAGCTTGTGCCAACATCTCTTGAGGATCAGCTTGAGGGTTTTCAACTGGTGGAGGGAGATCAGGATTCGGCTGGGCAGCCAAGATTGGGCGTACAGTAGATGTCGATTCCCTAGATGAGCATCGCATTTCAGGAATGGTTTTATCCCTAGCGGCGATTTTGTGATTCAAGGTACCCATGGTTCTTTGAAAAGCTACCATCATAGCAGCAACCTCATCTGGACTTTGCATCATGACATGCCTTGGAGAGTTAGCTATTGGTGAGCTGAGTGGGTGAGAACAGATAGGTGTTTGCTGAATGATCTACACTAGTGACAACTAACTGGTTCTTCTTCTCTGAACAACTGATGGGAGAGAGACTAATGCTGGTTGACCGTCAACTTGATCTTGGATTTTGCAAAGTCTACCAGAGTGAGTCCACAAAACTTGGGAGATATCGGGTCTGTCTGAAGCTATGATTGTAAACTACCTTGCAAAAGAAATAAAGAGAAGAAATACAAAAATAAAAAAATAGACAGCACTTTGGTTCAATTGGCAACAGATATAATCATTGCTGAACAACTGTATTTCCCACTGAATTCTGCCCCAAAACAAATATCAACTATGCCATTGATATGAACATTCCTGTACACTTTCACTGTAAAGCACATATCAGTTAAAGAGAACCAAAACAATCCTATGAGGGGGTAGGGTTACCCTGTCCTAGGTTTGTCATGAACTAGGGTTTCATTACTTCAAGTAAGTAGTTTCATGCAATCCTCCATACGGGTAAGCATCATGTCCTAGTTTTGAACAAACACTCGTGGGTCTGTTCATTTATTTATTTATTCTTTGTTTCTCAAAACTTAGCTTAAAGTTGATTATTAACATGTGTGCACGTGTACCTATGCTAAAGCTTTCTGTAGAATCCAAGGCTGGGTCTTCAATTTTCCTCTCTCTAGAATGGACCATGAGTTATGATAAAAACAAATTATTATTCTTATTTAATTAATTGTGGTAGTCGGCTGGCCATATATATATATCTTTGCATATAAATTCAAATAGTCTGATCTGGAGGCAACTTTAATTGTCATGAATGGCTCATGTTGATGCCGATCAAAATCTCGACAACTGTTTAGCATCTACAACAAGCTAGTTTCTTCTTGGCGCCGATCACAAATTGGCAAGCTAATAATAATAATAATAAATAAATAAATAAAATCGCTGCCAACCAAGGAGCCGAGTTACATTTGGAGTTCGCCAAGTTACTTCCATTGCGCAGCCATGCTCACTACTTACTTCGCAACATTGAAGAGCCGAACACACACACACAAAAAAAAAAAAAGGACCAATCTTATTTTTGGTCAACTATCAGAGGTCCAACAGCATCCAATTTGAGGCGGAATGACGCGTCTAATAGTGGAATGAACACTAGGCCGAATGGTGAATCCAACGTTGCACTAATGAGGCAATCGGACTTCAAACGAGGGAGATACAAGGGCTCAAAGTTGGGAGTTTGAATCAAAAATTCTGCATTTCAGGACCTGTAGCATGAAGAATTCGTCTTTGCACCATTTGGGCCACTATTAATTCATATTATTCAGCAATATAACCCACAATTCGGCAACATCATTATTCGGCAAAACATCATTACTCGGCCACACCAATACCGGTCAGTCGGCAATGTCGCAGTAATGCCGAGTAGCTACCACCTTGAATGCGTAGCCGCTCCACAACTCCATCGCCCTCGGCAGCACATTGGTTATTCGGCAATGCCACGGTCATGCCGAATAGCTACCAGCATGTTGAATTCGCACAAATGCCATTATGGACTTGCCGATCATAAGTTTATGAACAATAGAGCTATTCGGCAATTCTACGAGGCTGCACAGCAGCGTTACAGTGAGACCATATATTTGCATTTCAGCACTGCCGTGACTTATAGCACACTACTCGGCAAAGCTACAAAGCTACTCGGTAGCTCTAAAACCCCGAGCTCTACTCTTTGGCCACGAGAACAGCTTCGATTTCTCACGGCCGAATACATAGCTCTATAACCCCATGCACCAAGCTCTTTTGCCGAATACATTCCCCCATACAACACATTCTTCCACCAACCACATTTTTGCCAAGCACAAAGCTCAAGTGCATTCACCATTATTAATTCATCAACATTATTCGGTTTCGACAATTTATTCGGCAACACATTATATCGCAACATTGTTCAACTCTGCAATTCGGCTTTTTATTTCGTATATTATCAATTTGGCACACATATATTATATCAGCTACAAACTACACAATCCTGCTCGGCACTACTATCTTAGCATAACACTAGCATCTCGGCTTGCCGAAACCCACATCTGAAAATACTAGCAGATTCGTGTCAACTCAAGGAGTCCAAACACACCAATCTGAGAAGCTAAGAACTAACCACAGTTTGTCAGTAGTTGCGAAACAGACCAAATTTTCAAAAAAAATAAAATTTTCAAAGTTGTTGAAATCAAGTATTGATCATCCCAATGTGAAGTACTCATCGAGACGAATCCAATGCAACAAACCACGTCAAAATCGGTGCTAAAACGAAGTCGTACGGGCCGATCAAAGTTTGCCCAGAAAATGAATTCCTTCATTGGAGAAGGTGACCCAGCAAGCAATGAAGAAATAATCATGTGCTTCGCAGTTACCTTACACCCTATTGATCTGAACCCTCATATCCATTTTGGATAAAACTACGCCATTAGGAGTCCGATTTCAATGATCCAATAGTTGTTCCCAGCTATTTTGAGCCTTTTGAACACATCCGAGCGGTCTAATTTTGCAAATTCTGAGTCGCATATTGCGATCAACACATCGGCCAATCAGGAACATTAAATGCAAAATCAATGGTCAAATCATATCCAATCGGCATGCAATTTTAGCAGCAAGATCTTGGGGCTAGGAAATAATCCTCCGTCTTCCCCGATCCACAATTTCATTACATTGGCCATTTTCTCACCCACTGAGACATTTTAGTCACTTTTTCGCTTTCCTATTGGGGCATCTCAGCCGATCCAGATCTCAGCACCTCTGCTATACTCGGCCAACTTGGTATAAACATTACAAAATTTACTAGAGTTGCAAACTCTCGCTCCTTTTCACACCGCTCCAAGCAAGCGCTAGTTTTGGGGCAACACATTACGCATTTGGCAGTCGGCAGTTCGCATATTTTTATGCCTCATCATTTTACCAAAGTCGAATCTTCCTCGCAACATAGGGCAATGGGACACAAACAATCTGCATTCCTTCTGACTAACACATGTCATTCGAAAGCAATAGGGCAGGTCTACATTGGACTAAACGCAAACTGATCAATGCTAATTTTCCCATAACTTACTCAGCAATTAAATAGTTGGCCCAATATCTACTTGGCAATTCCTTACAAGCAAAGCAATATTATTTGTGATTAACACATCTACCTCATTCGGTATAGGCCATCACTGACACATGATGCATTATTTAAAATCCTTGCAATGTTAGCACTTAATCGCCACTTAAAATTAGCATAAGTCTCCAAGTACAGCAGAATCTTCGCACTCGGCATGGAGCGCCATCAGCAAAGGCCTACACCCATGCCTGGGGGTTAGAATACTGCAGGCCTACACCCATGCCCGGGGATTAGAATACTTCAGGCCTACACTCATGCCTGGGGGTTAGAATACCACAGGCCTACACCCATGCCCGGGGGTTAGAATACTGCAGGCCTACACCCATGCTCGGGGGTTAGAATACTGCAGGCCTACACTCATGCCCGGGGGTTAGAATACCACAGGCCTACACCCATGCCCGGGGGTTAGAATACTGCAGGCCTACACCCATGTCCGGGGGTTAGAATACCGTGGTCCATTTTTTTTTTTTTTTGCTGATATATCTACCTTATTTAATCTACATTATTTGGTTCAGGCAATCATTTTCATGCTTGGTACATAGAAATATCACTAGTTCGGCACGAAAGTCCATATTTTGAAGTTCTCTTTGCACTCGACAATATACTACACCCTCGTTCGGGGGTCATAATACCGCGGCCTTCAGTCCTTGCCCGGGGGTAACAATACTGTGGCCCATCATTATGATTTGTTTGGAACTCATGTGATATAATTTCATCCTATGATAGACATATATACATTTATACATACATTCAAGACATACGTACATTTATGCGTACATTCAAGCCTACATGCAGTCATTCATTTATACATTTTATTCATTTATCCAGAGTGTTCTTTATCAAAAAACTTAATAGCTGTTTGAACAGCGTAACTCGACAAGAAAAACTCTCATTCCTTCTACTGCAGACAACGAAAGTTTTGGGGCAATTGTGGGAGCCAGAATTAAAATATATATCCGCTTATTGGGGTTAACCCAAATAAGGCCTACAATGGGTCCAGCCCAAACAAATATCACACCCTCCCATCTATATAAAGAGGGGCATCCCAGAAGAGGAGGCATGTGCTCTCTCCCTACACTACACACTAACACTCTTGATTTCTATAGCTCTATTCTTTCAATCAAAGGACTAACTTTATCATCGGAGTGTCTTCGGCCGGCATCCCCGGTTGGGTGGTGCCGATCATGCTCATCTGTGCAGGTCTACTAGAGTAAAGTTCATCTATTCGTTGGATCTCTACAATCCATGTGAGAGGATATTTCATGGTCTCACACCCTCAATGGTGGCCGGCCGGCCACCATTTCTAGCCTGCCGCCCACCAATGAGTTTTGAGCAGTGTGCTTGTAAAGCATGGCAGAGTTGATCTGGAGAAGGAAATCAATGCAAGGGTTGTGCAATAGAGACTTTCGGGAGCAAACAGGAGATGTTCTTTGGGTGGAAACCGAGCATGCATGGGCCTCCATCACTTGTCAGGACTAGTTAATCATTTATTTGTTGTAATTAATTAGTTGTAGCTAATTAGTTTATGTTGTAATATTTAATTAGCTTAATTAGTTGTAGCTAATTCGTTTGTGTTGTAATATTTAATTAGCTTAATTAGTTGTAGCTAATTAGTTTGTGTTGTAACATTTAAACATCTTAGCCTAGTTAAATTCTTAATTAATTAGCTGAGGTAGTTAGTTAATTATTCATTCAAGTTTTGTAATAATTAGTTAAGTAGTTTAGTTTAGCGAGTTTATTCATCCAGACTCTCCTTCGTGAGAGTGAAATGTTGTAATAATGTGTATGTCTTCCAACCCCACATCTTTCTCCCTTTTACTTAATTGCTTTTGATGGTTAGATTAGGAGCATCATGTTTCGTCTAGCATACCTTATGCTTGCATCCATTCATCTTGAATTGCATGCACCGAGGCTTGACACATCATTCTAACTGCATTGTTGTTTAAATATATTCTTTGAATACGTGTCTAAACCGCATGTTATCAAATTGTCTCATATGCCATATTAGTAGCTGAGCCTATTAGTTGCATTATTGCATGTGTTGCATTAGACATTTGGCATAGTTAAGAACATGCATGTTTTTCTAACTCTTTTGTCTTATTTTAGCTTGGAGCACTAGGTGAGTTTTTAGTGCTTTAGAATACTTGCATAAGTGTGAGTGACTGCCATGATTAGCATGCTTGCCATGAGGCTACATGCTTATTTGTTAAACTATTTGAGTGCCTGTGGATGAAGGCTTGTTGCTTGACTTGGAACGATTCAAAGAATGTACGTTTTAAGCCCACTTTGTTAGGTGACAAATTCACAAGCTTTAAGCCCACTTTGTTAAGTGGTAAAATCAAACTCTTTTCGAAAAACAAACATGACTTGAGATGTTCCAATTCGGGCAAACTAGTCTATACCTTGCTTGTGCGCATCACATAGTAATGTTAGCCTAATAACCGGAAAAAGAGCATATAATGTCGATAAAAAATCATATGATAATTAGTAGAGGCCGATCTTTGATCGGGTCAGTGGGGGTGCTCAAAATATATTCATGACCTTCTTCCCTCATACCTAAGCTCCCGAATTGAGACAATCTTGGTGATGACAGACACATGGCCTTTGGCACGAGTCATGGGTTTCTTAAATTTCCCAAAAATAAAATATTTAGGTGGCGACTCTGTATCTGGCAAAGTAGTCCATTTTTGGCCATTTGATTCAAAATTGATTTTCCAAAAGATTTGCCGGATTTGGAATCTTTGGTGTTTATCAATTTCACATTACACTTGTGAGATTAGATTCAGAACCGCGGGAGTCTGAACTATAGGACTTCTTTTGAGCTTCCGAAAAAGTCGAGCTACACTTTGGAAACCCCCTTGTCTTTGCTCTGCTCCAGTTCTATTGCAATAGATTCTCCCCCAAAACCAGTGACCGGCCGACCACTTCTTAAGGTTGGCCGACTCCTTCTTTTGGACGGCCATGGTGCATTTCCAATGAAACAAAGCAGATCCTGAGGCCTGAAATAGAGTGATTTTTAGACTGTGAACAAAGCAGCTTCTGGCAGTGAGCAGAGGGAGTTTCCGGAGGATGTTCTTACCTGGGTCCGCTTGATCCACCGCCTCTCCTTTGATCCTTTTTAATTTAGCTTCTTCAATTTGTATTTGTATTAAATTAGTTAGCCAATTCATTTGTGTTTGTAATTAAATAGTTCATGTAATTAATTAGTTCATTTGCTTGTCTTGTAATAATTAGTTAATTAGGACATTTGGACTCTCTTGTGCAAGGGCAAATTTGTAATATTTGTATGTCTTCCAACCCCCATTTCTTTCTCCATTTTATTTATATGCTTACCGTGGTTACATATAGTGTCATGTTTTCATTTCAAATCATTCCCATGCCTCGCATGCATTTTTGCATACATAAGATTCAGTTCATCATTCTTGAATATCATTGTCATTTCCTACTTGCTTGAATACGTGCGTTACCATATGCTTTGGGTTAATCCATATGACATGTTTAATAGTCAAACCTAATAGTTGCATTCTTGTATGTGTTGCATTAGTCATGTGCATTATTAGGTTCATGCATTTTTTAATTACTTTTTTTTCCTTTGGCTTACCTCGGAGTACTAGGTGAGTATTTTTTTGCTTTAGCATATTCATGTGTGCGATTGTTGTCATGCTTAGCATACTATCATGAGGCTACGTGCTTACTGGAAATAAACTGTTTGAATGGTGGGGGATAATGGTTATTTTACTTGCACTGGGGATGATTTTGATCAAAATGTATATATGAGCTCATTTATTTCCTTTTGAGTTGTGTGCATTTAGAACTCTTTCAAAAATCACATAAAATCAAGTCATTTCCAAAGCAAGCTAAACAGTCTATACTTGTGTGCCTCACATAGTAAGTTAGCATAATAAAATTAGAACGAGAGAATATATTGTTGATAAAAATCACATCATGATTAGTAGAGGCCAATCTTTGATCAGGTGAGTGGGGTGCTAAATTCATAACTTTCCTCTCTCATACCTAAGTTCCCAAACCAAGACAACTTTGGTTACGACGGATAAGTAGCATTTGGCACAAGTCACAGGTTTCATAAATTTTTCAAAAAATATTTAGGTGACGACTCTGAAATCTAGCAATGCAGTCCATTTTTGGCATCTTTGATGATTAATGGATTTTTTAAGATTTGTCGGATTTAGACTCTCATTCATTTTCTGTTTCACATTGCACTTATGAAACTAGATTCAGAACCATGGGAGTCCGAACTGTAGGACTTTCATACCTAAGGAGACTAAACCCTCCGAGGAGTGCGAAAAACTAGCTACAGTTTCTAGCGACTCTGTTGGGGATTTAGAGAACTTGACTTGGACTTCATGATGTGATATTTTATCTACATATATATGTTCATTGCATTACATTTGCATTGGTGCTCTTAAGTCACTGAGTTCACCATCTGATATCCTGGACGACTTGCCGGAGGCTTTCCAAAAGGCTGGTCAGATGTAGGCAATGTCACGTTGGGAACAGAACCCTTGGATCTGGGTTACTGCGGTACCACTTAATCCTCCTTTCACTTTTCGGTGTTAGGTGTGAGAGGTATATTAGGTAAACTTATTGAGGTACCCTCTTGACCAATTGGCCTATTGCATGTAGTAAACTCTATTGACTATTCCAAAAATAGGACAAGAGGCTCACCTATATTCAGGATATTGTGATGCCACTTGTATGAAATAATAGAACTCTAGATCATGCCAAAGCTAGGACAGGGTAACCCTACCCCCTCATAGGGGTGCTTTGCTCTCTTTTCCTGGTATGTGCTTTGCAGATGGGATCTATATAGGGGTTCCTAATATCAATGGTTCAGTTATATCAGTTTGTGGGGCAAAACTCAGTGGGGACTACGGTCATTCAGTTGTGATCATATCTATTCTGTTGAAAATTGGGGCTAAGGTGTTGTCTCTTTTCTATTTTGCTAGGTAGTCTTTGAACCATAGCTTCAGAAGGCTCTGATATCCCCCAGGTGCTCTGGACTCACGTCAATAGACTTTGTACAGTCAGAGATCTAGTTCAGGGACGACCAGTGTTTACTTCATTGTTGCCAGTGGCAAGACAAAGGAAGGCTAGACCGGGTTCATCGGTTCCAACATTCACCAATTAGATCACCTTTGTTCAGTTCATCACGGGCACTACCATTTACTCCTATAATGGCTCAGCCTCCGACAAATTTAGAGGATCTACTTATCCGTTTTCAGCAATCAGTAGATTCGCTCCAGCAAGATATGGCCTGACAAGCTGAGATATTGTAGAAAATGATATTCAACTTTAAGGATGTCCATGAAATTGGGGTTCAAATCGAGGATGCCATCAGACAAGGGATCATTGTGCAAGGTAATGAGCCTACGAGGAAGAATGTTGTTCGCAGTTCCAATGCTACAACCTGTGGTAGCACAGCTACGAAATGGTTAGAAGTAAACACTATCATTGCTGCTAGAAAAAGGGCACCTAGAGCTCCTAGAACCCCGACCCCTCCCAAGTCCTCTTCCACCAAGACATGACCCCACTAAATACTGTGCCTATCAGCAATAGCATGGTCATGATACAAACTGATGCATCCACGTCCGTCATAAGATTCAAGATCTTATTGACGAAGATATCATAGCTCCACCAAAAAGACCTCAGGCTACCACTAACCCATTACCTCCCTACGTTAACCTAATCCATACACTGCCATCCACCTACTACCCCAGCATATATATCACCGTAGCCCATTTACCCAAGCCTGAGGTGTTCATTCCAGAAAGCACGTACTTGTGTACAATGGATGCACTTGAACCCCAATCATCTAAAACCCCATCAAATACACCGTAGGCACCAATAGTTTAACCCACTACTTCTGAGTTGTTGAGCATGATTGTTGATCTTCAGAGAACTGTGGCAGATTTAGCCTTTGGAATCTTGGCCCCATCATCGACCACATCACATGCCAGAAATTTCACGTCCAAAAGCTCCCCAATCTTGGGGCGAACTGCATTGGAAAAGGCTAACTCGAAGCTATCTCAAGGCTGAGTGATGACATGTCAACAACAAATGGGCCTCGCATAAGCTGAAGCAAGTGGCAAGAACAAGGCCAGGGAAAGTATTGATCCCTATGCAAATCTTCGGTGGGATATTGAGGCTTTGAACGTTTGTAGGCACCCCATTTTGATCGACCCTAGGACTTGGGCGCTTTTTTTTGATTACCCGATGAAAACAAGAAGGTGTTTTTCACAGAATCCTCAATAAGAAAACCTAAAATTTGAGCCCTATTTTCAATCCTAAACAGCCACAAATTACCTTTCCAAGGGAATATTCTGACCTCATGGTTGCGTCCAGAATGGTTTGTTTAGCTAGGATAAGCCTTCGTTGCACCCCTCACTAAAAAATTCTCTCGAAATCTGGGTTACAAACACAATTATTTTGAAACTTTTAGGCCAAGTTGTAATTTTTCAAAACTCAGGGAATATTTGTTATGTGAGGGAATATTCTATTAAGTCAGAAAATATTCCATCCATATGCAGAATATTCCGTCAATGCTGACTGGGTTGATGACGTGGCTGACACATGGCATTGACTAGGCTTGCACCAAAAAAAAAAAAATGAATTTAAGGAATGCTTGGAAGTGGGTTTGAACCCCCACCCTACTACTTAACACCCAGCACCATAACCACCCTGCCAAAGCCTTGTCTTATGTTATGTTTCTCCTCAAATAATATTTGAACAGTGCTGAACTTGTTTTGGCACGGGTAGGGCACTCCATTGACCCATTTTCTGATCTAAACATGTCCCAATGCATGTATACTCATCCTCCATTACCTAGTGCTTGATCCATTGAAGATAATGCTCCACTTTTGTCTCCCATTAGCGTCATTAGTGCTCCATTAGCTCTTATCTTCCTTTATGCTCTATCTTGTCTTCTATCTTATCTTCCACCATTTCTCCACTTTCTTAGCCTATAAGTATACAACAAATTGTTAAGAGAAGAGGATAGATTAAGGAGAGAACATTTGAGCTAGAGAAAGAGTAAAAAATGAGAAAAGAGTTAAGTTTTTTAGCTAAAAACACTCCTATCTTCCATATACACCCCATACCTTCCATACAAACTGAAATTCCATTTTTTCTACCAAAACTCCTCAAAAAATTTTTAAACACTTGAATCTTAGTAGCTTTGATCAAGAGAAAGAGTGAGTGTTGGTAACAGTGGGCAAAACAAGAGAGATAATCATTTTTTACCACATACACCTCCAAGCCATCATTCTAGCAAGAATTCTAAGCTTTCAAATTGAGGATTGAGAACAATAATTCATTCACTTGAGGGTGATCAAAAGGAAGTTTGGAAATCATGAAGTTCATCATTTCTTTAAAAGGTGAATTTTCAATTTATTTCATTTTCTTGCATTTTCTATCTTATATTTGTTTTCTTGCTTTGATTTTTCATACTATATATTTTTTGTAATCTAATCCAAAGTGGTTGTGTAGAGACCCCATTTTTTACCGTCCTCAAGACTTGAACATCCTCGTTTGAGCACCCGATGATTGTGCACGCTCGTGTTCGTTTTGAGTCTCTGAAGGTCTCGGCTGAGCGCCTTGCCTTGGAGCCTCTCAACTTGTCTGTTTTGTGCTTGGTTGTGGACCAAGAGCTTGTTGCTTTGAATCTGGAGGAGAGGATGGCTTGTCGGCCATCCCCAGTGTCCATCAGCCATGGCTTGTGCTTGTCGACCATCAGTGGTGGCCAATCAGCCACACTGATGGCCGATCGACCACATATCTGGCCGGTCGGCCACTATTGATGGCCGACGGCCATTTTTCTCCTTTTTTCATATATTTATTTGCCAGTTGTGCCAACTGGAGTCCACTGAGTGTATCCTCCATACACGTCTATGGAGGAATGAAGCCAAGCTTTTGGCTTGTTTCTCAATAAAAGGGGAAGGTCTCTCCCCATTTGAGGGGTTTAGAGAAATTGAGAGCAAAATTTCCCTCTCTCTCTCTCTCTCTCTCTCTCTCTCTCTCTCTATTATGCTTGAAAGTGAGTTTCCTCTACAATTTTGCAAAGAGACCTTAGCCAAACTTCACCTTGGAGCTGAGGTCCTTGAAGCTTGGTTTGAGGTCTTAAGCTTGACTTTGGCTCAGAATATTTGCTGTTTGCTGCTGTTCTTGAAGGGTAAGGCTTATCCTTTTAAGGCTTTGTTTCATTTACTTGTTTGGCCACCTTTGCATGCTGTTTTTTGACCAAGTCTTCAACTACAAAAACCTCTATTTTTAAGGTGTAAAAATGGTGGTTTAAGGCCTTGTTGGAGTTAGGGGTAGTCTACTCTTTTGTTGCTTGTTTGCTAAGAATTGTGCTACCTTTTAAAGCTTTTCAACAACCTCTTTTTGGGCCTTTTACCATAGAAATCCAGGGGATTTCAGTGGTAAAAAGTTGGTTTTCAGGTCCAAAATAAGAGGGGGTGGCCTCCCCTCCTTGTGTCTTCTTTGCAAGTGTTGATGACTCAACATGTGAGCATGTTTTTCTACCATCTCATGGCTTAGTTCAATCATGTTTTTGCTACTTTCTTGACCTACTTTAGCTCTGTTTTTGGTTGGTTGGATCACTTGTTGCTTGCTTCTTACACTTGTAGTATAATCATGCTTACTAGCCTAGCATACTTGATGATTTAACCTATCATTCTAGCTTGTGTTAGCTCTACCTCAGCATGTTTTTGCTACTGTTTTGGCATGCTTGAAATTTGTTTCGAGTGGTCTTGGTCATATGAGATTTATCTTGCATGGTTGTAGTGCAAAGGCCTTTACTAGCTTTGTGTTTCAAGGCCATTAACATGACTAGCATGAGATGATTGCATGTTTTAGTACCATTTAATATGTGATTTCAGTGCATATACCCCTGTCACACTCTCACATATTTCACTCTTTCAATGCTTTTGAGAGTTGTGCCTTATGCCTTGCTTGCAAGCCAATACATGAGTATTTTTTTCTTGCTATTTGAGCTTCAATTCCAGCATGATTTAGCCACTATTTTGGCACGTTTAAACTCTATCCAGAGCTGGTTTGGTTGTTTATGCTTGGCATTGCATGCCTCTAGTGTTGTGCTCTTCACTAGTTTGTTGATTATAGCTTTTGAGCATGTCTTGCATGGGTCGTTTGCAGATTTAGTGTCTTGAGCATGCTATTTAGCACTGAAAATCTACAACCTCTCTTCCCTCTTCACTTTTTCCATTTGCTTTGAAAGTGGGTCTTGAGCCCCTTGTTGGCTTGAGTGTGAATTTGAGGCTCTCATACCTAATGGCTTTAACTCTCTTGAGCGTTCCTCTTAGCCAACAGCATGAGGCCTCATTCATGCTTGAGACACTTGTAGCTTAGGCCATCTTCCAATTAGAGGACAATCACATTGGACTTACCGGTTAAAGAATGGCTTGGTAATGTAAAATGTGTAAACAAAAATGGACCACGTAAACTTGTGCGAGATAAGCATTTGTGGTGCAATGCATGTGTTGGATCAGACATTAATCCAAACACAAGAAATATGGGACATTTCATACTCAAAGTGATGAAACGTGCCACATTTTCTTGGTCGCGGCACGTTGATCGTGCATGATAAGGTGACGGCCATTTGAGTCTTATGTGCGCATTCACTAAGCTTGTACAAGCTTGGTTCTTTGGCCATCATGCATGAAATGCTTGATTGATGGCTTGAGAGCCAAGTGGCACAAGCTTGGTTCTTTGGCCATCATGCATGAAATGCTTGATTGATGGCTTGAGAGCCAAGTGGCACACTCCTTTGAGTTTGAGACATGATGAGGAGGGTGGCAGTACACACAATTCCTTGCAAATACATTGTTGTGCCTCTGTTGTTCTCTGTTGCAGCGAAAACAGGAGCCTGGAAAAGCAGTGGCCGACCGGCTATCTGAAGTAGCCGACCGGCCACTTAAACTAGCCGACCGGCCAGTTAAAGTGGCCGGCAGCCACTTCTTGTGGCCGACCGGCCACCAGTCCATTTTGGTGCAAAAGTGCTCCTATGTTGGGGCAGTCGCAGTCTGGAATATTGGTTCAATGTTCAAACATCACAGCAAGTGTAAACAGAGGCAGCATAGATCAAAATGACGGATTTTCGGGAGGACGCGATCGAGCATGCATGCATCCCTCGTCCCTTGAGGCCATTTAAATTGCTTTAATTAGCTTAGCATAGTTGATTATTCAATTTGGTTTGTACTATTTAATTAGCTTAGAATTAGCTAGTTATTCAAATTCAATTGTGCTGTAATAATTAGCTTAGAATAGTTAATTAGTTGGTTTGTAATAATTAGCTTAATTAGCGTAGCTAGTTAGCTTATTCATTCGGATCCTCCTTCGCGAGGGCGCAACGTTGTAATAAGTGTGCGTGCGTGTGTGCATGTCTTCTAACCCCACGTCTTTCTCCCTTTATTTATCTTCTTTCGATGTTAGATTAGGGCACTTTTTGATTAGCGTACCTTTGCTTGCATGTTTGCATCATCATTTGTATTGCATGCCCGGGCTCAGCAACATCATCCAACTGCAATCGTATTTCAATACCTATTTGAATACGTGTATCAAAGTGTTGCATTCATATGCCAACTTAGATAGCCGAGCCTATTTAGTTGCATTATTGCATGTGTTGCATTACGGCATCTAGCATAGTTAGGATTATGCATATTTCTAACTAGCTTTTTTGTTTTGGCTTGGAGTACACTGTAAGTTTTACGCTTTAGCATCCTTGCACGAGTGTGAGTGTTGCCATGATAGCATGCTTGCCATGAGGCTATTTGGTTAAGCGATTAACTGTTATGAATGCCTGTGGATGAAGGCTTTGTTGCTTTGAATTGGAACAATTCGATAAATGCGAGTTTTAAAGCCCACTTTGTGAAGTGGAAAAATATCAGGTTTTAAGCCCACTTGACGGTGGCAAATTCGCAGTTTTAGCCCACTTGGAGTGGAAATTTCAACCATTTTCGAAAACAAACATGATTCAATTTGTTCCAAATCTCGCGATTAGTCTATATTGTATGATGTGCGCATCACATAGTAAAGTTAGCTAAATAACCAGAATAAGAACGCATGTGTTTTAAACACATATCATGCTTCGTAGAGCCGATCCTTTGATCGGGCGAGCGGGGGTGCTCTTTTCAGGATTCCCTCTGTACCCAAGTTCCTGAGCCGAGACAACTTTGGTGATGACGGACACGTGGCCTTTAGCGAGTCAGGGTTTTTCTAAATTCCCAAAAAAATATTTAGGTGGCGACTCTATAATTGGCAAAGCAGTCCAATTTTGGCATTTTTTGATTTAAAATCTGATTTTCTGAAATGATTTGCCGGATTGGACTCTTTGATGTTTATCAGTCTCACATTGCACTTTGTGAGATTAGATTCAGAACCGTGACAGGAGTCCGAACTGTAGGACTGATTTGAGCTCTCCGAAAGGAGGTGCGAAGAAAGTCGAGTCTATAGTTTCTGGCGACTCTGCTGGGGATTTAGAGAACTTGACTCGAACTCATGATATGTTGTTTTATCTACATTTATGTGAATCTTTGCATTGCATTTGCATTGGTGCGCCTAAGTCACAGTGTTTGCCATTTGCTATTCCTAAACGGTTTGCCGGAGGCTCGCTTGGAAAAGCTTGCCATAAGGCTAACTAGTTGCGAGCTCTGCCACGATGGGAACACAAACCTTGGATCTGGACTACCGATGTACCGTTTGATCCTCCTTTCACTTCTCGGTGTTAGGAGCGAGAGGTATATTAGGTGGTCTTGCTGAGGCACCCTTTTCGACCATTTGACCTAGTTGCATATCGGAAGCCATAGAGACTATTCCAAACTAGGACAGGTTGCTTACCCGATTGCAGGATTCTTTGAAACCGCATGTGTGCGTGGTGAAACCCTAGCTCCTGACGAAACTAGGACAGGGAAACCCTACCTACCATAGGGGTGTTTTGGCTCTCACTTGCTTGTTATGTGCTATTAGGGTGTGTCTCTATAGGAATGCATGTATCAGTTGCAAGTCAGGGAATCAGTTTGAGAATATCAGTTTTTAGGCAAAAATTTTGGGGGCAGAAATTAGTGTTTGAGTACGGATTGTCCAGCTTACGATTATCAACTATGTGTAGTCCTTATCTAAGCTGAGGTGCTGTCCGTTTGCTGATTGTTGTTTCCTTTTTTGCTTTATTTTTCTTTTTGCAAGGTAGTAGTTCATCATTGCTTCCGACGAGGCAGTTTCCCCCCAAGCACTCTGGACTAGAGTAAGGAGGCTTTATCGATCTGGGGATCTTGTGAGAGGACAACCAGTGTTTGCTTCACTTCCCCCGGTTACAAGACGGAGAAGAGTTCATTCATAGTTCACCGGTCCATCAGTCACCTGTGCTCAGTGGAGTTCAGTTTTTCTACTTCCACCTCAGAAACAGAGTATATACGGTTTAGACAGATCAACACCCCTCAGACAGTATGAAGGAAATGATGCGTCAATTTCAGCAGACTAACGAGGCTATGCAGCGGGATGCTACTTGCCAAGCGAAAGTTACTGCTCGTCAAATAGAGATTGTAGCCCAGCAGGCTGAACTGATTTCTAGGCTTCAACAACAACAGCAACAGCAACCACAACCACAACAAGCAGCAGCTTCTACTTCACACCCACCCTAGCCTAGGGTTCTAATACCCGGGGATACAGCTATTGTCCAGGAGAATACGGACATTCCGGCAGGGCCGGTCCCACCACAGACTTCCAAAGTGCCGGCCTACCCAATAGATACACCGTTCGAGTTTGAGGTCAATCCTACAGCCTTGAAAGTAAGCAAGCTTGAGAAGCTGTTCAAACGAGCTCAGGGAGCCAACTCGATCCCAGAACAGAGGACGGCCACACAGATTCGGCGGTGACATTGCCGGATAGATTTAAAATGCCTCACATAGACCGCTTCGACGACTCGGGTGATCCTATGGTCCATTGAGTCTATTTTCAGATATTTTGCGCCCATGGGCTTGACTAGATTGGAAAAGCTATCCCTTTTGGCCGAACCATGTCAGGTATTGCGGCTATCTGGTATGCCAAACTGGGGATTCCGTGAAAAGGAGTGGGAGAAGAAATGGCTGAGGCCTTTGCGCTCAATATTCTTACAACACCCAAATCGAGGTCACAACTCATGATCTCGAGGCTACTCGACAAGAGGCGAAGGAAGGCTTTTCTGATTTTGTCACTCGGTGGAAGGCAAAAGCCTCCATGATGACCACCAGGCCAGCTGAGAAAGATCAAATAAGAATGGTTGTTCGTAACCTGCAACCAAAGCTGATACAGAGAATGATTGTCCTACCCCTCCCCACATTTGCTGATCTTCATGAGATTGGGGTACAGATCAAGGATGCGATGAAACAGGGACTGATTGACCATGAAAGGGAGCAGCCCAAGAGAGCATTTACATGCAATTCAAATGCGACTACAAGTAGCAACGCAACTGCGAGAACTTCTGACGTCAGAATGGTCACCACCACACCAAAAACAGCCACACCCTTTACCGACACATCTAGAGCCACATACAACCCGCAAAGTACCCACCCCGGACCCAGAGGGTTTTCACCCCACTCTACATGCCTTTATCCAAAGCCTTGGGGGTCCTGATTAGAAAAGGGCATCTAAAGCCCCTAGAACCACGTCCATTGCCAAATCCCCTCCCTTCTACACAGAACCTAGCCAAGTATTGTGCCTTCCACCACCAGTATGGGCATGATATCAACCAATGCTTTAGACTCTGTCGTGAGATTCAGTATCTCATTGACAACAAAGTGATAGCGCCTCTTAAGAAGCCAAACGTCACTACAAACCCTCTCCTACCACATAACCAACCCCCTCTTCCACCTAGGCAAGTAAACCTGATCCAAACAATGGCCGTCCCATACGACCCCAGCATATACATTACTCCCTTGCCCTTGCCCAAGCCGGCGTTGTTCATCCCAGAAAGCATAGACTTCTGCATGATGAGCACGTCAAAATCCCAACCTGAACCCATGGTGGTGGCCGTGGTAGAAGAGGGCATACCTGAGGGCTCTACGAGCTTAATTGAGGAAGCATACAACCCTTGCCGCTTTATTGTGCCAACTGATCAGGCCAAGCCAACGGTGGAATTGCCAATGGAAATGGAGGTAAATGTAATCCGGGAGGACGGGCCGAGCCAGGGGCTGGATGATTTAGCTAAGCTGGAGGAGGATATCAGTAACCTACAGTTCTTTGATGAATGGGATCTGGGGATGTACAGGTTGGTTGGTTTGATGCAAGCAGATCAACGAATAATACAGGGTGGTTCAGTGACGAGCCGGATGTTGATGAGGGGGTTCAACCGAAGCAGGAACAGTTAGAAATAGGAACGTCTGTAGCGGCCGGAACGGTTGATAACGAAGGAAAGTTGCTGGAGAGCACTGGTACGAAGAATTTTGCTCGGGAATTGGGCAGTTTGTATACAAATGATACAAAATAGGGGGTTGTGCTGAGGCATTTTGAACAGGAGAGAATTGAAACTAATCAAAGGGCTAGAAAAGCCAAAGGTCCTACGGGAAAAAATCTGTTGTGAACACGAGAACGAGTGCAACGGAACCAGACAGTTATTTGTCGGTTGCCGACGGAATGTGGTGGGGAGACGATGATTTGCGTCTTGCCCATACAGATGAGAACTGGGGTCAGAATCAGCCAGATGATCTTGGTATACCGAGGAGGTCGATCACATGACTCAGAGTGGGTGGTACTTTAAGCCCCCACATTTGGATCAACCAGAGGCACCAGGGAAAGACAAGGAGGTAGAGAAGCAGAAAGAGAAACAGTTAGAGGAGGAAGCTGTACTGAAGCAGCTGAAGAAAATCCAAGCGGATATCTCCATCTAGGATTGCTCATGGCCTCACGGGTGCATAGACAAGCCATCCTATCTACAATGGACAAGGCTAAGCTCTCTATTGACACAACACCTGAGCAGTTAGTGGGATTGGTTTTCTCGGGTGGCGCTTCACCAACTTTGACTTTCACAGATAAAGAATTACCGCCTGAGGGCTCTGAGCACAACAAGCCGTTATACATCTCTGTGGAGTGTAAAGAGAAGTGGATACCAGTTGTCCTGGTTGATACGGGATCTACAATTAATGTCTGTTCGTCTCGAACGGCTTATGCTATCGGTTTGAAGCAGGCAAATTTCGCACCAACAGCCTAAGTGATTCGGGCTTATGACAATACAAGTTGGGAAGTGATTGGGACAGTACGGTTCAGAACTCAGGTTGGCCCGTCATAGCAGGACATTGAATTTCATGTTCTGGATCTTCCAGCCACCTTGAATTTACTCCTTGGACGGCCGCGGCTGCACCAAGTGGGAGTTATCTCTTCCACTTTACATCAAATGTTGAAATACCCCCATGGGAATGGGGTAGCAATTGTTTTCGGGAACTCTTCCATACATCCGCCACCGGAGGTTACTACACCGATCTTGGAAATTGTGCACGGGGAGGAGGATGTCTTTTTGTCAGGATTCACCTTGGCTGAGGCTCGGGTAGTGCAGGATATGCTGATTGTTGACGAGGGATTGTATGTCAGTGCACAATCCGTCTACCTCATGAATAAGCTTCGACGTGTACCCAGAATGGGATTGGGAAGAAACGGCCGGAAGGGCATCACAGCATTGGCCGAAGTGCCACACAACCCTTATACCTTTGGTTTAGTTACACACCAACTAGGGAGGATTGGCCAAGAAAGGGAAAGGAGATGACCGGAAGAGCCAAAGCGAAACAAACTGGGAAGCACTATGAGTTAGTGCATAGACCTGTTCAAGGAACCCTGAATGGACGCTTTGTCCGGGAGGGGGAAGATTTCCCATTTTGTGGTTTTCTAGAGCCATGACTGAATCCAGAAAAGCGACCTTTGCCCGGCTTCGAGATCTTTTTCGACCTGCAATTGCCAGGGGATGAAGTTGCAGAAGAGAGACTGACCTATCAGCTGTGGCTGAGCAGTGCATAGAGGATGAGTCCAAAGGCACATAACTTGAGATGGGGGAGGCGCTGGCTTGTCTCCTCTCGAATCCTCAGATCACACCAGGGTGCTTGGGGGATAACTTCTCTGTTTCCATGATTGGAGATCAATCGACTGTGGGCCCTTCTTCCGGCATTCTGGATGCATCTATCGCACCCTCCCTCGTTTGGCAATATAAGGAGGGTTTTTTGTCTAGCAGTTCTGGGTCAGGTAGTGAACCAGAATCTGATTTTACAGAGTCTGTGGAGTCGAAATCAGATTCTAGTTCTTCTGAGTCAGAGTCCGATATTCTTGGGGTTGATAACCCGAATGCCGTTGTTTTGTCCAGGTCGTTTTTTTTCATTTTCTTTTGAGTTGGTTGTTACTGAAGAATCAGACAATTGAAGTTGTGAATGAGAATGATGCTGTGGTTTCTGAGTACTTTTCTGTGTCGCTCGTTTATTGCATTAATCAGGACTTTCAAAACTTTGATAAAAACGACGAGGAAGAAATTCCTCCGATTTTAAAACATTTGATTGAACAAGAGGAGAAGAGGTTTGTAAAACCTTTGGTTGATGAAATCACTTCAATTAATGTTGGTACTGAGAAGGATCCGCGTCTAGTCCAGATCGAGTCCACGTTGTCTTCAGAGGAACGCGAAGCGCTTTGTCGCTTTATTAAAAGATTTCAAAGATGTTTTCGCGTGGTCCTACGAAGACATGCCTGGAATCGATCTGGAGATTGTACAGCACCGGATCCCTCTTGACCCTGAGGCCTGACCCATTAAGCAGAAACTTCGGAGAATCCGCCCGGATTGGGCTCTGAAAATCAAGGAAAAGGTCACCAAGAAGATTGATACAGGGTTCCTGTTAGTATCTGAGTATCCTACTTGGTTGGCCAACATCGTTCCGGTGCCGAAGAAGGATGACAGAATTCGGGTGTGTGTGGACTTCAGAGATCTGAACAAAGCTAGTTCGAAGGACGACTTTCCTCTACCGCACATCGACGAATTGGTGGACTTCACCGCTGGGCATAGGTTGCTTTCCTTTATGGATGGGTTTTCGGGGTACAACCAGATTCTGATGGCACCCGAGGATAGGGAGAAGACTGCTTCACCACCCCGTAGGGGACCTGCTGTTATAGGGTGATGCCATTCGGTATGAAAACGCTGGGGCTACTTATCAACGGGCTGCAACCACAATCTTGCACAATATGATCCACAAAGAGGTTGAGGTGTATGTGGACGACATGATTGTCAAGTCCAAGGAAAGAGAAGGCCACTACATCGCCTTGAAGAAATTTTTCCAACGGATCAGAAAGTATCGGTTGCGACTGAATCCTCAGAAATGTACTTTTGGTGTCACAGTAGGGAAAATGCTGGGGTTCTTGATTTCACAAAGGGGCGTCGAAGTCGATCCTTCCAAGATTAAGGCCATCTTAGAAATGCCACCACCAAGGACTAAAAATGAGGTGCGAGACTTTCTGGGTAAAGTGCAATTCATAAGACGGTTTATTGCAAAATTAACCTTGACTTGTAAACCACTATTTGGTCTCCTGAAGAAAGGAAAGAAATTCCAATGGGATGACCGATGCCAAGTTGCTTTTGAGCAGATCAAGCAGTATCTACAGAACCCACCCGTGTTGTCACAGCCAGAGCCGTGGAAGCCGTTGATTTTGTATCTGTGAGTAACCAACACGACAATGGGCTGCATGCTTGCACAGGAATCTGAGGATGAAGTGGAGAAGGCTATCTACTACCTGAGCAAGAAGATGCTGGAATATGAAACCCGTTACACTCCGCTGGAAAAGGCTTGTTTGGCTTTGGTATGAGCTACCAGGGAGTTGAGGCACTACCTGTTAGCTCACTCCGTAATACTGGTTTCGAGATTAGATCCCATCAAATATCTCTTCGAGAAACCAACACTTACGAGTAGGCTAGCCCGTTGGTTGCTTCTTCTCTCCGAATTTTATTTAAAGTACATGACTCGCAAGTTTGCAAAAGGGAGAGCGGTAGCGGAGTTCTTAGCCGATCACCCAGTGGAGGGAGATAAAGCAGTAGAGTATCTGTTCCCGGATGAGGCCATTCTGCAGCTTGAAGAAGAGATTTGGACTATGTACTTTGACGAAGCATCTAATCAGTACGGGTATGGGATAGGGGTGCTGCTGATAGCGCCCAACAATTTCCACATACCTTTAGCTTTCAAACTCCGGTTCAAGGTATCAAAAAACAGGGCAGAATATGAGGCATGTATCGCTGGCTTGGAAGCCGCCCTGGAACTATGGGCAAAACGGTTGGACGTCATTGGGGACTCGAACCTGGTTGTAGCTCAAGCAAAAGGAGACTGGAAGGTTAGGGAAGAAAGGATGAAAATCTATCACCAAACCCTGGACATTCTGATTCCCAAGTTTGAGAAGCTAACCTTCACGCATCTGTTAAGAGAGAGCAACAGGTTCGCCGACGCTTTATCAACTCTATCTTCCATGATAGACATCCCTTTGGGAGTCTGGATACGTCCAATCATCATTGAACAGAGGTATGTGCCGGCCTACGAGCTGATTGCCGCGATAGATGGAGTACAAGATTAGAACCCCTGGTATCATGACATTTAGAACTTCCTAGAAAAGGAGGCTTATCCGCTAGAGGTAAATGCCAAGGATAAAAGGGCAATACGGTGAATGGCTACTCAGTTTATCATTTGTGGGGGTAAATTGTACAAATGGGGCCATCTAGGAATGCATAAACTGTGTGTTGATGCTGAAGAGTCAAAGTGCCTAATGGAGGCCATCCACGGAGGGGAGTGCGGAGTGCACATGAGCAGAGTAATGCTAGCTCGGAAGATTCTCAGACAGGGGTACTACTGGTCAACCAAGGAGGAGGATTGTATTGGTTTTGTCCGGCGATGCCACAAATGTCAAATCCATGCAAATCACATGAACATCCTGCCGTTGAAGCTGTACAACATGACTTCACCATGGCCGTTTTCAGTCTTGGGAATTGATGTTATTGGGGCAGTTACTCCGAAGGGGTCGAACGGGCATGAGTACATCCTGGTGGCAATAGACTACTTTACAAAGTGGGTCGAGGCCCAATCTTACGCAGTGCTGAAGGCGTCACACGTAGCTAAGTTCATCAGGAACAACATCATCTGTCGGTATGGAGTCCCGAATGAGATCATTTCGGACAATGGTTCCCACTTCAAGAAGGAAGTGATCGACTTGTTGGAGAAATACAACGTGGCTTTTCATAAGTCATCCACATATCGGCCGCAAACCAACAGAGCTGTTGAGGCCGCCAACAAGAACATCAAGCACATTCTACAGAAAATGGTGGAAACCTACAAGGACTGGCCAGATAAGCTGTCGTTTGCTCTTTGGGGCTACAGAACATCAATTCGAACATCTACTGGGGCAACTCTGTATTCTCTAGTTTATGGGATGGAGGCTATTCTACCGATCGAAGTTGAGGTTCTGTCACTACAGGTAATGGCTGAGTGCCAGATAGCAGAAGCAGATTGGCAGCAGAGTAGGTTTGAGGAACTTATGATGTTCGACGAAAGGAGGCTGAAAGCACTATACCACATCCAAGGTTATCAACGCAGAATTGCCAGGGCTTTTAACAAGAAAGTTAAGTCCAGGAACCTAAAAGAAGGGGATTTGGTGCTCAAAGACAACCGAGCTCCCATTCACGACCCTAGGGACAAGTTCAGACCTAATTGGACTGGTTCTTACATCATCAAATCTATTTGGTCGGGTGGAGCTGTCGTTCTTATGGACCTAGATGGCCTAGAATTCTCCAAACCAGTCAATATAGACAAGTTGAAGAAATACTACCCTTGAGAGGCTCGCTAGGCCGAAAGCCCGAAAGGGAGACCTAGGCAAAAGTTAGAGCACAAAAATTAGAAAAAAGAAAAACTGAGCTCGCAAGGTTGAAAACCCAGAAAGGGCGGCCTTGGCAAAAGTCAGAGCGCAAAAGGAGAGTGTTAAAACCCGAGTGAACCTGAACCGAACTACGTAAGGCTTGATTCCCACCTTTGGGATACGTAGGCAACTTCATTCTGAAGTCCAGCGATAAACACTTCCAAATCAACTGTGTCCATGTGATTATTTTGGTCATCTTTGTCTATTCTACATTCAAGAGTTTGGTTGTGATCTTTGCTATCAGAGCTGGTTACAGTGCAGTGCTATTCAGACTAGGGGCAACTTTCCAGTTGTTGGATTCGGGGTTATGCATCTCAAGGATAGTTTCCGGGCGTGTCCAATTGTGATCCATATCGAAAGTGGTTTTGAAAAGTTTTAATAAAAGTTGATTTTGTTCAAATTAATCTTTTTACAACTTAGACCATTTTTTGGACCAAACGGAAAATTTTCAGTACCCACAACCTTCAATTTCATTGATTTCAATACAGGGTTCTCCGAATCTTGATACAAATTGAAGTTGCTTTTATTACATTCAAAAGGAAAACTTGAAAGTACAGATTAAGGCAATAAACTTGGGGCATAGTTGAGTCAGGTGTTCTTGCGCCCCCTCCCAGAGCTTGTGGAAGCTTCACATGCTAAAGTAGGCCCGGTTCGTGCCTCGTCTTCAAGCCAAGCTATGCATTCACCAGAAAGCACGCAACTGAAAGTGGGAGCGGGGGCCAGAAGTTTTCTAGTCCTCCATGTAGTGGAATACTGAGGTAGCTGTGAGCCTCGGATTGGAAATGAAGCTGGATACTCTATCCCCTCTTCTGGGCAAGTCTGGTCGTGGCCGAATTGATGCCGAAACCGAAATGGAAAGTAGAAGACACAGTGTGTCAGGCCAACTAACTGAATGCCAGGCTGCCAGGACATACTGTAGCTCATCTCAGGTAGATCAAACTAGGGGCAACGCCAAGCAATGTCAATAGCAGATTTGTTGCACATCCAGTTGCACCACCACCTCTCGTTCAAAAAGTCAACTAGCCGAGGGCGGAAGAAATAGCCGCGTGCTGAATATGCGGGTCGAGAGTCCACTACCTTTAACCTGTCCATAAGCCATATCTGGGGAGGGATGAAAAATAAGAGAGATTGAAGAATAGAGAGGTGTAGGTGGAGAGAAAAAGTGAGAAAAGGGTTTTGAGAGAAAAGCAGAGCCCAAGGGCCGAGTGATGTAAGACACACACGTGAGAAGGGTGGGAAACATTACCTGCAATAGTAGTGGACTCCCCGCAAACTTGAATGTCTCTCGGCGGTGGAAAACGTCCAAACCCATCAAAGTCTCGGCTAGTGTCATGCCAATATAGCTCTTGCCCTCTTTCAAGCCTTGGGCAACTTCTATCAAGCGAATGTTAGACCCTCCAAAACTAGGGGCAAGCAGAAAATGGGCTAACATACACAAACAGAGGGCATGCTGCCGAAAACCTTGCCAGAGACGGTCACCGCGGTCGCCGGCGTCAGAAAACAGATAAATGAGATTGGGAATCTCCAACTCTGTGTTATGAACCAAGGATCGAGCATCCTGTAAAGTGAGCCCGCACATCCGTCCTAAAGCTTGAATGTGGCCAAAACGAGACTGAGGCAAGATCTCTTCATCACGCCGAGATTCCATTAAAGCTTGGAACTCTTCAATTGTAGGGCATATCTCCTGTCCCCCAAAGCTAAAAACATGTGTAATCAGATTCTAACATCTAGCCGCGGCATGGAGGAATGGAAAACACAGCGGAGTACGACTCAACGGGAATAGTGCGCTTATCCCGAAACCCCAAAAATTCAACTTTTTCGAGCCATCCAAGTTCGCAATCCAATCGGAGAGTTTTTCGGTGAAGAATGGTTCCATTTGGGGCAAAAATGGAGCAGAAATGAAGAAACCATAAAGTTGGAGCTTTTGTAGAAGATAAGGAAGTGAGTGGAAGATAGGTGGCAACAATCTGGAGGTTCTTTACACTGATGGCTGATCGGCCAGTGTTGGTGGCCGGCTAGTGTTAGCTGGCCGGCCAGTACTAGTGGCCGACAACTGTTTTTTATGGCCGGCAGCATCTGTTTATGGCCGGTGGCGTTTTGTTTTGTCCTCTAGCCCTTCTATGTGTCGAAAATGCCAAGGACCTATGTTTGGTTCCACCCTTGGTGTCCTTCTTCTGTTTCTCTTTGAGTATTTTGTCGATTTGTTTATCGAGTTCTTGCAATTTGCTTATCGAGTTGTATTTATGTTGTTTATTAAGTTCTTGTCTTGCTTATCGAGTTGTATTTACATTTGATTAGCCTGTCAAGTTCTTTTGTTGTTTATCGAGTTGTTTTGTTCTTTCAATTGTTAGTTGGTTCACTACCTGATTAAAACAATGCAATGTGAAAGCGTAATTTTCAACAAAGATCGAATCTCATTCTCATGATGCAATGCGATGAATGCTTAGAATACAGAATGCAACATTCTTTTAATCAAAAGGTTGTTTCATTCCAATCATGGTTTCCTTTTTACAAAAAAGAAAAGTACAAGTTTTCAAGAAAATAAAACTGCCTAAGGCTGTACAATGTGCTAACACTACTAGCAAAAAGAAAACTAAAGCAAAAAGCATCTGAATCAGTGCCATCCATCTCAGGATCGAGAGGCTCGCTTCGCCTTGTTCCTCAGCTGGGCGGACTCAGAGCTATCGCCATCGACCCCGCTATATGAATCTGAGCCAGAGCCCGATCCAAAGCTGCCTCCGCTCCCCTCCTTGGAGCCCTCCTCAGCGTCGCCACCGCCCTCAGAACCCGAGCCAGTGCCGTCACCTCCACCCTCAGATGACTCTGACTGCGGGCTCGCTGACTCCTCATCCTTATCTGTCTCATCATCCTCAGGGGTAGGCTCTAGTGGACCGCTCGCAGCATGAGTACGTCTAGCTCCACCTCGGTTGTGCGCCGGAGTCCCTCGTCTCTCTCTCCCTGCTATCGGGGGAGGCACTGAAGTTCCTGCTGCAGCTCCTGCTGGGGCGCCTGATGGGGCTGGCATCTAAAAAGGGACCTGAAAAGGGTAGTTCGTTAAATACATCAGTAATGGTGTGTACTGAATGCAAAGCTAAGTGCATTGTTCAAAGCAGTGTGTGGGAGCAATAAGTGTTCAAAGCAGTGTATCAGACTGGTGTAATGTGGAACAGTTGAAGTGCTAATGAATGAGCAGAAAATCTGATGGCATAAAGTGCAACCTGAGGAAACTTACCGGGATCCTGTACAGGCTGAGTAGGTTCAGACTAGTCTGAAACATCCCCAAAAGAGAAGCTGCCAGCTCAAGAGCCTGTCTAGTGTACTCTATAGACGCCTGCAAATGTGCTGAGATGATCAGTGATCTACAAAGCATGTCTGAAATGAATTGAATGTGCAAAACGTAAAATATGGTACATACCGGGGTCGGGCCTCGAACTCCAACAAGCTCGTGACCAACTGGTGCAGGCTCAATGGGAATCTGATAAGTCTCTCCAGCACGTCCCCAGCAGGTCATGGTAGTAGGCAGCTCTGGCTACCCCGCTCTCTATCTCGTATGGGAACTCCTCTTCTCATGAGCTCGGGTTTCCCTGGATCCACTCGCTCTCTCTCTTGCAGCTCGAGCTCTGGCTCTCTCACCTCTATGAGCGCCGGTCAGAGGCGGCATAAGATATGTCTGATTAAAGGCAGTGTAATCACGCTCAAGCCTAAAGAAGTTGGCATCCCAACCTCTAGTGAAGTCGATCATCTCTTGCATGGTATACCTCTCTGTGACCCTCATGTATAAAGGAGGTGGCATCGGAACCACTGGCTCAGGCATGCTGAGGCTCTGTCACATGAAGCGCTCCCCCAAGAACCACGCTCGACAGACCGGGCCCTCAAGCAAGATTCGGAATTGAGAGGCCTCTCGAGCACCCGCAAACTGATCTCTAACCCCGGCAGGCATCACTGCCCACGGCTGCCAGGTGATCTGGAAATAGTGAATATACAGGTTATTGTGCCTGTTTGGCACAGCTTATAATCAGCTTATTCCAGCTTTCAGCTTAATTTAAGCTATTTTGATGTGTTTGGTTTAGCTTATAGCTTATAGCTTATAGCTTTTTGGAAGTCAGAAATCAGCTTATTCTTTGAGTGGGGCAGGAGATGCTTTAAGAATAAGCTGGAAATCAGCTTAAGCTGAAAGTTATAAGCTATAAGCTGTTTAGGCATAAGCTATAAGCAATTTCCCACAACTGTACCAAACAGGGCTATTAGCTACCATCAGAGATACAATATGAAGTAAAGCTGAAATGACTGAAAGGTTTGAGTTACCTCTGCTGCGGTCACGGTGTCGAAGAATCGGCAGAAGAAGGAGAATGACTCTTGGGGCCTCCGCTGGCATCTCCCGTCGTATCTGTGTGAGTATGGCACCATGGGTGGTATCTCTAACTTTGGCTCTGGGGCGAGCCTCGAAAATAGGCGTACACCCATAGCTGCAGAAAGTGGAAGGATAATAGTGAGTATATATCAGATGTGTACAGATTATGTAAGGCAGAAGGCAAATGGCTTACAATGCAGTGTACAGTGTGTGCAGTGTGCAAAGAATGTAAAACAGTGCAGGGAACAGTGTGTGCAGTGTTCATGTAAAACAGAGAGCAGATTGTTTGCAGTACAGTATACAGTGTGTGGGGTACACGAAATGCAAAGCAGAAATGTAAAGTAGAGGGGTAGGGTGTACCTCTCAGGCCCTCCAGTAGCCCCCAAGCAGATGCCCGCTCTGGCGAGAAAAAAAGCTTATGTATCCATACAGTGTGGCCAAGCTTGCGCTGCTCCAGTCGTAGAGTCGGACACGAGACAAGTCCACTAATGCACTCAAGAGGTAAAGCTCGATAGTGTTTGCCCGGTCGGCGAACAAAGTAGTACCAAACAAGAACATAAGAAAACCCTGGGCATAGTACTCAGTCGCCTAGCGGGTTGTCGATGTCGTCCCTCTGAAACAATCGGCAAACCAGGTATATCGCACCATCCTTGATCGGGAAATGGGTGGGCGAACTCCCAGCAAGTAGATTTGAGCGGCCTCCCACTCACCCATGTCGGTGTCGTAAGGAATCGGATGACCCCCTACTCCTATGCCGGTGAGCATGGAGAAGTCAAAAGGAGTCATCGTCATCTCCCTTGCTATAGAGAAATGGAGGGAATCGGTGGTATCCCATCACCTCTCTACTAAAGCGCCCAGTAGAGCCCGGCTCGCGATGAGACGTGTGAGCCCCATGCAAAATGCGCCAAAGCCAGCCTCGTCGACGATATGACGGATGGCGTCAGGAAGCTCCATATACCACTTCCTCACGAAAATGGTCCCGTATCCGCGAAAGGCATATGAATCCCCCTGAAAGCAGGACAAACAGATGCAAGGCAGTGTAAGAAATATAGTGTAAGGGTATGTTCAGGACAAACAGATACAAGGCAATGTAGAAGATATAGTGTGCAAGGGTGTGTTTGGGATGAACATGTGGAAAACAGTGTGCAGCTATGCAAGGAATGTGATCTACATTGCAGAAAATAAAGAGGAAGTGTATACCTCAGAGGCGCCATAAGATAGATGTGACTCTGGCTCGCGTAGGTCCTCCGGTGCACCTCGTGCGAATCCCATGAACTGACGGATGCCATCGGGAGGCAACACGTGTACCTCGAGATGGTACGTCACTGGGTCGAATGGTCGAACGCTGAGCGATAATGGCTCAAACTCGGGATTCATCTCCATCCCCGAGGGAGCTCCGTCGTGTGGGATGTCGTCCGCTATCTCGAGGAAGGATGTAAGAATGATCGAAAATGTGGAAAATGGGCAAAAATGCCAAAAGTCAACTCCAAGGGGTGAAAAATGGAAGAAAAGGGTTAAGGCTCGGAAGAGGGCGCGGAAATCAAGGGTAACTCGGGGGAAACAAACCCCAAGTGATAAAAATCACGAAGAGAGCACTGAAATCACTTTTTAATCAGTTCAAAACGAAAGGTGTAAAGAGGATTTTGCAAAGCGGATGTTTATGGAATGTCCGAAAGTGCGTACAAAGTGCGGATCAAAAGGGGAAAAGTGGTCTAGAGCATAAGGGGAGTGTTGTTCGGCAAAGAGGACGTGAGGAAATAGGGTTTGGAACCCTATATTTAAAGGCCCAAGGTGAAATCTCCAATTTACCCCGAATCTGCCATCGGTAGCCGACCGGCCACCCGTGTGGCCGACTGGCCACCTTTGGTGGCTGATGAGTTTGATTTGTGGCCGGCAGTACCTATGGGTGGCCGATGGGTGGCCGGCGCCCCTCCCCTGTGGTTTTCCAGTCCCTAAGGTCCTTATCTTGGTGTTTTCTCACTGATTTGGTCCCTATTTCCTAAGTGATGCAAGGGAAAGTTACCGTTCAGCATGGGTTCTCTTCGCAGAAATTTGAATAGTGTTCTTGGTGATCCTGGTTTGCCTCTTATCAGACAAAGTGTATCCTTTTCGTATCCTTTTGTATATTGCAAGATCGGAGAGTCGCTTTTTAACATGTTGCAATTAGAGCATTTTGTTGTATGCAACACTTGCATCATTATACACTTCTTACGTTTGCATTGAATATGCGCTTTGATGTCTCGCATGAAGCATGCATTTGTTACTCCCGTATGGAACATACGCTTGCATGAGGCATGCATAAGCTCATTAATCTCGCATAGAATATGCATCTCAATGGAACATGCAGTTTGCATCGTTGCATAAGGCATGCAAATACAAAATGTTATCATTGAGCATAGAATTTACACTTTTTACTGGTGTAGAGTATGTGCTTTGTTAATGTTGCATGGAGCGTGCGCTCATCATGTTTGCATAACATATGCATTTCCCACGCTCGCATAGAAGATGCCCATACCTGTTGTATTGAACATGCATTCGGTATTTCATAGGACATGCTCCATTTCTTGCATGATCTGCATAAAGCATGCCTCTCTTAGCATTGTGTCATGGTTATCAATCTCACATGGAACATGCATTCCTATCTTGTTGTATCTGTTAAGTCTCTTCTTATGCAGGGACGATATTGTTTGTACGGTTCATTTGAAGCTAGCATGACCAGACGATATTGTATGTACGGTTCATTAGGAGGAACTTTGGGTAAGATCATTCCTGTCCTTTGAACACCTTGTTTTGGTTAGAAGTACTCGGGTATGCCTGATGCTTACACCACTCCTTGTTGGTTAGAAACACTCGGGTACACCTAGTGTTTACACCGACATCTCAGTTTTGGTTAGAAACATTCGGGTACGCCCGGTGTTTATGCAACCTTGCTTTGGTTAGAAACATTGGGTCGTGTGCTCGATGTTTATACCACATCTTGATTAGAAGCGTTTGGGACGTGTGTCCAACGCTTATACCACCTTCCTTTGGTTAGAAACATTGGGTCATATGCTCGATGTTTATACTGCCCCTTGGTTAGAAGCATTTGGGACGTGTGTCCAATGCTTATATCGTCTTGCTTTGGTTAGAAACATTGGATCGTGTGCTCGATGTTTATACCACCCCTTGGTTAGAAGCTTTTGAACTGTGTTTCAACGCTTATACCGCCTCTTTGGTTAGAAACATTGGAATGTGCTCTGATGTTTATACCACCCCCCGATGTTTGCACCGCTCCTTTTTCCCTCTCGTGCGTGGCGCATTAGGATGCTTTCGTTAAATGCATTTGGACGGATTCCAACGCTTATACCGCTCTTTGCTTCAATTGCATAATATTTGGATGTGTTTCACTTGTTATCATTGCTTCTTTCCTCGCGTGTGCCACGCGCTGGAATCTTGTTTGCCGCCTCAGGTGCGCCTAACGGTTGCGGTTCTTTATCTTTCCTGCATGGTACGTAGTTAAGCTTGCATAATTTTCTTACCTCCTTTCTGCATGAAATGTGGTTTGGTTCGTGATAACTTGCTTATGTACGAGTTTGCTAAAGCGTTTGTTCGCATGGCATTTGCATTTGATGTTTCGCTACAGTCTCATTGCATGATCATAAGTTATGTTCTGCATCGTGCATGCCATTTGCATCTTGGCCCAGAACTACGCTGGTTTGATTCCTTGCAAAGGGATATGTAGACAGCCTATGGGCGCAACCATTCGCTGTTTTGATTGCTCGTTTGTCTAAGTCTTCGGCCATGTCAAAAATAGGTTGTCTCTGGGCATTGACATTCACTTCCGTCATTTCATGACTTCCGAGTTCTGTCAAAGAGGGGAAACTCTAGACACCCCATTTTTGACTGTCCTCAAGACTTGGACATCATCGTTTGAACACCCGATGATTGTGCATGCTCTTGTTCGTTTTGAGTCTCTGAAGGTCTCGGTTGAGCGCCTTGCCTTGGAGCCTCTCAACTTGTCTGTTTTGTGTTTGGTTGTGGACCAAGAGCTTGTTGCTTTGAATCGGGAGGAGAGGATGGCTTGCCGGCCATCCCTAGTGTCCATCAACCATGGCTTGTGCCTGCCGGCCATTAGTTGTGGCCGATCGGCCACACTGATGGCCGATTGGCCACATATCTGGCCGGTCGGCCACTATTGATGGCGGACGGCCATTTTTTCCTTTTTTCAGATATTTATTTGCCGGCTATTCCAGCTGAAGCCAAGCTTGTGGCTTGTTTCTCTATAAAAGGGGAGGTCTCTCCCCATTTGAGGGGTTCAGAAAATTAAGAGCAAAATTTCCCCTCTCTCTCTCTCTATATATTGTGCTTGAAAGTGAGTTTCGTCTACAATTTTGCAAAGAGACCCTTAGCCAAACACCTTCACCTTGGAGCTGAGGTCCCTTGAAGCTTGGTTTGAGGTCTTAAGCTTGAGTTTGGCTCAGAATATTTGCTGTTTGCTACTATTCTTCAAGGGTAAGGCCTTACGACTTTTAAGGCTTTGTTTCATTTACTTGTTTGGCCACCTTTGCATGCTGTTTTTGACCAATTCTTCAACTACAAAAACCTCTATTTTTAAGGTGTAAAAATGGTGGTTTAAGGCCTTGTTGGAGTTAGGGATAGTCTACCCTCTTTTGTTGCTTGTTTGCTAAGAATTGTGCTACCTTTTAAAGCTTTTCAAACAACCTCTTTTTGGCCTTTTAACCACAGAAATCTAGGGGATTTTCAGTGGTAAAAAGTTGGTTTTGAGGTCCAAAATAAGAGGGGGTGGCCTCCTCTCCTTGTGCCTTCTTTGCAAGTGTTGATGACTCAACATGTGATCATGTTTTTCTACCATCTGATGGCTTAGTTCAAGCATGTTTTTGCTACTTTCTTGACCTACTTTAGCTCTGTTTTTGGTTGGTTGGATCACTTGTCGCTTGCTTCTTACACTTGTAGTGTAATTATGCTTACTAGCCTAGCATACTTGATGATTTAACCTATCATTCTAGCTTGTGTTAGCTCTACCTTAGCATGTTTTTGCTATTATTTTGGCATGTTTTAAATCTATTTTGAGTGGTCTTGGTCATATGAGATTCATCTTGCATGGTTGTAGTGCAAAGGCCTTTACTAGCTTTGTGTTTCAAGGCCCTTAACATGTCTTGCATGAGATGATTGCATGTTTTAGTACCATTTAATATGTGATTTCAGTGCATATACCCATGTCACACTCTCACATATTCCACTCTTTCAATGCTTTTGAGAGTTGTGCCTCATGCCTTGCTTGCAAGCCAATACACGAGTATGTTTTTCTTGCTATTTGAGTTTCAATTCCAGCATGATTTAGCTACTGTTTTGGCATGTTTAAGCTCTGCCCAGAGCTGGTTTGGTTGTTTATGCTTGCTATTGCATGCCTCTAGTGTTGTGCTCTTCACTAGTTTGTTGATTATGGCTTTTGAGCATGTCTTGCATGGGTTGTTTGCATGATTTAGTGTCTTGAGCATGCTATTTCAGCACTGAAAATTCTGCTACCTCCCTCCCCTCTTCACTTTTTCCATTTGCTTTGAAAGTGGTCTTGAGCCCCTTGTTGGCTTGAGTGTGAATTTGAGGCTCTCATACCTAATGGCTTTAACCCTCTCTTGAGGGTTCCTCCTAGCCAATAGCATGAGGCCTCATTCATGCTTGAGACACTTGTAACTTAGGCCATCTTTCCAATTAGAGGACAATCACATTGGATTAACCGGTTAAAGAATGGCTTGGTAATGTAAAATGTGTAAACAAAAATGGACCAAGTAAAACTTATGCAAGATAAACATTTGTGGTGCATTGCATGTGTTTGGATTGGATGTTAATCCAAACACAAGAAATGTGGGATGTTTCATACTCAAAGTGATGAAACGTGTCACATTTCTTGGTCGTCGGCACCCTTGATCATGCATGATAGGGTGATGGCCATTTGAGTCTTATGTGCACATTCACTAAGCTTGTACAAGCTTGGTTCTTTGGCCATCATGCACGAAATGCTTGATTGATGGCTTGAGAGCCAAGTGCCATACTCCTTTGAGTTTGAGACATGATGAGGAGGGTGGCAATACACACATTTCCTTGCAAATACATTGTTGTGTCTCTGTTGTTTTCTGTTGCAGCAAAAACAGGAGCCTGGAAAAGCAGTGGCTGACCGGCCATCTGAAGTAGCCGACCGGCCACTTCAACTAGCCGACCAGCCAGTTAAAGTGGCCGGCAGCCACTTCTTGTGGCCGGCCGGCCACCAGTCCATTTTGGTGTAGAAGTGCTCCTGTGTTGGGGCAGTCCCAGTCTGTAATATTGGTTCAATGTTCAAACATCACAGCAAGTGTAAACAGAGGCAACAGAGATCACAGCGATGGATTTTCGGGAGGACGCGACCGAGCATGCATGCATCCCTCGTCTCTCGAGGCCATTTAAATTGCTTTAATTAGCTTAGCATAGTTGATTATTCAATTTGGTTTGTACTATTTAATTAGCTTAGAATTAGCTAGTTATTCAAATTTAATTGTGTTATAAAAATTAGCTTAGAATAGTTAATTAGTTGGTTTGTAATAATTAGCTTAATTAGCATAGCTAGTTAGCTTATTCATTCGGACCCTCCTTCGCGAGGGCGCCACGTTGTAATAAGTGTGCGTGCTTGTGTGCATGTCTTTCAACCCCACGTCTTTCTCCCTTTTATTTATCTACTTTCGATGGTTAGATTAGGGCACGTTTTGATTAGCATACCTTATGCTTGCATGTTTGCATCACTCATTTGTATTGCATGCACCGGACTCGGCGCATCATCCAAACTGCATCGTATTTCAATACCTATTTGAATACGTGTATCAAAGTGTTGCATTCATATGCCATCTTAGATAGCCGAGCCTATTTAGTTGCATTATTGCATGTTTTGCATTATGCATCTAGCATAGTTAGGATCATGCATATTTCTAACTAGCTTTTGTTTTGGCTCGGAGTACACTGTAAGTTTTACGCTTTAGCATCCTTGCATGAGTGTGAGTGTTGCCATGATAGCATGATTGCCATGAGGCTATTTGGTTAAGTGATTAACTGTATGAATGCATGTGGATGAAGGCTTTGTTGCTTGAATTGGAACAATTCAATAAATGCGAGTTTTAAAGCCCACTTTGCGAAGTGGCAAAATCATCATGTTTTAAGCCCACTTGAGGGTGGCAAATCCGCGTTTTAGCCCACTTGCGAGTGGCAATTTCAAACCATTTTCGAAAACAAACATGAGTCAATTTGTTCCAAATCTCGCGACTTAGTCTATACTTGTATGCTGTGCACATCACATAGTAAAGTTAGCTAAATAACCGGAATAAGAACACATGTGTTTATAAAACAACATATCATGCTTAGTAGAGGCCGATCCTTTGATCGGGCGAGCGGGGGTGCTTTTTTCAGGACCTTCTCCTCTTGTACCCAAGTTCCCGAGCTGAGGCAACTTTGGTGATGACGGACACGTGGGCATTGGCACGAGTTAGGGTTTCCTAAATTTCCCAAAACAAAATATTTAGGTGGCGACTCTGTAATCTGATAAAGCAGTCCAATTTTGGCATTTTTTTGATTTAAAATCTGATTTTTCAAAATGATTTGCCGGATTGGACTCTTTGATGTTTATCAGTCTCACATTGTACTTTGTGAGATTAGATTCAGAACCGTGACAGGAGTCCGAATTGTAGGACCAATTCGAGCTCTCCGAAAGGGGACGCGAAGAAAGTCGAGTCTACAGGTTGGTTGAACCACCATATATCTCTTGTTTGTTTTGTCTTGGATTTATTATGAATCAAGTTTGCTAGGCCTTGTTGGCCGGTCGGCTAATTTCTCTGAACTGAGCATAGCAATCTTCCGGTATTGAGCAGAATATTTTCTAACGATCCCCAAAGCACATAAAGTTTCTGTATTTTATTTTTATTTTGAGACATTTTGAGGAATTTTATATTTTGCTGTAATATTTGTTTTCTTCCTCCTTATTTGTTTGGTTATGTGATAATTCAATTATTGTAATTATTCACCGCCTTGCTTCTTTCTATCCCATTCTTTTACTTGCTCTCGCTATTTGTACATAAACATCATATTTATTTTTCATCATATTCATGCTTTGCATCCATGTTTAATGCATTAAGATTCAGCTAAATTTGCATTTGTGGATTTAATCAATTCTTATGTGATTATATGCTCAACCTCATGTTCTTAAGATGATTCGCATGCCATATTTTAGAAGCCGAATGTTTAGTTGCATCTCATGTGTGAATTGCATTAGGATTTGTATACAAGATCATGCATATTTTACTAACTTTGTTTTGTAGCTTGTTCACGAGACGTCAAACATGTAAGTTTTTACACTTTAGCTTCTTGCTTGTGTGTGTTTTTCTTATTATGTTTAGCATCTTACAATGAGGCTATTTGTTTATTTGATATAACTCTAGAATGCCAGTGGATGGAGGTTGTGTTATTTTATTTGGAATGATGTTGGTTTTCATGATTGTAGACTCAATTTCTTTGAGTTGTACATTTTCAAAACTCTGTTCAAAATACATGAAATCAAATTATTCCAAATAAATGGCAAAGTCTATACTCGTGTGCTTCTCATAGTAATTTTTAAGATTTATTAAATAATCAGAATATGAACATATAAAGTAAATAAAATTCATATCATGGTTCAGTAAAGGCCAATCTTTTGATCAAGTGAGCAGGGGTGCTCAATTAATGACCTTCCCCTCTCATACCTAAGGTTCCAAACCGAGACAACTTTGGTTATAACGAATAGTGGCCTTGGCATGAGTCATGGGTTTCCTAATTTCCCAAAAATATTAGGTGGCGACTCTATGATTTGGTGATGCACTCCATTTCTGCCAAAGGTTTTGCAATACAATTGATTTTCTATAAAAGTTTCTGAAATTAGACTGTTATCTATATTTCACATTGCATTTGTGAGACTAGATCACAGAGATCTCGAGAGTCTGAACTGTTTAACGCACACGGGTACCCCCCCGGGCGATGTTGCAAGGTCAAAGGGCTAAAAAAGCATCAAGTACTCGCAGTTGTTGAAAAGATCGTGGATGACACTTTTGTCGCCCAGGTTAGGTTCATTTTGAATTTGGGGGTAAGCCATAAGAAGGGATGTCTTACTAGAAACCCCCCTTTCAGCTCCAATCCTATACCTACAAGAGATCTCCAAACCCCGTCAACACCTGCCGACCCCTCTATCAATACTTCCAGGACTGGTAACCGCACCTTCAATCCCCTTTACATGACCTTGTCCAAAGCTCTCCAAATCCTCATAGGACAAGGCAATCTCAAACCCCTTGACACTCGGCCTCTCCCTGATCGCCTTCCAGCCAAGCATGATGCTGCCAACTATTGCACATTTCATTAGCAACCCAGGCATGACACTGATTGTTGTTTCCATCTTCGCCATGAAATCCAAGCCCTGATTGACAATAAGGTCATTGCCTGACTAGGTTCTACAAAGTCTATTGGTGTTAGATCAATGAACTTGGGGGATAATGTGATTGGTTCTGTGATCGGGAATGAACCACCTGTTGATGGCACTCATTTTACTCCGGACATGGTGTATGGCACGCACTGATTTTAGCAATTTAAAAATGTTGTTTTTATTGGGTGTTGAGTCAGTCGTGCTATGTCAGAGTTTGGTGATTTTTGGGGTGTTAACTCGGACATCACTGTCTTGTTTTGTTTGTCTTTTCACTCTTTCTTTTTTTTTTTTTTTTTTTCTTTCAATCATTGAGCCAAAAGTTCTGAATGAAATTGTAGTGCCTTTTTCCTATTTCTATGTACCTTTAAATCATTACATTGACCAAAGTTTTTCAATTTTTTTTCCACAATTGTGGTGAAAGCAAAGAGGGAAGAATTCCTTGGGATTTGCAAAATTTGATTGACTGAGAGGAAGAAAGGCATGCTAAGCCCTTAATGAATGAGATCACATCTATTAATGTTGGTACTGAGAAGGATCCTGGCTTGGTCCAGATTGGTTCTCCATTGTCTTCAGAGAAGCATGAGCGACGAGTCGCTTTATTAAAAGATTTCAAAAATATTTTTGTGTGGTCCCACGAAGACATGCTTGGAATTGATTTTGAGATTGTACAACATAGGGTCACTCTCGGCCTTGAGACTCAACTCCTTTGCTTTCAAACCTTGATTCAAAATGTTCAACAATCAACCACAATATGAGGCTTGCATGACCGGATTGGAAGTAGCCTTTGAATAAGAGGCAATAAGGTCGGCTGAGATCGAAGGAAGCTTGCATAGCTGAATGAGAAGCTGCCCTTGAACTAGGGGCAAAAAACATCAGATGTGATTGAAGATTCAAAGATGGATCATTTCTCAAGCTAATGAAGATCGACAAGAATGCCAAATCCCAGAATCTAAGAGAAGAAAATTTATTGCTAAAGGACAATCAAGTTCCTATCCATTGCACTAAGGGCAAATTCAGACCAAATTGGATGGGTCCTTACATAATCAACAACTATTTGGTCAGGAACAGCAGCCACTCTCCTGGATTCAGATGGCTTAGAGATCTTAAAACCGATCAACATGGACAAGCTAAAACTTTTCTATCATTGATAGGCTCGTTGGGCTAAGAACCCGGAAGGGCGACCCAAGCAAAAGTTAGAGCAAAAAGATCAAGATGAAAAAAGAGAAAAAGAAAGAAAAAATGAAAAGTAAAAAAAATGAAAAGCTCGCAAGGTCAAAAACCCAAAAGGGCGGCTCTAGCAAAAATTAGAGCGCAAAAGGAGAGAGTTAATACCCGAGTCCACCTTAATCGGGAACTAAGTAAGGCCTGATTCCCATCTTTGGGATACATAGGCAACTTCATCCTGAAGTTCGGCCGCAACCATTTTCAGCCTGATTGTCTCATCTATGTTGATTGGCTTATCTTTATCTAACTTGGCTAGCCTATCCATGTCCAATGGGCTCATCTTCATTCAAATTTGGTTGTCCTATTCTGTTAAAAGATTCAACTGCAAGACACATCAAGTTCGGATTTGAGGTTGTGCATCTTAACAGTTAATTCCATGTTGGTCGGGTAGTGGCCATTTGTAAAAGCAGTTTTGAGGATTTTTAATAGAGTTGACTAATCTTCTTGGAAATTATTCTATTTTTCAAAATCGGATCATTTCTTAGACCCAAAAAAGGAAAAATTTTAGTGCTCACAGTCTGACTTACATGATTTCAAAATAGAAAGTCAAACAAGTATGTTAATCTGAACTCTCATGTTGGTCAAAATTGTTTCTGCAGAAGGCTAAAAACAAAAAATATGGTCAAAGTGATGAACTAGGGGCACAGTCGAGTTAGGTTTTCTATCTTTTCCCTTTTGTCAACACACTCGCCAAAAAGGGCACAACTGAAGTGTAATAACCCGACCCTCGCATGTGCTTCTAACATAATTAGTCCCTTATTTTGTGCCTTTAAATGCTTGATGAAAACAATTTGTGATTTTATCTGTTGGATAAGAAAAACATCTGTGCGGTTAAAATGTTTAGAACAGAAATTGGGAGCCTTAGAGGCATGATATTCCGAAATTGATGTTATATTTGAGCTCAGCATAATTTTTAGGTAATATTAAGCATGTCGGTGAAATTTCAATTTGGGATGATTAAACGATTGATTTTTGTCCTCATTCACTTTTATATATAAATCTATAGTTCCCTTGATGTTTGACTTAGAGCTCTAAACCAAAAACATCCTGAGGGAGAGGGAAGAGAAGAGTTCTTCAAGGAAAGAATTGGGAGAATTTAGGAGGTTGTAGAAAACTTGATTCAAGGTATGTTTAATCACTTCTCTTATACTCATCTCTTTGAATAGAGGAGGAATTCCTCTATAGTATTATGCTAGATGAGTAATTGAATTGTATGTCTTGTATTGAAGTCATTTGGAATTGTGTTGGACCATCTATTGAGGTAGCTAATAGAAATGTTATCTTATTTTCTTCCCCAACTATCAAACTTGAAGCCATCTCCATGGTTATATGAGTGTATGTGTGTGAGTGTATGTGTATATGTTGATGTGTATGATTATGTGTGTAGGAAGTAAAAAAAAAAAAAAAACCCTTAATTGTGTAAAACTTGAGTTTTATATAATTGGATGAGAATTTTTTTAATGGGATTAAATATTGATTACTTTAATTTTTACTAGGAGGTGGGCTCTTAAACAAGTCTTTTAACCTTCAAAAATATTTTGTAACCCTTTAAAAATGAAGAGGAATGGTCATATATATATAAAGTTTTATGGCAAAAAAAAATATTTAAGAAACTTGTAAATGAAGCCCAAAGCAAAATATCTAAGATATTTGCGCAAAATTTGGAGAAAATGTTGAATTTCTCGAAATTGCTCCATTTCCTGAACAAATTGTCCAACTAGACAAAAAATGTTTGGCTAGACAATTCTTTTGTAACAGCTGCTTTTGGGTGACCACTCGAGCGGAGATTTGCAGCTCCCAGTATCTCGCGGGTTTGTTGACACGACCGCTCGAGCGTAAAATAAGAGCTCCTAATATTTTCACTGTACCTCTACAAAACTTTTGAAACCTCGTGTTTACCGCTCGAGCGGTGGAAAGTTCGCTTGAGCGGTCCCTCTGTATTTTGGCACTTCACTCGAGCAATGGAAAGTTCGCTCGAGTGGCCTGGTCGAGGCAGCAGAGTTATATTGCAATCCAAACACTTTTCTAATTCATTTTCTCACACTCCTTCTCTCTTTAACAACCCTCTTTCCAAAACTCTAGCTAGAAAACCTTAAATTTCATCTAGCAAGAGCAAGAATCGATCTCTGGGTTCTACCGCAGTGGGTTTGATTTCCTTAAAAAAAAATGAGATATCTGTACCTCAACCTGATCTAAATACATCTCATTTTCTTTGTATTTTTTTAAATAAATTATTAATTTTTATGTTATTTTTACCAACATAACATAATTAATTTATTGTGTGACTTCTCATCACTACATTAGAAATATCCGTAAATAATCAAATCTATTGAACAAATACAGTGTTAATAACTCTCAAAATTAATCAAATACAATAAAATAAAATAAAAGATGACCATTGTAGTATTATTCTTTACATTCATGTTACAGTTGACATGCAGCCTAGCCCCGCCCTGTATCATATCGGATTGGCGGCAGGAGCAGGGCGGGAGCGGAGCACGAGTCGGGTTAATTTTTAACTTAAAAAATAAAAATATTAATAAAAATTATTAGTAATGTAATAATTTATGAATAGTAATTTATAATTAATGAAAATTAAAAGATGTAAAATGAGAAATAAATGAGTAAAAATGAATAATAATTATAATATTTCAAATTTTATTTTTATCCTACTGAAAAAAAATTAAATAATATATATTATATAATAGGACAGAGTGAGGAGCAAAAATTTGTTTCCACCCCACTTCCTCTTTAAGGCGAAAGCAACCCGTGTAAAATAGAACGGAAAATGCGGGGCGACGTACAATTCCTTACAGTTTGTATTATTCTTGAAAGTTATACATACCGAATATGAGGTAAATTGCACCAGCTTTTGATGGGCTATTTATTACATGTTTTGAATGTTTCTCAAGACTCTCGCTCCTTGGTTTCCTAGTACTAAACATGCATTCACGGTTCAATAAATTAGAAACAGTGGTGCTAGGGACCCCAGTGGGGCACCCCAGCACCCCCAATAGGCCAAAAATAATTTTTTTTTTTTTTTTTTCTTTCCTTCCAATCACGCAGTGTCACGTGGCACTGGGAGGTCATGAGGGTGGGGGTCTCAATCTTTATTCAATTAGAAAATGATATAAAAGTTTACTCTTTAAAACATCAACAATGATTCATCCCCCCTTTTCCCCCCACCCCTTTTGACCCCCTCTCTCTCTTATTGGTCTCTTTTTCTTTTTCTTTTTCTTTTTTTTCCTGCTCCTCTAATCACCACCCACCACGTGGCAAAGGGGGTGAGGGGGTGACCCCCAAAAGGGGGTCCCAAGCATTATTCTTAAAACATTCATGGTTCAATAAATTAAAAAATGATATAGAAGTTCATTTTTTAAATTAATTTTTTAGTTAATGATATGTAAATAATATGATTAGTTAATAGGGGTACTTACCAATTAGTCCTATTCACTAGACTTATTTACCTACAGGTCCTAACTAATAAATTTAACACTATAAAAATAAGAGAGTGATAAATTTATCACTAAAAAATTATTCATAAAAAAAGAGACTGATAAATTTATCACTATAAAATTATTCATAAAAAAAAAAGACTGATAAAATTTGTCTTTATCACTTAATAAATTATATCAAATAGGACTTAATAGGTAATAAGTCTCAAAGTAGGACCTATTGGGTAATAAGTCTCCTAAGTAGGACCTATTGGTAGTTTAGCCTAGTTATAATAATTAAATAATATATGAGAGAGAGTATTGTCTTTAATAACCTAATTGATTGTCATATCACTCAACTTAAAAATTAAATCTAATTTTTTATCTTGAATATCAATATTCAAATAAATTTTATTTTTATTTTATTTTTTTAATGTTTTCGGGAGGAAGCAGAAGGGGGTAGTGTTTAAAGAAGATTATATCATTTAAAAGCAGAAAATTAATGAATCATCTAAGGGGACGAACAAGTGGTCCAAAGTTCAAAATTTTGAATTTTAACAACAATTCAGTTGGGAGATAGATACATAAAGAAATTAATACATTGATCGAAATTTTTTTGTTTATCCTCATTTTTAAATATTTCCTTTTTATCGTTATATCAGCCTTTATTCCTATTATTTTAGTATTTTTATATAAATTTTAATTTTTTTATTCATCAAGTATTCTACAATATTTTTTAAAAATTGTTTTTACTGTAATTTTCTAATACCATATGATATTTTTTATATCATCATCAATTTATTTCACCCAATACTTTGAGCTGTCATTTTCATTTGCAAAAATGTCACTCTCATATCATTCTAAATGAATTTCATGTATAAAAACCATATTTATAAATTAGTTCCTACAATATTTAAATTCTATGGTCCAACTGCCTACAGTTTTACCCTTTTTTAGAAAAATACTTCAGTTGTATTATTATTAGGGTTACTTACACAAAGACTCTCAAAACTATTGAGAAATATCATTTGGCCCTTTAAACTATAAAACCGTACAAATTGACCCTCTAAACTGTTGAGAAGTATCACTTTGTCCCATAAACTATAAAAATATACAAATGGACCCTCTAAACTATTAGTGTGTATTACTTTAACCCCTTTTGATAAGGAGTTCAATTGATACATTTTTATAGTTTAAAATGTCTATTTGTCTGTTTTTATAATTTATGAAGGGAAGTGATACTTCTCAATTTTGATATAATTTAAATAATAGAAGAATTTTTTTGATAAATATATTCATACTATTTTTCGACAATTTAATTCAACGAGAATTTATATTTTGAAAATGTTGAATGATAATATATTATTGCCAACGATATCGAACATATCTTTTCTTTTTTCTTTTTTTTTTTTATATATTTTTAAATGTGACCAAGCAATCATCAAAACAAAATATAATATCTATAGTTCGTTGAAGTTTTAAACTCAAGAAGAAAAAATCAAGACTCTAGACCTTTCAAGTGTGCCACCAGCCCACCATATTTCTTCTGCCTTTTCTACTTTGTTGAGTTGGATTTTTTTTTTTTTTTTCATGTGTGATTATCGATATCAAGAGAGATGAAGCAGAATAGGAAAAAAAGAAAATAAAAATAAAAACCCCTAATTGATGATGTAAAACCTGAGTTTTATATAATTGGATGAGAAATTTTTTAATGGGATTAAATATTGATTACTTTAATTTTCACTGGGAGGTGGGCTCTTAAACAAGTCTTTTAACCTTTAGAAATATTTTGTAACCCTTTAAAATGAAGAGGAATGGTCATATATATAAAGTTTTACGGCAAAGAAAAATATCTAAGAAACTTGTAAAGGAAGCCCAAAGCAAAATATCTAAGATATTTGTGCAAAATTCGGAGGAAATGTTGAATTTCTCGAAATTGCTCCATTTCCCGGGCAAATTGTCCGACTAGACAAAAAAATGTTTGGCCAGACAATTCTTTTGTAACAACTGCTTTTGGGTGACCACTCGAACGGAGATTTGCAGCTCCCAGTATCTCGCGGGTTTGCCGACGAGACCGCTCAAGCGAGGGAATGGTCACTCGAGCGTAAAATGAGAGCTTCCAGTATTTTCACTGTAACTCTACAAAACTTTTGAGACCTCGTGTTTACTTGGCACTTCACTCGAGCGATGGAAAGTTTGCTCGAGTGGCCTGGTCGGGGCAATAGAGTTATATTGCAATCCAAACACTTTTCTAATTCATTTGTCTCACACTCCTTCTCTCTCTAACAGCCCTATTTCCAAAACCCTAGCTAGAAAACCTTAGATTTCATCTAGCAAGAGCAAGAATCGATCTTTGGGCCTTCATTAAAGTTGTTATCCTCGTCAAGAGCTACATTTTAAAACGATTAGATTGTGGTATTTCGGAATCTCATTGCGTGGACCTTCATCTCTCTTCTTGCAACTCTTAAGGTAGAATACCTTAACCCTTGTATATTTATGCTTTGGTTTAAATGTGTGTGAATCTTAAGATGTATGGAACTATTGAGATGGATGAGATATATACATATATATATATATATATATATATGGGTTTGTGTTGATGACGTGTTTGCGTGAAATTGATGATGGATTGTGTAATCGATTATGAAATAATGAGTAAATATGTTTGAATTAGGGAAAATAAATATTTGAAAGGAAAAGCCCCAAATTTGCATATATAACCCTAAGGATTGTTCTTGATTTTTACTTAATGGATAATTGATAAGTAAAATTGAAGGGTCCTTGTGATTTCTTGTGTTATGCTTAAGATGTTAATGTTTTGAAATGTATTTGAGGTGTCCACTTGCCCGATTCGCATGAGGGCGACGAATGCGGGGATGTTGTGAGGTATCCACTAGCCCGGTTCGTGTGAGGACAATGAAAGTGGAAGGTTTCAGGTGTCCACTGGCCATTTGTGTGAGAACGAAAAAATGTGGAGATTGAATGTTGAATTGTGTGTTGTGTAATAACTTTTAAACCAATGAAAATTCATGGGAATTAATAAAGGTCATGCATATTTAAATCAAATGTTTATATACTTGGTTAAAATTATTCTCTATTGGGCAATTGCTCATTCCTATTTACTAACATTTCAGGAAATGAAGAGCTCCAAATTCGACAATGAAGAAGAAGAAAACGACTACCTCTTTTCAAAATCTAAACTTTTGTGAACTTGAAGTTGTAATGTAACAGTGGAATTCCTTATTTACTTTTATTTTGGGTTTTCTATTTTTGTATTAAATGTCACAATGCAATTAGTAAACTTGATGGATAATGTAATTGTATTGTAATCTTCTCTGGCCCATTGAATCGAGATCTGTATTTTGTAATTTTGTAAACAAAATCTGCAGTTCAATGAGAAAGAGAAATATTCAAATCGAATTATGTTATGTGTTTGTGTGGAGAATGTTCTTTTAATCGTTTAATGGGAATTATATGTATGGGGTGTTACAAATTTGGTATTAGAGCTAACTAGGTTGAATACCTGGAGCTCGTGGGAAGTGACTGCAATAACCTGACCCTCATATCTGTTTCTGGTATACTTTCAGTCCTTTATTCTGTGCATTTAAATGTTTACTGTGAAACTTTATGTGAAATTAAATTTGAGCAATGGATCTCATGATTAGTGATCTATGTCTGTTTAGTAAGAAGAGCATCTGTCATAATTAAAATGTTTGGATCTGAAATTGAGAGCCTTAGAGGCTTGATAATATGAAATTGATTTTGTATTTGTGACTAGCATAATTTTTAAGTTACAATAAGCATTTTTGTGAAATTTCAATTTGGAATGATTAAATTGATTAAGTTTTGTCTTATTCAACTTTATATATATGTGTGACCTTTGAATATTTGACTTGGAACTCTTGTGTCAATTCAAAATATCTTCTGAGAAAGAACTTGGAAGAGGAGAAGTCCAACAAGGGAGGAAATTGGGGAATTGAAGGGTTATCTGGGAATTGAAGCTCAAGGTAAGTCTAAACCACCTAATTCCATTTCCTTTTCTTGATTTAGAGTAGGAATTCTTTGATGTTGTGTGACCTAGAGATGTATTGGAGATCTTGTAATTGTATGTTGGATAATAGGCATGATAATCTTCTCCTTTAATTATTTTGACTTAACTTGAATTATCTAATGAGGAACTACATCTTATCTCTTCAATCATCAAGCTGGAACTCACTTATATGAACAAATAGTTGTGTGTGTGTGTGTGTGTGTGTGTGTGTGTTTGTGAGAGGAAGTTGGAGTATTATAGAATTGAGTTATGTTATGAATTTTAAGGATTAAAGATTCAATTTGTGCTTAGATTGATATATAATTGTAGTTTTATTCACATGATTTTGGACATATTAGAAGCCTTGTAAACATTTACCAAAAATTTGGACTTTTGTTTGGAATTTCAGACTGAAGATGTATGCGGGGGGTCATGGCCGCACTTGCGGGAGCACTGCCACACGTGCGGGAGTCATGGCCGCACGTGCGGGAAATGAGACATTTTGGGATTTTTGCTATTGCTAAAAAGGCACGTGCGGGCTTCACTGCCATACGTGCCGGAACCTTTGCGGCACGTGCGGGGCTTACAGCCGCACGTGCAGTCCATGCTGAAAAACTTCGGCCGCTCCGTTTTACGTGCTTGACCCTCTGGGATGGTTAAAATTAATATCGGAAATCTTTAGAATGCTTTTTAATTTACTGAAAGAATCAAATCTGAGTTTAAGAAAGAAAGAATTGGATTAATTTGTGACTTTGTATGTGTGTAGGACACACTCCGGGAGCAACTAGCACTCCACCACGACATGGTGAGTGGTAGTACTGTAGTAGTACGCGTTACTTATCGCTAATAGTTACTATGGGCATTCTGTTAATTGCATATCAACTATGGTAACTTGTGAACGTCTGAAAGAAGGTGTGAACTTCCATATGACTCTGGAACTCTGTGTGACACTGAAACTAGTATGCTCTCATGATATCTGGGCCCCTGGCCAATCTGTGGACTCTATTAGGCCTTTGGCCAATCTGTGGATTCTGTTAGGCCTTTGGCCAATCTGTGAAATTTGTCCGGCCTAAGGCCGTTCTGTATATCCCTGGGCTTAATGCCACTCTGTTCAATCTGGGCTTAACGCCACTCTGTTTAATCTGGGCTTGAAGTGTCATGACCCGAACCCGCCCCCGTGGGTTAAGGACATAACCGGCCAGTAATCGTGAGATTACCTACGGCCTCAAACCAAACCAAATGTATTTTAACAGAGTTCATGGGGACCAAACGGAAGCAATTTGAAACTTTGTCCATAGAGCCGTGCTTATATGCACCTCATTACATACATATGTTAATAACTCACATCCGAAAATGCAATAACATGAAAATTCTGTACAAACAGGATCACTCAATCTAAGTCAGCCAAAACAAAACTATATACAGACACATTCAAAGACTTCGCCAACCTGACAAAATATAAATACATAACGAAAAGGCGAAGACGTGTCTCGTGCGCGAGACGCAAGGGCTGACTCCTCAAAACCTTAGTTGTTCCGAACTGACTTCACTGAGGCTGGGTCTGGACCTCTCTTGGCTCACCTACAAACACATCAATGAGCGTGAGCGAAAGCCCAGTGATTAATATCAGATAAAGAAGATACACAAACAATATATAAAACAACATGCTTCAAACGGCCTTGGGCCCACTTCATATTTCCATTTATCATATATATACACAATTTAAGTCAAGTAACTATGGTTCCAAACATACTGGCCCTTGGCCCACTTATCTTCCATTCGTGTCAGACTATCATTCATTTTAGACTTATCATTCTTATCAAACTGGCCTCTGGCCCATTCATACTTTCGTATCAAACTGGCCTTTAGGCCTTTCAAACTTTCATTCGTGTCAAAACGGCCTCTGGCCCATTCATTCATGTCAATCGGCCTTCGGCCCAATCATTTATCAATCGGCCTTTGGCCCAATCATTTATCAATCGGCCTTTGGCCCAATCATTCATGTCAATTGGCCTTCGGCCCAATCATTCATCAATTGGCCCTCGGCCCCATCATTTATTAATCGGCCTTTGGCCCAATCATTCATCAATCGGTTGTCCATGATTCAAACTAGCAAACTTATAAGGAAATAAGCAATTGGACAATTGACAAGCTTCAAAATATCGATACTACTCACAGTGATCGGCTTGTGGATTTGCCCTAGAGCTTGACTCTACACATTCCATGAATACAAAAGGGTCACAAATAATTCAATCCATTCTTTAATTCACATATTCCTCTTTAGGCTTCATTCTTATCTTTTTAACTCAATTACAATGCTCAATGTATGCCTAAGAGTGTTCACAAGTGAAAGGGAACAGAAAAACAGAACACAGAATGCATTTTCAAAATTTCAGAAAACAGGGTCCCCGCTCGAGCGTGAAATACCCCGCTTGAGCGGACCCTTAAGGCCTGCAAAAGTGCTGGTTGCATCAAAAATACGCTCGAGCGTTAAATAGAGCGCTCGAGCGGAAGGCCTGTCAAAATAGCTCCCCAGCTCGAGCGGACATCAAGTTTGCAAAAAGTACTGGGAGCACGCATTTCCCGCTCGAGCGTCATGTTCCCCACTCGAGCGGACCTCAAAATTCTGGAAAACCCAGGACTGTGTTCTTGAGCTTCATTTCGACTTTCCAGCCACAATACTTGCATGCAATGACTCAAATCCCAATATAATCATACTAACATGGCACCAATGCAAGATTATAACATTATGGAGCTCAATTTCTTGATTTATCTACATGCATGTTCCAAAATGTGTTAAACTTAACACCAATATAACAAACTCATGCATTCAAGCTCATATCTTCTCAAATTGTACATGCATGTGATGAATTAGCCACATTCTCTACTTAGATAACACAAAGGGTGATCAAGACATGAGTTTCCTTTAACATTTCACATGGATTGTACATATTTGTGCTCAAACATGCAATATCAAGGTGATTTTCTACATGCATGCACATATTAAGCTTCAATTCAACAAATACAACCCAATTTCATTTCAATCTTACTCTTGATCACCAAATTAGTTTGAGCACACAAAAATTACAAACTATAACCCAAGAATTACTCACCTAGGAGCTTGATTCTCACAATCTATGATTAAATCTTGAATTAGACTTCCAATCCCCAAGTTTCAAGACCACAATTGCACAATCCCTCTTTCTCCCTCTCTATAGTCGGCTCTCTCTCTCTCTCTAATTGAGTCCAAGAATCAGTCAAAATGAGCTAAAGGAGAGAAATGAGGTGTAGTGCTCAAATACATCAAGCCCCACCAATTCAATATAATAATAATAAGGCAATTGGGTACTAATCCACCAATTTAATCGATTTAATCTGACCCGAATCAATTTTCAATTAAATTCCACCGTAGGCTCTAAAAATTATGCCAATCACAATGGTGTAATCAATTTTTGGTTCTGTGGCCGATAAGGCCTCCAATTTAATTCCCGAAGCGGAAAAATCAAATAGATATTCCTACGGTGAACATATAGAATTTCAAAATCACATATTATCACACAATGGCACACAAAATCATGCTAAACACATAATCATATTTAGATTAAGGACCAATTAGCTAATTATGGAACAGGGGTATCACAGTCTTCCCCCCTTTAGGAAGTTTGGTCCTCCAAACTTAATTTACCTTTAGTCAAGCACAATTCGGAACACTTTTCATTCGACGGTTCCAATCCTTTTCGATAGCCATTCACTTAGTCTCAAAATCAAGCAACATTCTGTTCTCAAAGTTAGAGACTCACCTTTTCCGCCATACAAAGCTTGTATGGTGCCATACCGAAACTAGAGTGCGAGCTGTTGTTGTAAGCAAAGTTTGTCAACGATGGATAGATCTTTCCAATTCCCGAAAATCTAACGCACACATTTGGAGCATTTCTCCCAGAATCAAAAAAAGTTCTTTCTGATTATACATCAATTTGCGGATGGAAAACAATGCCGAACCATAATTCAGTTCCCATTGCCTCTTGAAGGCTTGTCAGAATTCAAACACATTTTAGGGTTCCTGTCTAAACAATAGATATTGGGACCCCATGCAAACAAGCAACCTTATTGATGTAACAGCGGCTAATCTACAAGCATTATACAAAAATTTCACAGGGAGGAAACGAGCAATTTAGTAATCCCATACACAAAAACTCAAACGAGACTGTAGACACCCCATTTTTGACCGTCCTCAAGACTTGGACGTCACCGCTTGAACACCCGGTGATCATCCTTGTTCGTATTTCGTTTTGAGTTCCTGGAGGTCTCGGCTACGCGCCTTGCTTCAGGATCTCTCAACTCGACTGTTCTGTGTTCGGTTTTGCACCAAACACTTGTGTTTTGTTTCTGAGGGTAGAGAGTAGCTTGTTAGCTACCCCTGACACCCACCGGCCATGGCTTGAGGCCACCGGCCGTGTTTTGAGGCTACCGGCCATTGGTGAAATATACCATTGGCCGGTCGGCATTTGGTGTGGCCGGCCGACCATATGTTTGGCTGATGGCCTCCTTTTCTGGCCAGTACCACCTTTTTGCCTTTTTCAGGCATGGTGCATGCCAGCTGTGCCAGCTGGAATGCACAAGACCTGCCCCCGTGCATATATGTGGTTGTTTTCCACCTTTGACCCTTTTTTTAGCTTCTTGGAGAAGCTTGAACCTTTTTAGCTTCTCCAAGAAGCTTGCACCTTTCTAGCTTCCAAGAGAAGCTTACACCTTGTTAGCTTCTCTTAGAAGCTTAGCACCTTGCTTTGTCTATATAAAGAGGGCCTCTCCTCCCATTTCAAGGGTTAGAAAATCTGATATATATCATAGATATATCACTCCCTCTCTATATCTCCCTCTCTCTCTACATTTGTGTGGGTTAGAGGGTGCAAAAGGGTCTAGTTCTTGGCCATTTGAACTACACCTCCTAGCACAACACCTCCATCATTAACCTAAGGAGCTTGAAGGCCATTTTCAGAGGCTAAGGGACTGTTTTTTTGGACCAAGAGGCTGCTGTCCCCTTTTCGCTACAAAGGTAACTCATTTTCCCTCTTTATTCCCCGTTTTTGCACACACTTTTAGCCTGTCTTTCTTGCTGATTCGAGCTTTGTGTATAACATAAAAAAGTTCTGTTGTTTTGTGTTTAAGATACTTCATTAAGGTCACTTTTGTGTTTGGGGTCATTTACCCCCTCTTAGGCCTTGTTTGGCCCCATTTTGTGCCATTTTTGGTGAACTCTGGGACCACCTTGTTTGGGCCTCCTCACCACTGAAATCTTAATGGATTTCAGTGGTGAGGATGGTGGTTTAAGGTCCTAAAAAGGAGAGGGCCACCCACTCTCCTTGTTCTCTTCAATATATGCCATTTTAGCCTCATCTGTGAGCATCATTTTTAAGTGCATGTTGGCCATGTCTTAGCTAGTATTTGTGCTTATTTTGCCATGTTATAGCACTGTTTTAAGTTGGTTTAGACACACCATGCTTGCTTTGCATACTTGTCTTGTAATGCCATGAAATTGCCTTAACATGTATCTAGCATTTAGACCACTATGCTTGCTTGTTTTGGCTTAGCTTTGTGAAGCTTTTATGCTTGTTTTGACATGCTTGAAGTCTATTTTTGGTCATTTGGGTCATCCATGCTTTGCTTTGTATAGCTACTATGTAATCCCCCTTGTATGCCTTAAGCATTGACCCCTCTAGCATGCCATCCTTGCATCATTTCAGTGGTTTGGAACCACTTGCCATGTCATTTCAGTCCTTGTGGTGTGCTTGTATGCTTGCATTTGATGCCCCTTTAATGCTTTATAAGGTTGTTGTCTTATGCTCCATACTTGGACCCTTGTGTATGCTTCCATACTTAGACCTTTTAGATGCCATCTAAGTGGTTTTTGGGGCTTACTTTTGCATGATTTAGGGCTGTTTTGACTCACTTTTGTCATTTGCTTCATGTGTCATTTGATCCTAGTTTAAGTCGTTGGGCTTGGTTGCATGTCTTACTTGCATTGGTAGATTGATTTGGCATCATCTTCTACATGTTTTCAAAGCTTGATATGCATGTCATTAGTCCATGATTATCTCCTTTTAAGTGTGCTTAAAAGTTGTCTCTTCATGCTTAAGTGTTGTGTACCTAGTGTACATTACATGTTTGCATTGTTTGCCCTCATGGTCATAATGCATCCTTAGCTTGCATGCCTAGGTTGCATTGCATCTCGCATGCATGCCTTGTCTCTTGACCAAGTGATAGAGATTGGGATTTACATGTTTATTTGGTGTGCATTACATTTGATATCAAATTGCACAACTTGACATCTTGGGCCATCACGCATTGAAATGCGCGATTGGTGGTCTGAGGGTCGAGTCTGGTGGTCCGAGGGTCGAGTCCCAAACTCCTTTTGAGTCACAAACATGATAAGGAGCGGGTCGGTGTATACATTTGCTTGAAATGCATTGCCATGCCATGTTTTGGCCTCTGTTGCTGTCAAAACAGGATTCTGCAGGAAGATTTGGCTGGCCGGCCATCTCCAGTGCCGACCGGTCATCCATAAGTAGCTGATATCTTAATCAGCGGCCGGTGATCATTCCCCTTGGCCGGTGGCTATTCCTCTCAGCCGGTGGTGTTCCACAGTGTCCATAGAGTGCTCCCTGGGACTTGTGCAATTTTTAGAGGAGCAGAGCAGGGAAAACAGAGGCAAACTTGTGCATGGCGTTGGATTTTCGAGCAAACCCGAGCACGCGCGCATTGGACCCTCTTCCCGAGGCTTTTACTGCTTTCCTTAGCTTAGTTAATTTGTTAATTAATTAAGTGGACTGTAATATTTAATTAGCTTGTAGGTTAATTAAGTTGTATTATTCTTTTGGTCCCTCCGAGCGAGGGCGAATTTGTAATAAGTGTGGGTGCGTGTGTGCATGTCTTCCAATCCCCACTTCTTTCTCCCTTTTACTTACCTACTTTCGATGGTTAGTATTAGGACATATTTAATTTAGCATACCTTATGCTATGCATGCGTGCATCCATACATTTGTCTTACATGCACCAGGCTCGGCGCATCATGCTAACTGCATTCGTATTTCAATTCCAAGTTGAGTACTTGTTAATTGTAGCATTTCACATGCCATCTTTAGGATAGCCGAGCCTATTGTAGTTGCATCTTGCATGTGTTGCATTAGCCATCTTAACATGAACTAGGATCATGCATATGATTGCTAACTAGTTTCTGTTTTGGCTTGGAGTACTAGGTAAGCTTTTATGCTTTAGCATACCGCATGCGTGTGAGTGTTGACATGAAAGCATGATTATCATGAGGCTAGCTGCTTATGTGATATAACTATCTGAATGCCTGTGGGTGAAGGTTGAGTTATTTAAATTGGAACAATACATTGAATGCGAATTTTAAGCCCACTTGAGAGTGGCAAAACCATATTTTCTAAGCCCACTCGAGGGTGGCAAAATCTACATCTTAGCCTACTTGCGGGTAGCACCATCAAACCATTTTCAAACAAACAAACATGAAATGTTTTGTTCCAATTTAGGCGACTTAGTCTATACTTGTTTGCTGTGCGCATCACGTAGTAAATCTAGGCTAATAACCGGAATAAGAATGCATAATGTTTTCAAAACTAGATATCATGGTTAGTAGAGGCCGATCTTTGATCGGGCGAGCGGGGGTACTCACGAAGTGACCTTCCCCAATCGTACCCAAGTTCCCGAGCCGAGGCAACTTTGGTGATGACGGACACGTGGCCTTAGGCAACGAGTCAGGGTTTCCTAAATTTCCTAAAAATAAAATATTTAGGTGGTGACTCTGTATCTGGCGAAGCAGTCCATGTTTGGCACTTCTTTCAAAATCTGTTTTTCTCAAAACGATTTGCCAGATTTGGACTCTTCGGTTCAAGATTAAGAACCGTGACAAATCGAGTCTGAACTGTAACCCGTTGAGGTCCCTCGCGGGCTTGTTACAGTTTGACTTATACCTTGGGTGTCCGAGGTAGTCTCACAATGAAATTCGTAGTTACATATTCCCATTTCCATTTCGAAATAGACAGAGGTTGCAGTAGTTCCGCCAACAACTGTTATTCAACTCTGACTTGTTGGCACCGAAAACATTTAGACACAATTTCAACAATTTCCTTCTTCACAATAGGTCGCTAACATATTTATTTCAAAAGCCAACTAACTTTACCATAGGAGTTCGGTCTATTCCCTTGTCACAAAAGTTCAATTCATTCTCCAACAATTCCGCAATTCATAATCCGATTTGGTATTTAATTCAGTTTCTCATCACAGTTATTCAAGGTTAATCAAAAGTCTTCAGGAATTTAAAGTGAATCTGAGCACAAATCCCCGAGTCAACAAGGATAACAACGAAACAATCCACCACACGACATACGTAACTCATGTATCCCCATAGTACCAATCGTAAAGTACAATAACACTGAAGCAGTCCATTTCTAACATAATACGCGTGTTCTCAATTCATTCAACCGTTTACAGTTTACGGTTTCCAATTCAATTCAGTATTCAATTCTCTGTTCCATCGAGTCTCCCCACATTATCTGATAGTCGTCAAAAGCATAAGGTAATCCATATATAAACCTCCGTAATGTCAAAGGCAATATCGAAGGAGTCAATCACATGTTAAGCACAATTTATACATCCTCAGAGCCCCAATTACAGAATATAATGGCACTGGGCAGGTATTCACAAGGCGTACTGAATTCACATACTTACTGATAATCAGGATTTTTCAAAGCTTCTTGGATGTCTATAACATCTACATAACGCCAAAGGATGACATTCGGGACAAAACAAAGGAATAATCGTCTCGGGATCAAAGCGCACCCGTTCACGACCGTCGGTGGCCGACCCGAGATCGATTAGACAAAACCCACCCGTATGAAACCGTCGGTGGCAAAAGATATCTCAATCAAAGGTGCTACATAGGCTTAACGTCCCCTAGCACGAAAGGACGCCCCAAGAATGTCATTAAAACAACCCTAATACCATTCACTGTAACCTGATTTCCCAAAATCTTATAACACTGAAGCAACCACTCTCCCTTACAAAAATATTCTGATCAGTCAAAGACAAATGTTCAGTACTGCTTATAATCAAATCAATCTGCCGTCATCGGTTCCCATATCGTCAAACAAACAAAGATGGGACAACACTCCTTACGACACCCAATCACGGGGTTTGCACAATTTGGTTCGTGTCTAACACATATGTCCTTGATAGTTGGGGGTAGGTTCTCAACGGCATTCATGGTTAGATCAATCTGTTGATAGCCCACAAGCGATCGTTCAAATAAGTCAAGTTTTGGGTCCATCAATTTTTCTGTGAAGAATATTCTAGCTACACATTTACAAACATTTTTCAATCCCCTTTTTCAAAATCAAGTCAGATAGAGAGTCTTATCAAACCAATCCCGACACAGGTCTTGCCAAATTAAATCAAACAAAGGCCCCATCACATTATATCAAATGAGGGCTCTATCGAGGCAATATTAGGTAAAGGTTCTACCGGATCGAATCGGAGAAAAGTTTTCTCAAATAGGGTACATTCGGTTCTGTAAGGCATACTTCGTTTGCTTAGGTACATGGTTAATAGTTTCACAACCGTTCTAAGTTCATCAGTTCTCAAAGTCATATCAAAATTATTCGTCACAACTGTTCACATCAAAGCATTTCAAGTTATGTACAATATGGCATTGACTACATAAATTCGAGGGTATATAAACATGCAGTTACTCAAATCAGGAGGTATGTACCATAATTAATACAGCAATCCCCAAACAAGTCTTATATACAGGCACATGGTGCACAGTAACACATTAAACAGAGTTCCTCGGTTGTACATAAGATAAGGTCTGTTACGCAAGGGTTCCAAATTAGTCACAAATCATAGGTCTGCGAGTTAAGCCCAATCAATTTTCTACCAATCAGAATACATGGTCTCACAATTGTAAAGTTCATCATTTAAGGTGCTCAGCTCAATCACACAATCACAGAATCATAATCCCAGTGGTCTAGTCATTGAAGTAGTAATATAACAAATCACCCTAAGCGTAGGTTCAGATGTACAAGTGCATGTGCAGAGTTAATCGATATCCCAATGCATATTTCACAAATTTCCCAATGGAGCATATACTTTCAATGAATACGGTCTCGATCTTGTGGGCCTAACCAATCTAGGTACACATGCAGTAGATACGAAAGGACATGCTGATCCGAATCAAATAATGTCCCAAGCGAAGATGTACAAATGTACTAATTCAGAATCAATCAACACATAGGCATTCGTTTATAAATAATATAGATACCTGGGATAACAATCACAGCATTCTGAGTGCTTCCTGGGATGAGTGCAATTACTCCATCCTAAGTAGCAATTCCTACCACTGGTACGGATTCAGCTGAGGCAGAGGATTCATTCACATTTCGTTCAATCCGGGGACAGTTCCTTACCGTATGGTCCATTTTACCACCTCTATAACGAGCCCCAGAAATCTGATAACAAACTCCTCGGTGTTTCTTACACTGGTGGTGGCAAAGGTTCTTGCCGTAGCGGCAACTGACGCTGTTGTCTCAAGATCTCTGCCAATTCTTGTACCACTCTTTCCGGACTATCAAGTCGGGCTGTGGAAGAACCTTCCAACCCGTATGCCCTTAATTTGCCCATACTCTACACAAATTCTTATCGAACTTTACCAAATACTGGGATGCCCAATACGAAATTAAACACAAATACACATGGGTACATTCGCACATAGGCACATTGTTACATTCTCATTTCACATATCGTACGCAATTAATCACATACGTAACAGATAATTGCATACTTATCAAATATCGCATGCTGAACATTTACTAAGTAATTATATACTCAAATCATGTTCATACTTCTCATAGACACCCATTAGCAGAATCGAATGCATATAAGCAACTTTTCATGGTTCATTTGTTCATGTATGTGCATTATAACAAAACAAACTTGTTGTACACATTAGTGTAACAATTCATATCTCATATTCAAACCATGTGTGGTACTTCCTTTAGCGTAACATATCATGTTGGTCAAGCACATTAAGTTCCATAACGGAACCCCTGGTACCGGGTAACATATCTCATACATAGGCCACGGTATTGTTTCCCTCGGGCGAGGGCCTGTACCACGGTATTATTTCCCCCGGGCTAGGGCCTCATAACCATAAGCCACAGTATTATATCCCCTGGGCAAGGGCCTCTACTAAGGATATCACAATTACGTTCAAAGAGAATTTAGGCAATCATTCACTCATGCAAAATAGCATTTCAGGGAATTCGTCATTTCATAACGTCAGAAAATATTTAAAGTTCACCATCTGATTAAACTTGCATCATACTTTATACAAAAGATACACAAGTGTGTTTACACTAGAAAGTATACATATTCCAATGGTTTACAATGCAAGCAATTCACGAATTTATAACACATAACTATTCATATCGAAACAATTAAGCATATTCTTGATGCCTTCAGATTCATATTTATCACATGAATGCATCCTAGATCTTTTCTAGACGCTTATTGCTCTTTTGGACAAGTGTGTGAGTTATTAACTCGTGCTCTGATACCACTCTGTCATGACCCGAACCCGCCCCCGTGGGTTAAGGACATAACCGGCCAGTAATCGTGAGATTACCTACGGCCTCAAACCAAACCAAATGTATTTTAACAGAGTTCATGGGGGCCAAACGGAAGCAATTTGAAACTTTGTCCATAGAGCCGTGCTTATATGCACCTCATTACATACATATGTTAATAACTCACATCCGAAAATGCAATAACATGAAAATTTTGTACAAACAGGATCAACTCAATCTAAGTCAGCCAAAACAAAACTATATACAGACACATTCAAAGACTTCGCCAACCTGACAAAATATAAATACATAACGAAAAGGCGAAGACGTGTCTCGTGCGTGAGACGCAAGGGCTGACTCCTCAAAACCTTAGTTGTTCCGAACTGACTTCACTGAGGCTTGGTCTGGACCTCTCTTGGCTCACCTACAAACACATCAATGAGCGTGAGCGAAAGCCCAGTGAATAATATCAGATAAAGAAGATACACAAACAATATGTAAAACAACATGCTTCAAACGGCCTTGGGCCCACTTCATATTTCCATTTATCATATACATACACAATTTAAGTCAAGTAACTATGGTTCCAAACATACTAGCCCTTGGCCCACTTATCTTCCATTCGCGTCAGACTATCATTCATTTTAGACTTATCATTCTTATCAAACTGGCCTCTGGCCCATTCATACTTTCGTATCAAACTGGCCTTTAGGCCTTTCAAACTTTCATTCGTGTCAAAACGGCCTCTGGCCCATTCATTCATGTCAATCGGCCTTCGGCCCAATCATTTATCAATCGACCTTTGGCCCAATCATTTATCAATCGGCCTTCGGCCCAATCATTTATCAATCGGCCTTCGGCCCAATCATTTATCAATCGGCCTTTGGCCCAATCATTCATCAATCGGCCTTTGGCCCAATCATTCATGTCAATCGGCCTTCGGCCCAATCATTCATCAATCGGCCCTCGCCCCATCATTTATCAATCGGCCTTTGGCCCAATCATTCATCAATCGGTTGTCCATGATTCAAACTAGCAAACTTATAAGGAAATAAGCAATTGGACAATTGACAAGCTTCAAAATATCGATACTACTCACAGTGATCGGCTTGTGGATTTGCCCTGGAGCTTGACCCTACACATTCCATGAATACAAAAGGGTCACAAATAATTCAATCTGTTCTTTAATTCACATATTCCTCTTTAGGCTTCATTCTTATCTTTTTAACTCAATTACAATGCTCAATGTATGCCTAAGAGTGTTCACAAGTGAAAGGGAACAGAAAAACAGAATACAGAATGCATTTTCAAAATTTCAGAAAACAGGGTCCCCGCTCGAGCATGAAATACCCCGCTCGAGCGGACCCTTAAGGCCTGCAAAAGTGCTGGTTGCATCAAAAATACGCTCGAGCGTTAAATAGAGCGTTCCAGCGGAAGGCCTGTCAAAATAGCTCCCCCGCTCGAGCGGACATCAAGTTTGCAAAAAGTACTAGGAGCACGCATTTCCCGCTCGAGCGTCATGTTCCCCGCTCGAGCGGACCTCAAAATTTTGGAAAACCCAGGACTGTGTTCTTGAGCTTCATTTCGACTTTCCAGCCACAATACTTGCATGCAATGACTCAAATCCCAATATAATCATACTAACATGGCACCAATGCAAGATTATAACATTATGGAGCTCAATTTCTTGATTTATCTACATGCATGTTCCAAAATGTGTTAAACTCAACACCAATATAACAAACTCATGCATTCAAGCTCATATCTTCTCAAATTGTACATGCATGTGATGAATTAGCCACATTCTCTACTTAGATAACACAAAGGGTGATCAAGACATGAGTTTCCTTTAACATTTCACATGGATTGTACATATTTGTGCTCAAACATGCAATATCAAGGTGATTTCTACATGCATGCACATATTAAGCTTCAATTCAACAAATACAACCCAATTTCATTTCAATCTTACTCTTGATCACCAAATTAGTTTGAGCACACAAAAATTACAAACTATAACCCAAGAATTACTCACCTAGGAGCTTGATTCTCACAATCTATGATTAAATCTTGAATTAGACTTCCAATCCCCAAGTTTCAAGACCACAATTGCACAATCCCTCTTTCTCCCTCTCTATAGTCGGCTCTCTCTCTCTCTCTCTAATTGAGTCCAAGAATCAGTCAAAATGAGCTAAAGGAGAGAAATGAGGTGTAGTGCTCAAATACATCAAGCCCCACCAATTCAATATAATAATAATAAGGCAATTGGGTACTAATCCACCAATTTAATCGATTTAATCTGACCCGAATCAATTTTCAATTAAATTCCACCGTAGGCTCTAAAAATTATGCCAATCACAATGGCGTAATCAATTTCGGGTTCTGTGGCCGATAAGGCCTCCAATTTAATTCTCGAAGCGGAAAAATCAAACAGATATTCCTACGGTGAACAGATAGAATTTCAAAATCACATATTATCACACAATGGCACACAAAATCATGCTAAACACATAATCATATTCAGATTAAGGACCAATTAGCTAATTACGAAACAAGGGTATCACATGAAGCCATTTTGTTTAAAGACTGGGCCCAAGGCCATTCTGGAAATAATTACAGCATCAGATTAATTACATGTCTTTTGCATTTATATACGCATTGTTGTGCATTATAATTCAAGTTGATCATTGACTTATTAAAAGTACTATTATTCACTGAGATTGTCTCACTCTGTATTTTGTCTGATTCTGTAGGTAATAAATCTGGAGGTCAGCCTTAACCCCGATGCTCGTCTCTCTTTTGTCAACCTCTGTGTGTCCAGGCATTTGGATGAAGCCTGCCCATTTTTGTGGAGTTTTGCTAAGTTTTTGGCTTGTACTCTGATTGTCTATATGTTGAAGTTCCAATTTTTTGTTATACGCCCAATTAAGGGGCGGGGGTTGTATATGCGTATGTAAATATTTACTATCTGATGTACTGTTTGTGATCCTGGCATGATAGTGGTCGCTCAATGGATGTAGCTTCTTTTTATTTCATGTTACTTTATAATATTTAATGCTTCCGTTCAGGCCCCATATGTTATGTATAACAGGTTAAGTATCCATTTCTGAATAGGTCATGCCCAAACTTTTAGGGACGAGTTTGGGGTGTGACAAGTGGTATCAGAGCACGAGTTGCTATCTCACACACGGATCCATTGAGCCTTAGGATGTCTAGAAAAGACTTAGGCATCATGCATTACATTCTGAAAGTATATGAAAGATCGATGGCAACGTTAAATGTATTCTGCTAATGCTAACGGTTTTGAACCATGTCTATTGTATATCTCTTGTGCATGTTGTAATTGTTTATTATGTAGAATATGGTGAGAACAAGAATGGAAGACCCGGAAGATGCTACTTCTGCACGGTTGGACAGGATGGAAAGAATGATAATGGAAATGGCAAAGACCTTACGGCAACAACAGCAATAGCCACAACCGCTACCACACCGGTACCTCCACATGTGATACAAGATTTTCAAGCTGAGGACCGAACCATTACACTTACAAAGGAATTTAAAAAGATGAAACCACCATCATTCAAAGAAGGAATAGAACCGATGAAAGCTGAGGCTTGGGTGTTGGGAATAGAAAAGTTGTTCGAAGTTTTCCCTTGTACCGGAGCCCAAAAGGTGCAACTTGCTGCCTTCACTCTCGAAGATGAAGTACGGAGGTGGTGGATGCTTACGAGAACTATACACCCGGGATTAACATGGGACAGATTCCTAGAACTGTTTTATGACAAGTATTTTCCTCAAAGTATGCGAGATAAGAAGGTGACAGAATTTGAAACTCTCAGGCAAGGGAACAAGACCGTGGCAGAGTATGAGGCCCAATTTGCAGAACTAGCCCGGTTTGCACCTCATATGGTGGATATGGATTATAAGAAGGCACGAAAATTTGAAGGGGGATTATGAGGTGCTATCCTGGACCGAGTCAATATGTTGAAGTTACCCACTTATGTTGATGTGTTGGAGAGGGCTGTTATAGCGGAAGGGAATATCGCTGCTCAGAATCAAATTTCTGAATGGAAAGGGAAGAGACAGAACAATCAATGGTTAAAGGGGTCAACTACACCACCAACCAAGAAACAAAATTCAGGGACTTCAAATACTTCTACCCTTATACAAGATTCAATTCCTATTTGTTCAGAATGTGGAAAGAAGCATCGTGGAACATGCTATCAGAAGTCTGGAGCCTGTTTCAGATGTAGCAAAACGGGTCATTTGGTAAGGGATTGCCCTCAGCGGAATCAACAAGATGGCAATAGGGCTGCTACCAGTTCAGCAGGGTCTACACCAACTCCCAGTACTAAGCCAGTTGCCAAGTCTACTAACAACAAAGACACTGCAAGACAAGACAGGGTGTTTGCATTGGTCCCGGGAGATGTGCAAAACACGACAACAGTGGTATCAGGTACATTTATTGTTCACGGTCATTCTGCTCATGTATTGTTCGATTCTGGCTCTACCCACTCCTTTGTGTCGAAACTATTTGCTCCCAATTTAGATAAATCTGAAGAAGTATTATCTTATATGCTATGTGTGTCCTCACCCTTGGGGGATTCTATGATCTGTACCTTTGCATATTACGCTTGTGAACTTCTAATTGGGGATGTCCGGGTATATGTGAATCTATTACCTCTTGACATGACCTATTTTGATATTATTCTGGGTATGGACTGGTTGAGTGAATATGGTGCAACTATAGACTGTCTGACTAAGCAAATCAGCTTCCACCCTTTGGGACAATCGGAATCTACTTTTCAAGGACATAGAGTAACTTCTCCACCATACTTGATTTCTGCAGCGAAGGCTTGTAAACTAATTCAGAAAGGGTGCCAAGGGTATTTATGTAGTGTTTTGAAAGAGCAAGTGATGAATGGAAATACTGTTATGATACCAGTTGTCTGTGAATTTCTGGATGTTTTTCCGGAAGAATTACCGGGAGAGTTAATAGACTGTGAAATCGAGTTTACAATTGAAGTGATACCGGGAACCCAACCTATTTCTAAGACTCCGTATAGAATGTCACCAGCTGAAATGAAGGAATTAAAGATTCAGCTACAGGATTTACTTGATAAGGGGTTTTTTCGCCTGAGCATGTCTCCTTGGGATGCGCCAGTTTTGTTTGTGAAAAAGAAGGATGGAACACTCCGATTGTGTATCGACTACAGGGAACTCAATAAGGTAACGATCAAGAATAAGTACCCATTGTCACGGATTGATGATTTGTTTGACCAGCTGCAAAGGGCACAGGTCTTTTGGAAAATTGACTTACGATCTGGATACCACCAACCAAAGGTTAAAGCTGATGATGTTGAGAAGACAGCTTTTCGAACTCGATACGGTCATTATGAATTTCTGGTCATGCCCTTTGGAGTTACCAATGCACCAGCAGCATTTATGGATTTGATGAATCGTGTTTTCAAGCCCTATTTGGATGAGTTTGTGGTGGTATTTATTGATGATATCCTTGTATACTCAAAGAGTGTAGAGGCTCATGAGAACCATCTTCGTTTAATCCTTCAAACACTTCAAGATAAGAAACTATACGCAAAACTGAAGAAATGTGAATTCTGGCTACACGAGGTAGCATTTCTGGGGCATGTTATAACAAAGCAAGGAGTCTCTGTTGATCCACACAAAATTGAGGCGATCATGAATTGGCCAACTCCTACTAACGTGACTGAGGTGCGTAGTTTTATGGGATTAGCCGGATATTACAGGAGGTTTGTTCAAGATTTTTCCAAAATCGCTGTGCCACTTACACAATTGACTAAAAAAGGGGTTGCGTTTGAATGGTCAGAACAACGAGAATTTGCTTTCCAGGAATTGAAAACGAAGTTAACTACAGCTCCGGTTCTTGCGTTGCCATCTGGTACGGAGGGATTTGTGATTTACAGTGATGCTTCCCATAAAGGATTAGGGTGTGTGCTTATGCAAAGTGGAAGGGTTATCACTTATGCTTCACGCCATCTTAAATCTCATGAAAAGAATTATCCCACACACGATCTTGAGCTAGCAGCAGTAGTTTTTGCTTTGAAGATATGGCGGCATTATCTGTATGGCACTACTTGTGAAGTTTATACGGATCACAAAAGTCTCAAGTACCTTTTTACTCAGAAAGAATTGACTATACGACAGCGACGGTGGTTAGAGCTAATTAAAGACTATGATTTACAGATCCATTACCATCCTGGTAAAGCCAATATGGTTGCAGATGCACTTAGTCGGAAAAACATGGGAGATTTGGCAAATCTATTTGCAGAGCAAAAGGAGTTGGCGATCGAATTGGATAGAATGAACGTAGAGCTTGTGATGCGTGGACAGGAGGCCATAATAACAGCAGTAATGACCCAACCGACCTTACTTGAGAGGATCAAGCTACATCAAATGGAAGATGAAATTCTGAAGAAGATATGTGATGAATTAGAGACAAAACCAAAATCGGGGTTCAATTTGGTGAATTCAGTACTCAAATTTCAAAACCGAATATGTGTCCCCAATGTATTGGAACTTAAGCAGAAATTGATGGAAGAAGCACATGCCTCGAAATTTTCAATGCATCCGGGAAGTACCAAAATGTACCAGGATTTGAAACAAAACTTTTAGTGGCCGGGTATGAAAAAGGAAATCGCGGAGTTCGTTTCTAAATGTTTACAATGTCAGCAGATAAAGGCAGAACATCAGAGACCAGCAGGACTGTTGCAACCCCTGCCAATCCCGGAATGGAAGTGGGAACATCTTACCATGGATTTTATTGTAGGGTTACCACGGACTCCTCGGGGTATGAATTCCATTTGGATCATTGTAGACCGATTGACTAAGTCCGCTCACTTTCTACCTATGAAGACTCAGTATAATGTGGATAAACTCGCTGTGATTTATGTAAATGAAATCGTGAGACTTCATGGTGTTCCGGTCTCAATTGTGTTAGACAGAGATCCAAAATTTGTTTCAAGATTCTGGCAAAGTCTACAGGAAGCAATGGGTATAGAATTAAAGTTTAGTACAGCCTTCCATCCTCAAACAGACGGACAATCTGAGAGAACGATACAGACATTAGAGGATATGCTCCAGATGTGTGTTCTAGATTTTCAGGGAAGCTGGGAAACCCATCTACTGTTGGTAGAGTTCGCGTATAATAATAGTTATCATTCGAGTATCGAGATGGCACCCTACGAGGCTCTATATGGAAGACCGTGTCGTTCTCCCGTGTGTTGGGCCGAAATTGGAGATAGATCATTGCTAGGGCCCGAAATTGTTCAGCTGACAACTGAAAAGGTTAAAACTATTCGGGAAAGGTTAAAAATTGCTCAAAGTAGACAGAAGAGTTATGCAGACAATCGACGAAGAGATTTGGAATTTGAAGTGGATAGTCATGTTTGTGTGAAAGTCACCCCGACGAAAGGACATCCAAGGTTCGGAAAAAGGGGTAAGTTAACACCCCGATACGTCGGTACCTTTCAGATTTTGCAAAGAGTGGGACCGGTAGCTTACCGAGTTGCTCTTCCGCCAAGGATGAGCCAAGTGCATAATGTGTTTCATGTCTCTATGCTTCGGAGATATCTTTTGGATCCGTCTCATATCATTGATTACCACCAAATTGTTCTGGATGATAAGTTAGTCTATGAAGAAAAACCAATTCGAGTTCTGGATCGGCAAGTGAAACAGTTACGAAATCGGGAAATTCCAATGGTAAAAGTGGAATGGCAAGAACATTACGGAATCAAAGCAACTTGGGAAAAAGAAGAGGAAATGCAACGCCAATATCCGCATATGTTCCGATCTTGAGGTAAAACAAGTTTGGGGGACCAAACTTATTTAAGGGGGGGAGAGTGTAATAACCTGACCCTTATATCTGTTTCTGGTATACTTTCAGTCCTTTATTTTGTGCATTTAAATGTTTACTGTGAAATTTATGTGAAATTAAATTTGAGCAATGGATCTCATGATTAGTGATCTATATCTGTTTAGTAAGAAGAGCATCTGTCATAATTAAAATGTTTGGATCTGAAATTGAGAGCCTTAGAGGCTTGATAATATGAAATTGATTTTGTATTTGTGACTAGCATAATTTTTAAGTTACAATAAGCATGTTTGTGAAATTTCAATTTGGAATGATTAAATTGATTAAGTTTTGTCCTATTCAACTTTATATATATGTGTGCCCTTTGAATATTTGACTTGGAACTCTTGTGTCAATTCAAAATATCTTCTGAGAAAGAACTTGGAAGAGGAAAAGTCCAACAAGGGAGGAAATTGGGGAATTGAGGGGTTATCTAGGAATTGAAGCTCAAGGTGAGTCTAAACCACCTAATTCCACTTCATTTTCTTGATTTAGAGTAGGAATTCTTTGATGTTGTGTGACCTGGAGATGTATTGGAGATCTTGTAATTGTATGTTGGATAATAGGCATGATAATCTTCTCCTTTAATTATTTTGACTTAACGTGAATTATCTAATGAAGAACTATATCTTATCTCTTCATTCATCAAGCTGGAACTCACTTATATGAACAAATAGTTGTGTGTGTGTGTGTGTGTGTGTGTGTGTGTGTGTGTGTGTGTTTGTGAGAGGAAGTTGGAGTATTATAGAATTGAGTTATGTTATGAATTTTAAGGATTAAAGATTCAATTTGTGCTTAGATTGATATATAATTGTAGTTTTATTCACATGATTTTGGACCTATTAGAAGCCTTGTAAACATTTACCAAAAATTTGGACTTTTGTTTGGAATTTCGGACTGAATTTGTATAGAATCGCCGCACGTGCGGGGGTCATGGCCGCACGTGCGGGAGCACTGCCACACGTGCGGGAGTCATGGCCGCACGTGCGGGAAATGAGACATTTTGGGATTTTGGCTACTACTAAAAAGGCATGTGCGGGCTTCACTGCCGCACGTGCGGGGCTCACAGCCGTACGTGCAGCCCATGCTAAAAAACTTCGGCCGCTCCGTTTTACGTGTTTGACCCTCTAGGATGGTTAAAATTAATATCGAAAATCTTTAGAATGCTTTTTAATTTACTGAAAGAATCAAATGTGAGTTTAAGAAAGAAAGAATTAGATTAATTTGTGGCTTTGTATGTGTGTAGGACACACTCCGGGAGGAACTAGCACTCCACCACGACACGGTGAGTAGTAGTACCGTAGCAATACCCGTTACTTATCGCTAATAGTTACTATGGGCATTCTGTTAATTGCATATCAACTATGGTAACTTGTGAACGTCTGAAAGAAGGTGTGAACATCCATATGACTCTGGAACTCCGTGTGACACTGAAACTAGTATGCTCTCATGATATCTGGGCCTCTGGCCAATCTGTGGACTCTGTTAGGCCTTTGGCCAATCTGTGGATTCTGTTAGGCCTTTGGCCAATCTGTGAAATCTGTCCGGCCTAAGGCCGTTCTGTATATCCCTGGGCTTAATGCCACTCTGTTCAATCTGGGCTTAACGCCACTCTGTTTAATCTAAGCTTGAAGCCACTCTGTTTAAAGACTGGGCCCAAGGCCGTTCTGGAAATAATTACAGCATCAGATTAATTACATGTCTTTTGCATTTATATACGCATTGATGTGCATTATAATTCAAGTTGATCATTGACTTATTAAAGTACTATTATTCACTGAGATTGTCTCACTCTGTATTTTGTCTGATTCTGTAGGTAATAAATCTGGAGGTCAGCCTTAACCCCGATGCTCGTCTCTCTTTTGTCAACCTCTGTGTGTCCAGGCATTTGGATGAAGCCTGCCCATTTTTGTGGAGTTTTGCTAAGTTTTTGGCTTGTACTCTGATTGTCTAATATGTTGAAGTTCCAATGTTTTTGTTATACGCCCAATTAAGGGGCGGGGGTTGTATATGTGTATGTAAATATTTACTATCTGATGTACTGTTTGTGATCCTGGCATGATAGTGGTCACTCAATGGATGTAGCTTCTTTTTATTTTATGTTATTTTATAATATTTAATGCTTCCGTTCAGGCCCCATATGTTATGTATAACAGGTTAAGTATCCATTTCTGAATAGGTCATGCCCAAACTTTTAGGGGCGAGTTTGGGGTGTGACAATGACTTTGTCACATTGGGTTGTCATGCTAAGATAAGGGGTTGGAGGTCTTACTTGATTATGTGTTTATGTGATTAGGCGTGTATGTGGTCAATCCTCTAGGATATGACTTGTGTATACTACGCTCATCGAAGTCCCTTTGGAAAGGCATCGGATCAATACTTTTTCTAGTAGGAAATCCTTAGGTGTCGTGGAATGAGTTGATATCTTAGGAGAGGGATCCGTATGTGTTTTGCTTGTTTATGTGTTTATGTGTTGAGAATGAGATTGAGATTGAGATTTGAGGAGAAGTGGTGAACTAGAATATGAATTTCAAGTTAACCTTGTCCACATCTGCTCTTATATAGGATGTCTGGACATGGTAGGGTCATGGCAGACCTCGTCTAGGTGGTCAGGATATCCCGGCTTAACCAGAGATCCCTCCTCAAGAAGAAAGAGTGGGTCAAAATAATGTGGCCGCTCTACCGGCCCAAGATGCCATGGGAGTGCTGGCTCAAGAGATGGCCGGGGCTCTTAGGGAGTCAATGGATATTCTTAAGAGTTGAGCAAGTTGCTAGAACTATTGAAGGGGAGACTAGAGTTTCATTCCTGAAAAGGATTTTTTTCCGCTTAAATCCTGCTGAATTTCTTGGAAGGCATTTTCTCATGCCTTTCAGGAAAAATACCTTCCTTCAACTGCGAGGGAACGTTTAAGGAGAGAGTTTGAGGAACTTGAACAATCCGACTCCACAGTGGCAGAGTTTGAGGCTTCTTTTATGAGCCTATCCCGTTTTGCACCTGACTTGGTGGCTACAGAAGAGCGTAGGTGTTTAGAGTTTGAGAAGAGGCTGAGGCTAGGAATCTTAATGAAAGTGATGGGAAACATGATTCGAGATTATGATAGGTTGGTGGAGTCTGCAGCACATATTGAGATCATGCTTAAAGGTGAGGAGAAGAGACGGTGGTTTAGGAGACAAGGGTTTATTGAATCTCAAGGGCGTTCTATGGCATCCAAAAAGTCGAAGAGTTCTACGTCTTCTCATTTACCGCCGTTACCAACAATGTCATCAAATCCTATGTAAGGAAAGAGTACTAATAGTACGGGACAAGGTGGTATCACTTGTCACTACAACAAAATTGAATTTTTACGGCTTGCAATGCATGCCGTAAAAACTCTTTTACGGCATGCACACAAATGCCGTTATATGACATGCCGTGGAAAGTCAAACGTTATTTACGACATGCAGGTAAAGTTGTAAAAAGTAATAAATTAAACATTAATGACATACTTTGTATGCCGTAGATAATTTTTTACGACATTTTTGTCATGCCATAAATCATCATACTTTCCATGACATAATTTTGCATGCCGTAAAAAGTTATTTTTAATATATTTATGATATACTATGTATATTGTATATAATCTTTTACGACATTTTTCTTACATGTCATAAATCATTACACTTTTTATGACATAATTTTGTATGCCGTAAAAGGTTATTATTAACATATTTCTAGCATACTTTGTATGCCGTATATAATCTTTTACGGCATTTTCTTACATGTCATAAATTATTACACTTTTCACGACATAATTTTGTATGCCGTAGAAGGTTATTTTTAATATATATATATATATAGAGAGAGAGAGAAGCAAATTCGAAGTTCATTACATGAGTAAACTCAATATATGATCACATGATATCATTAAAATGCCCACTTTAGTACTTGAAAAGCAAATTACAAGATCATATAGCAAATTATATGTACAAATGAAAGCAAAAAGATTATACACAACACAAGCCAGTCAAGTCTAATTCATTATTAGGAGTAGTAGAGAGAGCTAAAGAATCAATTAACTTGGCCAATACAAAAAGGCCTTGTCCCAATACCAATTGTAGGGATTCGAAGAGCAGATGTTGTAGCAGCAACAATAGATGCAAGCACACATTCCAAAACAACAGAAAAGCATCCAGGTTCCTGCAAAGCCAAGGCAAACTCAACCACCTGCAAAAAAATAAATTCATCTTAAGAGGAAATCTCTTCTTCAAAACTTACAAACTTATGAATTTTTTTGGAAAATATATAATAGTGGTAAGGTCATAACAGTTTTATGCAATCTGCATCACTTAACAAATTCAAAATTGACAAAAGCTACCCAAAATTGGGTGGTAACCATATGAAACTGTGATAATTAATTTTATATAGTGGCAAAAGCTACCCAAAAACAATCTGATAAGGCTGGCCAAGTCACTGATGCAAAGAAGAGGATGGAAATAAAATTCATTCATTTGTCTGTGTGTGAGACATCATAGATATTCATACAACTATATAGAAGCCCACCATCATATAGCACCCTCCCTCTTTCTTGTTGGTCTCATCTTTATTGATGTAAAATTTGTATGAAACAAAAGTGCAGTGTAATACAACTATATAGAAAAATTTGTGCAATGTGAAAGTGAGAAAATGAAGTGAAAGAAAAGATAGAAAATATATTTTCTTGCAAGCATTTGATTATGATGAAAATTTTGCAAGAAAAATATAGAGAACTTTGAAATGTTAGTTATAGATAACTCTTTATATAGACACATTCAAATTTTATTGTGTTTTGTGTAGGAAATTAAAAAGTTAGTAACAATGCTAATACGGGTTGTATAATAAAATTAACCTTCTTCTAATTTCCACCGCATTCATGCTAAGCAAACTCATAAAAAGCTATATTTTTTTTTTCTCTTTCCCTCACTTTCATCCTAAACAAACTCAGCCCAAGTGAAAAATGCGGATACTTTCTAATCCTTGATTTTAGTTAACTGCCCCAAAACAGTTAAGTTTAGACACATCTCTGATGTGTTTTTGTAAAAGAAATTGTGGGAAATTATCCCATTTAAAACCTTGGTTGGCTATGTAAGGTGCATGTCTATTGTTAACCAGTAAACACACAAGTATATCCTTACTCGAGAGCAATGGATCTAGATTCGTAATAAATTCATCTAAATAACACCAGAAGGCATGAGGTTCTTGTTCTGTGAATAAATTATCTACAACACAGAACATGCACCCACTAGATTAATAATATTGGCTTGGTATGTTAATGCAACAAACATATCTTAACTCCTCTTTGTCTCGTAACAAAAGAAAAGACGAAGAAGCTAGTCAAGCCAAATACAATGTGACCTTTCTGAAGAGGGGAAAACAGTGCAGTCCATTATGATCTTTTTTCTTCTTTTTGAAGTACAACCATTCATCATACTCTATCTGTCCCACAAAGTGAGTTCATTCTATATTTGTTTCTCATGGAAAGTGTCGATAAATAAATGTCAGTGTCATTGAATGCATTGAATACCCTAAAAAAAATAGGCTTAGGGAGTATTACATTCAGAGTGTTAGCATGTTGGCTTTGAGTGTGAGTAGTAAAAACTTGTGCTCCAAAATATAATTCTGGTCAAGCATCATCTGGCTAGAATATATTTAAATTTCCAATGCCTAAGCTTTATCTACAGACTATATGAGTTGCTAAATAGTGTGTCATTAAATCCTTGGGGTTAACATCAGGATCAAGCCCTTGCAAGCCTTGAGCCAAGTAACATAGGACCCATAATCAAGATTGTCCATGGAATAGTATTACATTGTAAGCTCTTTTGCAAACTTCCCAAGTGTTTCCATATATTTTACCCTCAATAGTATCTGTTTTGAAATGCTTATTTTTTTTTATTTGACGCATACTTTTTATGATCGAACTCCTACAAGGGAATCAAATTTTGCATCAATGGCTTATTATAGGTGAAAATAGAGTGTTAATTAAGTAACCTAGCATAAAGTATCGAACAAGAAAATCTTAGTAAGAACTAGGTAAAACAAGAAACACAATATTACGAAAATATTCACTAACAACTCCCTTTAAATTCAAATAGATAAATTAACTTCAGCTTGAAAAGAACAACTAGATAACGAAGTAATAGTCACTACTTTTGACTTTATTTTGATAGGTTTCAGAGTGAAATCTGGTGTGAAGACAAGGAGCACATCGGGAGTGAGATCTAAAAGAAGCATGGGGCAAAGAGATCACATAGTCTGAAAGGCCGGGGCAAAAACAATGTAGAGTCCAGCAAATTGGGACATACATACAGAGGCTGACAACGATGAATAAAATATTCGAGGTAAAATTCGGATGACCGCTCATGGAAGTGCTTGAGAGAGATCTGGAGCAAAATCAGGATGAAAATAGCTAATGTATGGCTAAGATCTCAGTTTATAGTCATGGATGGACTCCGAACAGTTTACAGTCATAGATGGACTCCAATTGAGATAGAACTAAATGGATGAAGATAGGGGGATCCCATAGCAAAGATCTAGTCATCATTGAGAGAAAAGAATGTGACTACGTAGGTTATGGATTATTTTAATCTCAATAAAAAATATATATGTCACAATGCACACAATGGCATAGTAAGTGTCACCTCCTTCTAATAACATGGTAAATGTCATGAAATTTCAATAATTTAAGTATCATAATTTCCCAGTAATATGGAAAGTATCACAATTCTCTAATAATAAGATAAATATTAATATACTCTACTGGCTTGCTACATGTCCAAGAATTTTTTATTATGCAAATAATATTACAAGCTTGCCGTAAAGTATTAATTATCTTTTAAATTCTAGTAATTCTGCAACACTCTTGATAACATTATTTTCATAAAACTCAGTAAATCTTATCAAATCAATTGCATTTTACCTAATAAAATTCATGTCCGGTAACAACTTTAATTGATTGGTAAAGTCGCATTAAATCCATAAAGTAAACACCTTGTTACTCATAACTAGTATATGTCAAAACTATACACACACACAGATATATATATATATATATATATATGAATGTGAATTTGAAGTTGGAATTTTAGAAATGAATTTGGGAAGTCAATGAACAAAATAAATGTCGATAAATGTGAGTACCAAATTTCTCAATTTTTGACTGAGAAAATATCACAAATGGTCACCAAAGCACTATTCTGAAGCAATTTGACTAGCAGTTCATACATAGAAGGAACCAATCAAACCGAACTGAATTCTAAAACCAATTGCTCAAACTCGACGAGAAGAGCTTGAGGGAAAGAGAAAGAGAATACGAAACTGAGAGAGAGAGAGAGAGAGAGAGAGAGAGAGAGAGAGATGGTGGTGCTCACCTTAGTAGACGATGGTCCTTGCTTCCCTCGCCGGTGCAGATGGTGGAGGCGGTGGAGCTTCGAAATCTCAAAATCGAAATTGCCAATCACTTTGAGATTGGATCTGAGATGAATCACCAATCGCTTTGAGATCAAATCAAGGCTGAAGAAGGCTGATTCGATCGGTTGAGAGAGATTAGGGTTTCGAGAGGGTTGAGAGAGAGAGAGAGATCGATCGAGACCAGAGAGCGAGTGAGAAAGTAAGGGGGCCTTAATTGTTTTTCAGTTTTTTGTTTTAGTTATTGTAATATTTTAAATAATTTTTTTTTTACTTTTCAAATTCAAATAATTTATATATACTTAAAAGAAATATTTTATTTTAATTTTAATAGTGATTTACTTTTTAATTTTTTTTAAAAAAATCACTAAATTCAAAAAAATATAAAATTTAATACATTTCATATATATTATATTTTATTATTTTTTTACAAATATTTTATTTTTTTGTTGTATTCAGATTAGGCACATCTAAAAAATAAAAAAATAAATAAATTATTAAAAGAAGGAAAAATATCAAATCAAGGTAATTTTAAAAAATAATAATTACAAATTAGTAAGAAGCTATATAAATATTAATCATTAAAATTATAAACGTTTTCATGAATGTGTAATTTTTTTTTCCAAAATCCCACTGGGTGCAATTATCCCTTAAAAGAGACATTAAATTATAAAATAATGTATAAATTATTTTTTATGTTGTCCTCAATTAGGAAAATTTAAGGTGAGAAGTTTGGTTGGAAATTGTTAGCATTTTTAAATTTAAAAAAAAAAAATCGGATTGAAATTTTTTTAATAAAAGTTTTCACGACATGCTAATGCATGCTGTGTAAAATTATAATATTTTACAACATGAAATGTATGTCATCTTAAGTACAAATATTTTATGGCATATTTTTGTATGCCGTGAAAATATATATTTTTTACGGCATGCTTTTGCATGCCATAAAAAAAAAAAATCAGATTGATTTTTTTTTTTTTGCAAAAGTTTTCATGACATGTTAATGTATGCCATGTAAAGTTATAATATTTTATAACATGAAATGTATGTCGTCTTAAGTACAAATATTTTACAACATATTTTTGTAAGTCGTAAAAACATACATTTTTTACGACATACTTTTGCATGCTATAAATATATGAATCAACGACTTACATGGAATGTATGCTGTTATTGACAAAATATTAACGGCTTGCAAAAAAAAAAAATGCCGTAGAATGTACTAATTACGACATACATTTAATGCATGTAGTAAACATGATGCCGTGAATAGTTAGTTTTGTTGTAGTGTGTTATTGGTGTAGTAAGCAAGGTCACAAGTCCATTACATGTCCACGGAGCGGTAACCAACAACGTCAGCCTTCTACTCGCCTTCAGAATCAAACCTTAGATCGAGGTCAATCGCCCTTTTGTTATCAGTGCGGCCAATCGGGTCATATGAAGAAGTTTTGTCCCTAGATTGCCAAAACGGCTAGTGCTTCAGGGTTTCAGACAGAATAAAGCCAGAGGCAAGCTCATCAGCTAGTTCAATCTGGACAAGCATCTAGAGCTGTACATGGGGCTACCTCTACACAGTCCGTGCAACATGCCTATCATCAGAGGGTTGAGCAGAGTGAACGGAGACCCCAAGAAAGAGTCTATGTTGTCACCGCATCTGAATAGTCGACTGGGCCAATGGTGATGTGAGGTACATATCTTATATATAATACTTGGGCCAATGTGTTGATAGATACGGGGACATCTCACTCATTTATGATATCTACATTTGCATCCATGTTGGGGTTAGAGGCTGAACCATTAGAATCTTCGCTCATGGTAGAATCACCAGTTGGGGGTAAGATGGTATTGAACCATGGGTGTTGCAGGTGTGTGATTGAAGTTACTGACCGCTGACTTCCTTTTAGTTTGGTGTTGTTAGATATGATGAGTTTTGATGTCATCCTCGGTATGGACTGGTTGTTTTGTTATCATGCTATGATAGATTGTTATCGTGGGAGAATTACTGTGTGTACTGTTAGGGCTGACTTTTTTTTTTTTTTTTTTTCTAGGTGATAGAATTGATAGACTTATACTGCCTTTATATGACTCTCATAGTTTTTGGCAAATTCACTTCTCTTCTTGCAACTTTGATGAATGATGGGAACAGTCAAGTGCGAGGGGTATTTCCTAGGATGGTTTGTGAGTATTTCGATGTCTTTCCAAAGGACCTCACTGAAGTGTCGGGCACGGCACCCATTTCTATGTCACCCTATAGATTCGCTCCGGTAGAGTTGTTAGTTATAAAGGAACAATTACAAGAATTGTTAGATAAGGGTTTTATATGCCCTAGTACTTCACCCTAGGGAGCACCGGCTCTCTTTTCCAAGAAGAATGATGGTTCCTTGCAGCTATGCATTGATTACCGTAAGCTGAATATGGCCACGGTTAAGAATACATACCTGTTGCCTCAAATAGATGATCTTTTTGATCAACTTAAGGGTTCTCAATGTTTTCTCAAAGATAGATCTAAGATCAGGTTATCATCACTTACGTGTGAAAGAAGAATATATTTTGAAGATAGCCTTTCAAAATTGATTTGGTTTAACCAAGGCTCCTGCCACCAGTTTTAGTCATTCCAGAAAGAGGTTTGGGTTACAATGTGTATGGTGATGCCTCTAGGGAAGGTTTGGGATGTGTTTTGATGCAAGAAGGTAAGGTAGTGGCGTATGGTTCGCGCCAATTGAAAACCTACGAAAGAAATTACCCGACTCATGATTCAGAGTTACTTGCAATTATTTTTGCTCTAAAACTATGGAGACATTACTTGTATGGGGAGAAATTTGAGGTGTTCTCAGATCATAAAAGTCTTAAATACCTATTTTCCCAAAAGGATTTGAATTTATGTCAAATAATATGGATTGAATTTTTAGAGGATTACGATTTTGAATTACACTACCATCCCGGAAAAGCCAATGTGGTGGCTGATGCTTTGAGTAGAAAATCTGTGAGTACCATTGCTAATCTTGCAATTAGAGAATAGGAAGTGTTTTGTGATTTGGGTGAATTTTATTTGCATCTAAGTGAATTTTCTGAGCATGCCACTTTGTTTTCCATCCTTGCATAACTGACACTTGTCACTCGGGGTTATAGAGGCACAACGGGGTAACTTGGAAGTTGGAGTAATCAAGGAGAAAATTACACAAGGGAAGGAGTAAAAGGGTTTAAGGGTAGATTCAGATTCTAATGTCCGGTATCTAGACCACCTTTTTGTACCTCAATCGTGTAGAGACGAAATACTTCAGGAATTTCATTACTCCCGTCTTGCAGTATATCCGGGAGTCAAAAAAATGTATCATAATCTTAGCCGACAATTTTGGTGGAGGGGTATGAAGCAGGATGTAGCTTCATTTGTGTCCAAGTGTTTAACTTGTCAACAATTTAAGGCAGAACATCAACGACCAGTCGGGTTATTGCAACCCTTGCCTATCGCAGAATGGAAGTGGGAACATATCACTATGGACTTTGTTTGGGGACTCCCTAGAACACAAAAGGGTAAAAGACGCAGTTTGGGTGGTGGTGGATCGACTAACTAAGTCGGCTCATTTTCTCGCTATGTGCATGCGTGACTCAGTTAATTACTGTAAACACCCCATTTTGACTGTCCTTAAGACTTGGGTGCCTCATGCTGAACACTCGATGATGAAATGTTACGCTGAGCAATCATTCAAATCTTCAGCAAGAGGAATTCGCTTTTAAGCTTCAAAAACCCTTCAAGCCTAAACCTTACACCCTTTTTTTGATCAAAACCACTTTTCATTGAGCTTGACCACCCAACCAACTGTAGGCCAACAAATGGCTGGCTCGCCAAATTTGATTGGTTAGTCGTCCCTCCTCATGGCCGGCCGGCCATGTTTAGCGCAGCAGATATTTTGAAAATTGCCAGCTATCCCCATGCTTATACCTTGCACCAGATGTCTCATTATGGATATTTCCAACATGAGAAGGCGTTTTCTATAAATACATGACCTCCCCTCATGGTTTGGGGTTAGAAAATTTCTCCAAGAACCAAAACTTGCCCAACACTCTTCCTTCCTCTCTTGCAACATACATACACCACACATACACCTTCTAAGCCAAAACTTGAGGCCTTTTGCTGAGATTCTTCAACACAATTTCAGTTCTTGAGAGTGCTTGGTTTGTGGTTTGTTAATTACGAAGCTTTTCCTCTCTTTCAAGAGGTATATATTGAGCTCTTTTACCATCTTTCTTTCTCTTTTCTTTACCTTTTCATACTAATTTTAGAGTTTTTTTTAAGCTTAAAATGTGATTTAAAGTTGCAAAAAAGTGGAGGTGCTAGCCACCATTCCTTAGGCTTGCTTACTGGGCTTGTTCCCTTCCATTTTTGTTCATATTTTCTTTATTTTTTAAACTAATTTTCAGCACTGTTTTGTGCTATTTTGGTGCTGTTTTAAGTGTTTATTTCATTTATGCGTTGAATATTATGCTTGTGTTGTTGTAAGTCCTCATGGATTTGGGTGTTTAGGCCAAAGCCACTAATCCATTTGAGTTGATAACTTTCTTTACATAGTATTCATGTAAGTACTCACACTTTTGTAATAATCACCTTTGCATAATCATCTCTGCAATCTCCCTTCTTTCTTTGTTTATTTTGATAGAGAATTGTATTTAATAAAAGATTGTTGTTTCAAGGCATAATGAAAGGAGAGGTTTCATGCTAACATGGTTTAATCTCTCTATGATTTCATTACTAGTGCATTACTTCTAAGGGACTAACTTTCTAGTTAGACCTTTGGAAATCACCAAGGAAAGTGTCATTATAGCTTGTTATGAAGTTTGGATTTAGAGTCATTATTGTTCATTTTGGGTTTGATTAGTCATTATCGCTCTCTTTGAGTTTGACTAGTCATTATCGCTCACTTTGGGTTTGACTTAGAATTCATTATCGCTTGTAAATGAGTTTGATTCTTGCTTTATAATTTCCTCCATAGAAAAGGGCTTGAAAAGCTCATTTCTTGGGTTAAGCCGTGCTTGCTATCTTTATTGCTTTTGGACTTAGTGGACATAATCTACACTCTTGGACAAAAATGAAGAAAAGATAAGAAATGGAAAGGTAATGTAAAAAACACTAATAAAATAGGTAAAAAAAAAAAAGGTAATAAAATTGGGTTAGGTTAAATCGGACATTATATTGAACCTATTGCATCTTCAATCATTGCATACTCTTTAGTGATGTTTAATGGTTCATGAAGCAATGTCTACCCCTTCCCTTGAGGTAACTCCATGATAGGGAGGAGGTGTTGTTTGTCTTTCATTTCATTTTATTGAGCTTTTGTCCTATCGGTTCTAAGATCATCACACCATAAATTTACGACATTTGATGATTTGCGAATCGAATCTATTCCTTCCTTGATCATCTTCATGATAGGGAAGGGCAAAGAGGATAAACATCTCTTGAAAACACACTGTTTTTGCTCTATTTCAACTCTGTGGCAGCAGGACATTTCTCAAAAGTAGTGGTCGACCGGCCACCACTCTGAACGGCTGACCACTTTTCAAGGCCGACCGGCTACCCATTTTGTATAGGCAGTGGCATTTTCACTGCAAAACAGAGTAGAACCTGAGGCCAAAACAGAATAATTTTCTGACTGCAAATAGAGCAGATTCTGGCAGCAAACAGAGAGGTTTTTGGAAGGCTGTTCTCGATTGCGTGCATGCAACTCCTTGCCTCCCGTTCAAGTCTATTAAATTAGTACTTTCATATTAGTTTGTGTAATTAGCTAGTAGGCTTCATTTGAATTTGTAATATTAGTTAATTTGGTTAATTCATTTAGTGTTGTAATAATTAGTTTAATTAGGACATTCATTCAGACCCTCTTGTGCGAGGGCAAATTTGTAACACTTGTAATATTGTATATGTTTTCCAACCCCCATTTCTTTCTCCTTTTCATTTATATGCTTACCGTGGTAGCATCATATTTTTCGTTTCATATCATTGCCATGCTTCGTATCCATGTTTCGCATGCATTGGGTTCGGTCATCATTCAAAACATTGTTGTCATTTCCTACTTACGTTAATATGTGCGCTCTTGCTGCTTTAATTGATCCCAAATGACATGTAAAAATTGAACCTATAGTTGCATTTTGTATTGTTTGCAATAGACACTTTCCATAGTATGCGTGCATTTTTCTAATTGTTTTCTCTTCGTTGGCTTGCCTCTGTTGGTACTAGGTGAGCATTGTTTGCTTTAGGCCTACCGCATGTGTTGTTTGTGTTGCCATATCAAGCATACTACCAGGAAGCTAAGTGTTTATTTGAAATATTGTAGACACCCCATTTTTGATCGTCCTCAAGACTTGGACGTCACCGCTTGAACACTCGGTGATCATCCATGTTTGTGTTCGTCTTGAGTTCCCAGAGGTCTCGGCTACGCGCCTTGCCTCAGGATCTCTCGACTCGACTGTTTAGTGTCTGGTTTTGCACCAAACACATGTGTTTTTCCTTGGAGGGGCAGGGAATGGCTTGTGGGCCATCCCCACACTCCACCGGCCATGGCTTGAGGCCACCGGCTGTGTTTTGTTGCCACCGGCCAAATGTTTTGCCGGCCGGCACTATAGATGGCCGGCCGGCTATCTTTGCATCAATTGCATTTTTGGCCGGACTACTTTGCATCTGCTTTTGCAGATATTTTGTCAGCTGCACCACCCCCCTCCATACACGTGTATGGAGGGATTGCCTTCTTGTTAGCTTCCTTTGGAAGCTTTACAAGACAAAATTGTCTATAAAAGAGGGACTCTTCTCTCTTGTTTAGAGGTTAGACATTTTAGACAACATTTTACCAGAGCTTTGAGTTCTAGGGTTAGGGTTTGCATATATCCTATCTCTATATCTCTCTCTCTTTGTGTATTTTGTGTGTGTTTTGCCTTAGTTTTGCACACAAACACCCACTATCACACCTTTTCTTGGAGCTGAGGCCCTTGAGGGTTGTTTTGGAGTTTTGGAGCTGGTTTGAGCTTGAAGAACCAGCTGGTCCACCATTGGTGAAGAGGGTCTACAAGGGTAAGAAACTTGTCCCTTTTTCCCCATTTTTGCATAGCTTATTTGTCTATCTTGCATCTGTTTTTGGCTTAGTGTATAACATAAAAAGTTTGTTTTTAGCCCTCTAAATAGTTGGTTAAGGTTGCTTTAAGCTTTGGGGTTGTTTGACCCCTCTTAAGCCTTGAAAGGCTCCATTTTGTGCCATTTTGGTTGAGCTCCGGGACCATTGTGTTTGGGCCTCCTCACCACTGAAATCTTGAGGGATTTCAGAGGTGAGGATGGTGCCTTGAGGTCCTAGGAAGGAGAGGGCCACCCCCTCTCCTTGTTGTCCTTGAAAAGGGCCATTTTTGCCTCTGATGGAGCATCTAGCCTAAATGTGTTGTTGGCCATGCCTTAGCTGATTTTCATGCTTATTATGTCATAATATAGCCTTGTTTTAGTTGGTTTGGACACACCTTGCTTGTTTAGCATACATGTCTTGTAATGCCATATTGTAGCCTTAACATGCATCTAGGTTTTAACCCTTGTTCAAGCATGCTTTTGGCCTAGCTTTGTGAAGCTTTGTACTTGTTTTTCCATGTTTAAGGTCTGTTTTTGGTTGTTTTGGTCAACCATAACATGTATTGCATAGCTCCTTTGCATTGTTAGCTTGTAGGCTTTCAGTATGTGGAGTGTTGAGCATGCATTGTTTGATTTATTTTAGTGGTTTGGCACCACTTATGGCATCATTTCAGTCCCCATGACATGCTTGTATGCTTGCCTTTGATGCTCCTTTGATGCCTTATGAGGTTATGCCCTATGCTCCATGTTTGGTCATTGTGCATGCTCTTGAATTTAAGTCATTTAGATGTCATCTAAGTGATCTTTAGGCTTGTTTTTAATATGCTAAAACTCTGTTTTTAGTCATTTAATTCATGCCATGTTTGGTCTTGCTAAGTGTGGTCCCATGCCCTTTTAGCTTGCCTTGAGTTTTGGCCATGCTAGCATGCTTTGCTTGTGTTAATTGGTAGGTTTGGCACCTCCATTTCATGCATATTCAGAGCTTTCAATGTATGCCATTAGTCCATGTTTGTCTCTTTTAAGTGTGCTTAGAAGTTGCTCTTATGTGCTTAAGTGTTGGCCTATTAACATGTGCATGTGTGTGTGTGTGTTGGACCTCACTTCCATAGCATTGGCCACTGTTTTGGGCTTAGTATAGAGCTGTCCAATTAGTGTAAGTCCCTCTTTTGCATATTGTTGCATGCTCTCCTTGTATGTTGTTGCGTATTTGTGTGTTGTTTGCATGATTGAAGTTGCATGATTGAATGAAGTCACATGTTTGCTTGCATGCTTGAACATCCACATTATGTCTTGCATACTTGTTGGTTGCATTGCTTCATGCCTTGTATGCCTTGTATGCTTCTTTGCATTTCCATGATTGCATGCTAGCTCACATGCCTAGGTTGCATCACATTGGCACGCATGCTTAACCTCTTGAATTGATTGTGATAGAGGTTAAGCCCCATTGGTTTGTTTATGTGCATTGCATTCTATATCAAGATGCACACTTGATTTTGGGCCATCATGCATGGAAATGCGTGATTGGTGGTCCGAGAATCGAGGCCCATCCTCCTTTGAGTCATTCACATGATAAGGGGTGTGGTTGGTGCATACATAGCTTGAAATGCACTGCCATGCTTTGCTTTGTCCTCTGCTGCTGTCAAACAGGATTCTGCAGGAAGATTTGGCCGGCCGGCCATCTTCAGTGCCGACCGGCCATCCATTGTTGGCCGATGGATCATTTTGTGGCCGGTGACCATCACACATGGCCGGTGACCAATCCCTTCAGCCGGTGGTGTTCCACATGTGCAGAGAAGCAGTTCTGAGATTTGTGAAGTCTTCAGAGAAGGATAACAGTCAAAACAGAGGCAACTTGTGCATGGCAGTGGCTTTCCGAGCGGAGCCGAGCGCGCATGCATTGGACCCTCTTCCCGAGGCCGTTGTTTATTGCTTAAATAAATTAGTTAATTTGCTTAGCTAATTTAATTGATTTGTAATATTTAATTAGCTAGTTGGTTAGTTAAATTGTATTATTCTTTTGGTCCCTCCGAGCGAGGGCAAATTTGTAATAAGTGTGGGTGCGTGTGTGCATGTCTTCCAACCCCCACTTCTTTCTCCCTTTTACTTACCTGCTTTTGATGGTTAGTATTAGGGCATATTTACTTTAGCATACCTTATGCTATGCATGCGTGCATCATTCATCAGTATTGCATGCACCGGGCTCGGCGCATCATGCTAACTGCTGCATAAGTATTTCAAATCTAACTTGAATATATGCTACTTGTGCATTTTCACATGTCATTTATAGACTAGCCGAGCCTACTCTAATGACATTCCGTATGCGTTGCATTAGGCATTTAAACATGGACTTGGATCATGCATGATTGCTAACATGTTCTTGTTTTGGCGCGGAGTACTAGGTGAGCTCTTTATGCTTTAGCATCTCGCACATGAGTGTGGATGTTAACATGACAGCATGCTTACCATGTGGCTAGATGTTTATGTGATATAAACTGCCTGAATGCCTGTGGGTGAAGGTTGGATTGTTTGAATTGGAATAATTCATTGAAATCCGTATTTTAGTCTACTTGCGAGTAGCAAATTCCAAAGCGTTTTCCAGACAAACGGATATGCAATGCTTTGTTCCAAATTAGGCGATCTGGTCTATACTTGTTTGCTGTGCGCATAACATAGTAATTCTAGGCTAATAACCGGAACAAGAACATAAAGTTTTCAAAATAGGATATCATGGTTAGTAGAGGCCGATCTTCGGATCGGGCGAGAGGGGGTGCTCATAGCTGACCTTCCCCAATCGTACCCAAGTTCCCGAGCCGAGGCAACTTTGGTGATGACGGACACGTGGCCTTTGGCACCGAGTCAGGGTTTCCTAAATTCCCCCATAAAAAATATTTAGGTGGCGACTCTGTATCTGGCAAAGCAGTCCATGTTTGGCACTTCTTTCAAAAATCTGTTTTCTCAAAACGATTTGCCGGATTTGGACTCTTTGGTTCAGATTGAGAACCGACAACCAAATCGAGTCCGAACTGTAACCCCATGAGGTCCCTCGCGGGCTTGTTACAGTTTCTGGCGACTCCGCTGGGGATTTTAGAGAGCTTGACTCGAACTCGTGATATCTTGTTTTGATTTCACTTATGTGTTTCTTTGCATTGCATGTGCATCGGTGCGCCTAGGACACCGTGTTGGCCATCTGCTATTCCTGAGCGGTTTGCCGGAGGCTTGTCTTGTCAAGGCATGACCATAAGGCTGACCGGTTGCGGGCTCTGCCAGTATGGGAACACAAACCCCGATTTTACCGGGGCACCCTTTTGACCATTCGACCTAGTGCATATTCGGAATCCATAGTGACCATTCCAAACTAGGACAGGTTGCTTACCCGATGTAGGTTGTTTGAAACCGCTGCGTGCATAGTGAAACCCTAGCTCCTGACAAAATAGGACAGGGAAACCCTACCCCAACATAGGGGTGTTTTGGCTCTCTTTTACTTGCTATGTGCTTTTAGAGTGTATCTCTACAGGAACGCGCATGTCAGTTTGCCAGCTTGAGTATCAGGCCTGAGGGCACCAGTATCAGTATTTGTGAGAATCAGTTATATCTGTGGATATCCGATTCAGTATTTTGGGGCAGTGATTTTGGGGGACAGTGATCAGTAGTAGAGTACAGTTGTTCGGCTACACCTGTGTTTGATCCGTTTGGGCTGAAATGCTGCTTGGTTTTCTTTCAGTTCAGAGAATTGATCCAGAATAGTCAGTGTTCCCCTTGCTGAGGCAAGACAGATATCTGATCCGTCAGTCACCGCTCAGAACAGTGGACCTATGATGACGCAGAATTCGGAAGAGATTGTGGTTATGACAGCCGCATTAGATCAAGAAATCACTCTGCAAAGTGAGACCAATGTTGATGTGCCACATCCACCCAGGTCGCCTGCTGCACACCCGGTTTGGACCCCCAGTTGTATCAGGCTCGTGAGCCCACCACATTCGAGTTGATGGGGATGATAGGTGACCTCCAGAGGTCCGTGGCGGATCTCGCTTACGGAATGTCAGCTTCGCCACCAGCCGCACCATATGCCGGAAGCTTTGTACCCCAGGAGCCCCCATTGCTGGGACGGATTGTGATCGAGCTTAGCCAACCGGAGATGGCCTCCAGCTATAACACGACGTATCAACCCAAACCCTCGATCAGGCTGAGGCCAGAGGTAAAGACAAAATGAAGGCAGATGCCGATCCCATTGAACAACTGCTGTGGGCAGTCGAGGCTTTGAAAGCCGGGGGGATGAGTAAACAGCAAGTATTCGCAGTCCTGACCAAGACTGTGGATGATGTTTTCCCCGCTCCAACTGAAGGCAGTACCAGCCAGTCAGAAAACCGGGACAGGCCCCATCATGCCAGAACAGTTCCTTCCGCTCCCAACCCTGCACCTGGGAAAGATCAGAAAGTCAAGGCAGTGCCTGCCGACCCTTTCGCTAGTGCGTCTAGCAAGAATTCTCAGACTTCAAAGTACCTGCCCCGAGGCGCAGGGTCTTTCATGCTCTCTACATGCCGTTATCCCAAGGCACTCCAAATCCTGGCCGAAAGAGGGCACCTTAAACCCTTGGAGCCTCGGCCTCTCCCGAAGAATCTCCCTCCCACACATGATGCTGCTCAGTACTGCGCGTACCACCAGCAAACCGGTCATGCTACCGATAATTGTTTTCGCCTCCGTCATGAGGTGCAGGACTTGATCGACAACGAGGTTATCCTCCCGCCCACCTCAGCCAAGTCCGTTACTACTCAGCTATTGGATTTTGAGGATACTGATACTGCGAGTATGTGATCAGGGAATGAACCACCTGCGGCGCGGCCTTGGTGTATTTTGGATATGGCGTCTGGCACGCATTTTTGAGCATCTGCGATTGCTAGTTTTGTAAATTCTGGCTTGGGTGTCGAGTCAGTCTTTTGTTTTTTTTTGAGTCTGTCTCATTGTCTTGTCAGTCCTTTTGCTTAAGGGTCTGTCTTGTTGTAGCGAGTCGGTCCCCTTGTATAGAATACCAGGTGATTCCGGGGTGTTTGCCTCGAACACCGTTTTGTTTTGTAATTACCCTTTTGCTTTCTTTTTGAGTCTGTCTCTGCTGTGGAGCCAGTTACAACAGGGAATTTGAATGAAACAGCTGCGGCTATCATGTTTCCGTGCTTATTGCTATTTTGGGCTAGTTGTGCCAGAGGATTTGAATGGGACAACAGTACATTCCACCTGCTCTCTTGTGCCCTGAAAATCATTGTAATGACCTAAGTTCTTTTCCAAAACCTTTTTGAACACTGTGGTGATGAAAACGAAGAGGAAGGAATTCCTCGGGTTTTACAAAACTTTGATCAAATTGAGAGAAAGATAGGCATGCTAAACCTTTAATGAATGAAATCATGCTTGTTAGCGTGAGTACTGAGAAGGACCCTGGCTTGATCCAGACTGGTTCCACACTATCTTCAGCGCGAGCGATTTGTCGCTTTCGTAAAAACTTTCAAAAAAACAAAATGTTTTGCGCGCCCTGTGAAGACCTGTGTGGAATCGCTCTTGAGATTGTGCAGCCTAGGATCGCTCTCAGCCTCAAGATTCAATCCATCTGTTTTCAAGCCTAACCACAATCCGGACTGTTCAACGATCAACCGCCATGTAAGCCCTGGTGGCCAGATTTGAAGCAGCCCTCGAGCAAGAGGCACCAAAAGTCAGATCAAGAGGTCAGACGCGTCAACAGAAACTTGCGAAGCGAGAACAGAAGCACCCCTTAACTAGGGGTAGAAAATGTCAGATGTGCTCGAACAGCCAAATATGGATCCTTCTGCAAATCAATACAACAGCCACTCTCTCTGGATACAGAGGGCTTCAATCTCAAAACCATTTGGCATGGACTTGTTACACTTTTACCCTTTGAGAGGCTCGCTGGGCCGAAAACCCGGAAGGGCGACCCAGGCAAAAGTTAGAGCAAGAAAAATATACAAAAAAAGAAAAAAAAGAGAACATACAAAAAAAATGCAAAAAAAAAAAATACAAAAGCAAAAAAAATACATGCAAAAAAAAAAAGAGAGAAAAGAGAAAGAAGAAAAGAAAGAAAAAGAAGCTCGCAAGGTCGAAAACCCACATCGGGCGCCTTGGCAAAAGTTAGAGCCTAAAAAGTGAAGGTTAAAATACCCGAGTGTACCTTAACCGGAACTACGTAAGGCTTGATTCCCATGTTTGGGATACGTAGGCAACTTCATCTTGAAGTCCAGCCCCAACGCTTTCATAGCGTCTCAGTCCATGTAATGGTTTTGATCACCTTTGCCTCCTCTGAATCCGATAGTTCGGTTGTGACAACCGGAACTACGTAGTAAACTTCCTCGTGAAGTCCAGCCACCAACGCTTTCACAGTGACTGTGTCCATATATTGGTCCTAACCATCATCGTCTTCTCTGCATCCGAGAGTTCGTTTGCAATCATCACTGACGAAGACTGTTTACCAAATGCTGCGGCGTCATCCAAACAAGGGGCAACTTTCCGTTGCCATGAGTTGCCATCGCCATTCAAACCAGGGGCAACTTTCCGTTGCCATGCACCCCTTTCAAGCAAGGGGCAATTTTCCATTGCCTCCGATCCGAGGTTGCGCATCTCGAGGGTAAGTTCCGTGCTCGTTTAGCACGGCTGTTTGCAAAAATAGTTTTTGAAAATTTTTACTGAGGTTGACTATTTTCTCGAAAACTATTTCATTTTCCAAAATCGGACCCTCTTGGACCAAAAAAGGAAAATTTTCAGTGCTTATAGCCTGACTTGCATGATTTTCAAATCAAAAATCGAACAAGTATGTTAATCCGACTCTCATTTTGGTCAAAACTGTTTTTTAGTAGAAAAAAAAATGGTCAAAAGATGATGAACTAGGGGCACAGTCGAGTCAGGTGTTCTGTCTTTCCCTTCATCAACATACTTGCCAGAAGGGCACCCTATTTGCCGGAAGAAGGCACAACTAAGCTGTCTGTAAAGGCTGAAAGCTCTCAATATCCTCCAAACAACGAGGTTTAAGCCAAGTGCGAAGCACAAATGGGACAGATCAAGATACACCATTTCCTGTCTGGAACATCGACTAGACGTCACCGGAAGAAAAGCCGCGAGCTAATAGTATTGGGCGTGAACCCGCAACTTCCTATTCATCTATCAATCACCCTGGGAAGGATGAAAAATGAGAGAATAAAGAATAGAGAGGTGTAAGATGAGAGAAAAGTGAAGAAAAAGGTTTTGAGAGAAAAAACGAGTCTGAGGGCCGAGTGATGTGAGAATCACAAATCAGAAAGGGTGGAAAACATACCCGAGGAACTGGCTCCTCGAGATTTGAGGTCTTTCGTTTTTAAACATGTCCGTGTGTCGTGTCTTTTGTTTTGTTCACCTCAACTTTTGTTTTGAGTCTTTTCCGAGCGTGTCTCGTTGTGATTAGGTCGTGTGCCTTTTGTTTGAGTCTTTTTCTGCTGTTTCAGTTGTAGGCTCGATACCCCGGTTGAAAAAACCCTTTTTCAATTTCAAAAATCGCTTATGCTCAGAGTGCTGTGCCATTCTCTACATTTAGCGAAGCAAAGAAGAAAGGGGAAATTTGGGGCATCTGAGTGTGTTCAGTCTCAGCCGATTCCACCTTCGTATTCCGTCTTGTCAGATTAGGCTGTTTGTTCAGGATTTGCCGTGTGCAGAATGAACCGTGTGCTGTGTTATGGGCTGTGCAGATTAGTCCCAGCAGAGTAAGGGCTGTGTGTTCAGAATTAAGCAGTGGTTGCTTGGTTGTTTTTTTGCTGTTGACTGGTTAGTTATCTGATTATTACAGTGCAAGTGTTCAATTTTCAGGCAACAAATCAATTTCATTTACATTGAGGTGTAATATGGTGTGATGCAATGCAATGTATGAGATATACAAATGTAACACTTTTTCAGACAAAAAGTTTGTTTCATTCCATCATCTTTTCAAGTACATAGTTTTGGAAACGAAAATCTGCCTGCGGCAGTACAAGGTACTCTAACTACCAACAAAAAGGAAAAAGTACAAAAAAAGAAGAAAAACAGCAAAATCTGTATCAAATAGCAAATGGCTCCGGGGCTACCGGTCTGTCCTAGTCCTCTTCCTGGACGAAGGTCCAGGAGCATCATCAGCATGTCATCTGAGCCCGAGTCCGAGCCGTCTCCGGTCCTCCTCCGATGACTCTGCCTCCGCCTCGCCGACTCCTCGTCATCATCATCTGGAACTGGCCCGTGAGCTACTCCCGACGTGAGTGCGCCCCGCCTTGGTGCGGGGGAATACTCTGCCCTCTCCATCTCCTCCGGCAGGAACAGAAGGCCTGGCTGGAACACCTCCTACGGTGGGAATCTGGAAGGGAGGCTGAAAAGTACAAAAGGCAAATGCATCAGTATACTGTGAGCAGTTTATCAGTGCAGAATGCAGTGTATGAGTACAGTTGTGAATACTGTGAGCAGTTTATCAGTGTGAATGCAGTGTATGATACAGTGTGTGAATACTGTGAGCAGTTTATCAGTTAGAATGCAGTGTATGAGTACAGTGTGCAAATACTGTGAGCAGTTTATCAGTGCAGAATGCGATGTATGAGTACAGTGTATCAAATGCCGTGAACAGTTTATCAGAGTTGTGTTGTGCATCGGATTATGTGAAGCAGTTTATGTATGGTTTGAGACTGTGGTTGAAGAACATACCGGAATACTTGTAGAGGCCAGGAGGTCGAAGTCCGCTGCAACATCCCCATCATGGAGGCATTCAACTCCAGGGACTGCCGGGTGTACTCGGAAGAAGCCTGCAAAAGTATTAGATGCATCAATATTCTGCGGAATATCAAATGAACTGAAATGAAATGACTATGCAAGATGCAATGTGAAGTAGTACATACCGGAGGCAAGTCGGGGAAACCGACCAAACGTCATCATCCGGAGGAGGGGCGAAGGAATCTGGTAGGTCGCCCCACCCTGTCCTCTGTATGTCAGTGAGTGGGTGTGCAGGCCAGCCAGCCCCCCCGCCCTCTCTGAGCTCCACCCCTGCCGCGGACCCGAGCTCTCCGCGATGCTCCTGCTCCAGCCCCCGCTCCCGCCCTAGCTGCTGGTGCCACAGGCCTCTCTCCCTCAACCCGACGGCCACCGCTCAGAGGCCGCATGATATACGTCTGCACGTACTCTCTGTAGTCGCCGATGCCTCTGAAGCGGATCGCGTCCCAGCCAATAGTGTAATCGGCCATCTGCTCGGCAGTGAATCTCTCGGTCTCCCTCATATCCTCCGGAGGGTGAACCGGGACTATCTGCTCTGGAACCCTAGGGTCTGGCGTAGGAAACGCTCACCTAGGTACCAAGCCCGACAGACCGGGCCCTCCAGCAGAATCCCGAAACGCGAGGTCTCCTCACACCGGCAAATCGATCCCGATCGTCGCTGCAACGGAGCCCAAGGCTGCCAGCTGATCTGGAAATGAATACAGTTTGTTATCTACTGTTATTGAAAACATACAGTGAAAAGC